>JBAMMX010000011.1:5415000-5837500 GCA_037126225.1 Dillenia turbinata
ATTGGATACCCTCAAGTCCGAGTTCTCAATGAAATCATAGAATAACTCCACACAGCATTTTCTGAGAAAGAAGAAAATTGTTAACAACTCCATGCAGTAAGACAGACTGCATTTGTTTCCCAACTGAACTTACACATTATGGACAACATGGACAAGTGATGGTCAAAGAATGAAAATAACTATCCATGTTGGAATAAAAAGAAATAGAATAATATAACCGCAATAAACACATCACCAATCCACAAAAAATGTCGATTGCCAGCATCTAATAAATGCATAATACAATGTAGGATAAAAAAGGAAAAACAGTGATGGTGTTGCCGTTTGTCAGCTCCAAGCAATCTTGATTGCATTTGAGCTGACAAAATTCTAAAAGATGTTGCAGATTACTTCATCTATGCAATTGGGTGTAACAAATAACTCACCACTGCAACCAAAAACGCGGCTTTAAGATTCCCACAGGCCTCACAACATGCCTTATTTGTCAAGAGTGGAAACCATCTGCTTAAGAAGAAGCAGGGGGAAAAAACTTAATCAGCAGGGAAGTTAGCTAAAGAAGTTAGAATCTGGACTTGAGCAGTACAAATTGGAGCCAGAGAAGGCTTTGAGTATGCGAAATTTCTTTGAGTCAAATACATAATTTGAATTTTTCCAGATCATAAATATAAGGCCATGAGAAATCCAATGATTGTGAAACTACAAAAGATTAAAACACAAAAGCAGGTAGAGGGATCTTGATAATTAAATGTTGCCAAAATGTTATAACTCAGATAGATGTTGCTGACAATTGAACATTCAGAACAGAGGAGATATATAAAGGACAAAAGGAGATGTTAGGGAGACTTTCTTTGTAGAAAAGACAAAAGAGAGAAACCCCCCCCCCCAAAAAAAAAAAAAAAACTGCCAAAGACTGTTTTCAAAAATGCTATTATCTGTAGGTCCTAATCAAATGACTATAACCGAAAAAATGGAATCTTTTCAAGGATATTTAAAGAAATTCAAGGATGCTCCACCTATGCCAACTTCCACTAGCACCAGCAGAGAAACCAAGGATGTTTCCAACAGCCATCCATAAGCAGAATATTGCATTTGCAGAATTTCTTTGTTCAGGGCCTGAAATGACAATCTTTAGCTTGTCAGGCATGAAATGAAATTCAAATTTTTCCAAAGAAAATGTAATTTAATATTAACTAGTTTGTTAATGGAATTGGATTTTAGCAAATCATACCGGACAGATCAGCCAGAAGTGCACGAGCTGGACCCTACAAAAGTTAAAGTTTATCTCAAGGCAACAAATGTTCAAACAACTTTGATAATATTGGAAATCATGTACAAGGAAAGTGCCACTCATCGGAAAATTGAAAGGAGTCATGCATATAAGCATGCTATATATGTCCCTACTCAAAAATTCCTCAAAATTTGAAACATCAACTTGGTATCAGAGTCTACAGCTTGGCTTGATTCAACATGAAACAACCTAAACAGCTATCGAGGCAAGTTTCTGAACACCATCTTAGACTATGGAGCAGACTAAAAGCAGCAACAAGAAATGTTGGTGGAGGAAAAAAAAACAGTTGAGAAAAAAGGAAGATTGAAGAAAAGGCACTTAAAAGAAGAGTAAACTGACACGTGAAGGAGAATATTAAAAATCATGTGTGACCAAAGTTTCCCACATCAGAAGATTTAAAAAAGAGTAAAATGCATTGAAGCATATATTGGCGCCAAACCTATAATGCTTATACTTTTCGATAAGTTGGTTTTCCCTTATGTATGTATGGGCCCACTCTAATGCTTCCCAAGTTTGAAATTTCAACAGATAACTGTGGACCACAAAGTGATAAGGTAACCTGCACGGTATTATTAGCAAGATCCAGCATCCAAAATCCAATGACAAAGACAAAAGCGGCACGTGTTCGTGTTCCTTTGAAAGTGCTGCATTTATACCAGAGAATATGTTAATTTTACACAATTCTGGCCAAAAATTAAGAATGATTAAGATGGAGAAATACAAGAAATTCAAACCTGCAATCCTGATCTGTGTCCCCTAAGATATATCCAATGTCTGCAGAAAATCCGATTATTATCACCTAAATTATGAAATTAGTTTAGCCAATATCAAGTACACCTAATAAATTGATAAACACAGAGGTGATAACTCAGGTATTCTCACAGCCACTGAGATCATAATTGTTCCAGCAAGAATAAAGGGTCTCCTTCTTCCGTATTTCAATGTACATTTATCACTCCAAATGCCAACACAAGGCTGTACCTGAAACATAAAAGGCAAATTACCAACTGGTTGAAACTTGAGGCAGATTCATTGATCAATTAATATGCTAAATAACCCATCAATTAATATACTTGAGGCAGATTGTCTTGCATCAATACTGAACATTTTAACAATTTTCCCTCTCAATGTATACAATTAAAGAATGTCCATTATTTCCCTCTCAACTAAAATTGTCTTTTACTCTATCAATACCAACTTATGACCAATTTGTTTCTAGTGTGAATCAACAAATTTTTCATCACAACTCCCCTCACATCCACACAGCTCAAGCTTGACCAACCTTGACCCCCCATCAAAATTCCCAATCAATTGCAACACCTGCAAACTTCGGCATGCTGGTATCCCACGCAATGCCTAACCACTACAATGAGGCAACATCAATTCCTGAAATGCATGACACTCCTTAGCTACAGTAAGCATTGCCAACTCGCTCACAGCAACAACCTCAATTTTCCTCAAATTAGGACACCCAAAGCCAAACTTTCATGCCATAATCAATTTTCTCATTAGACAACATATTATTATCCTTAACAGAAACCCCACATCCAATATTTTCCAAAACCAGCTTATGAGTCATCAAAAAAATTCATCTAAATCCAAATTCAAATGCAAATTTAAATTCAAACGCAAATTTAAATTCAAACAAATTTGAACCAAGTTAACATGCGTCAAACTAGGGAAATGTGGAATCAACCGACCTGATTGCAGAAAGTCCCAATCAAGAACCTTCAAAGACCTAACAAGATGACCTTGAAAAACCAGCCAAAAGAAAGTTGTGATTATGCTGCAATTTCTGTACTTTTGAGAGGATCTTGGGGGTGATTTGGTGTGGTAAGAGAACTGTTAGATCTGAAATTAGGGTTTTGGAAATGGGTTCCAGTCAAGTGTGGAATTGGGGTGCCTTATGTTTTACTAATAAAAAAATTCAATTATTTTTTTGGGGGTTGCCTTCCTGGCGTCGTCTCTGTTATGCAGTTTTTAGGTGGGAATTATGATAAAATTCTATTATTTGACAATATCCCCTGTGGTTTACTACGTTCGGGATTCAAAACCACTACATTGTAATTATTTGGGTTTTACTATCGTAACAGAGCTATAGCCCTCTGCATATAAAACTTATGACCAAAAATTTAGTTCAATCTACTGTGTGCCTAAGTTGTGACAACAAACTCATCCTGCAAAAGTCACTGGTAAACAACACATACTTCCAACACAAATGCGAAATGAGGCACCGTGTAACATGCAAATCACAAAGTAATTTGGGCCAACATATATATACAGTGTTGGAGTTAACAAATTGTAGCATATAGTGAGGGCACAGGGGGAATGGGCACAAGAAAATTTTATCACCTACCACAAATCCAGTGATGGGGCCACAAAGCCATATAAATGATGAGAAGGCATGATTAATTCCAAGTGTCTGCAGCAATTAGTCAAACATCAGCATGTTTACTGTGATAAGCAAGCAAATAAGAACTCTCTCAGACAAAAGTACAGGCAGAAGCAGATATTAAGCCAAGAAGTTGGAAATCATGTGAGTTATTATCTGGTGAACAAAAGCATCACAACAAGGAAAAATAGGAGACACAACTCACCATCTGCCGAATATTAATGCCAACCCCCCCCCCCCCAAACAAGAAGCATAATCAGAAAAATCAAAAAAGACAGAAAAAATTTATAGAAACCAATATAACTTTTGCACCTAAGAAGATTAATCGCTTCATGTGCGTGGCAGCTTTAGGTAGTATTCTCATCAAAAACAATTCAATGATGAGGAATCTTCGGGTGTTCAATGTGCAAATCCTCTATGGGAAGGCTCCAAAGACCACTTCCTCTTGTAGAGCTTTTTTGCACATGGGCTGTGGATTACAATTACTTCTATTTAGTTGCTAGTGAGCTGCTAAAATTTATATGGTGCTTTCTTGTATATCATGCAGGTATTTTGGAAAGATAGGAAGTAAAAATCCGAATCTAAAAGTAATTCTCAACAGAGCAGTATTATGTTGGTGAATAGATGGAGGCGATTTGTTATTGCGATAGAAGTGGAAATGAGTCCTACACGAATCCAATTCTCTATCTCGTTTATATCGGGTAGGTGCCTTCAGAATCAGTGAAACATGGAGGGGTATGCAGAGCAGTAGAACAGAGTAGAAGCTCGTTTTTCCTCTTACCATTTTTAGTTAGCATACAATGAGTGACATAAGCAGTACTTATAAATTGCTTTGTGCTACTAGCCTCGTGTTTCGTCTGGCTAGGATGGGGATAAAGATCAGATTTGATCCATTGTCAAGGGTTCTATACTTCTTTAATGACCACTTGTGCTTGGAGCTTTGCAGAAGCAAGTTTATTCATATATTTGGGATAAGAGGACAACTTCAAACTTAATCGAGAGTAAGCTTTAGAGATAGTAGGTTGATAATTTGTACAGAACACAGTCCTTTTAAAGATTTCTGCCACCTTTTTATGGTTGCTCTTCATGGGGTGTATTTGAGGAGATTTTAGGTATTGAGGGGATTTTTGGCAGGTTTGGAAAGCCCTTAATTAGTTTTGTTGATATTGTGCTAAATTGGTTTCCTTCCCAGTTGTTTTCCTCAGATTTATGATGTTGCCATTCTCTTCCTTGTAAGCATGCATAGTGTTTGCTATTTTTTTTTTTTAATAAATTACTTTTTCCAATCTCCCAAAATGTTGAAACTCTAGCATTTTTATTTGCTATATGCTTCATTAAGTTGCTAGGCCTTTTTATTTTTATGTTTTGCTCCATGCGTAGGTTATCTTTTCCCTTGTATAATTTCTCCGCCTCCTCTTTAATAATTTCTCTTCTTCTTCTTCTTCTTTAAATCAGATTCTCTTGTATAATCTCTAATGTCCATATAAAGAATCTCTTAATATTATATATAAGAATAAATAACCAGGGCCACGGAATTGGAAACTGGCTGACTTAACTAGCTTTATAGCACAAGACCATTAGAATTTTTTCTTGAAAGCGCTGAATAGCTTCAAGGAGATTGATGAACAACTCTTTGCCCAATTCCAAAGATGCTATGAGAATGAAATAATTATTTCGACATTTGTTGATTATAACCTTTAAAAAAAATGCAAAATTTCCACAGGATAAATGTCATAAATTCAACTGCATAATTAGGCATAAGCAAACATCACCAGTCACCAAATTTTGCAACCCCCTCCCCCATCAATTACATACACATTTAGAAATCGATCTAGACCACAACATATGCAAATCATTATCCTCAAACAGAAACATGAGAAAGAGAGATATGCCTGGATGTAAGGAGTGAGAAGAGAGAGCTGTAAAGCCCAACCGAATTGGACGCCGGCGGCGACGGTACAACTGAGAACCAAAGTGGTCAAAGAAACCCCTCTAGATCTGACAGGGAGAGAATCATCAGAGGTCGCATTAGAAGCCCTAGAATTGACATCGATGTTGCGATGGGGAGACTCATTATTAACAACGCCGACCAATTCAACCTCAGCACCAGCTTGTCTCAAATTCTTGTACGGAACTCGAATCGACACTGAGTCCGACTTCCCTGCCATTTACGATCTCAATTTCCTCAACATTGATTTAACCCCCACCCCCACCGCACCACCAGATCTTGATCAGAAATTTGAATTATCGAGAGAGAGAGAGAGAGAGAGAGATGATTAAAACCGGATCAAATTTGGGCGGGCAAGGATGAGACTGAGACTGAGAAGCCTAAGCCCCCAGTGTGTTTCAGAGTAATTTAGTGCGTCGCGACTGCACTGAAGTTCCTTGCACGATCGATCATTGACCGTTCAACTGTATGTGATTTGATTATTTTGTCCGCGTCGTTGAAGGATCTACGTGGAAGAAGAGAGAGGGAACGGCCAAAAGCGTTAGTCCAGTCATGATCTTGTGACATCAGACGACCGACGCGTAGATTTGATGGCATGGAATGGAGTCAAATTCAAGGCTAGACCCCGCGCGTTGTCCATTTTCCCGTCGGCTATCATTTTCTTTCTTTTTTTTTTTACTCTTTTATTATTTTTTTAGTTAAATAATTACAATTCCACGCTTAACTCAATAATACCGAATTTAAATTTTGATATAAAAAAAAATTAATTTCCTTTTTTTAATAAACCCTGCCCCTTAATCACATCAAAACTAAATTTAATTTGAATTATATTAAAACACATCAGTATCCAATGGTCAACTATACTTCCCTCATAAAAAATTTACCTCAAAAATTAAATTAAAATTATCTAAAATTTTAAAAATTTATTTTATTTTTGTCAAAGAATTAAATATTATTTATAAATTGAAAATCATATTATTATTATTATTATTATTATTATTATTATTATTATTATTATTATTATTATTATTATTATATACTTTTATTAAATAAACTAAATTAAAATTTGGATAATAACTAATTAAAGTTGGTGTTCATTGTGAAATTTACATTATATGCTCTTTAAGATTTATCAAGTTAAAAAAGAAAAACATAAATGTTGATGCGTTCAAAAAAATTGTGCAATATAAAAGTTTGAGTGGCTTAAATAGTCACTTAAGTCGGTTTTTTACAAAAATAATACATTTTTAATTCAAAATTAAAAAAAAAATAGGATACTTTTTTTTTTGTTTTCCGAAATATAGATGTCACGCTCTGTGAGTGCGATATCCACTGTTGATTTCCCCCAACCCCAACCTTCGCGAAAAAAAAAAAAAGTTCATGTTGCGATCTCAGATCGTAACATAGCTTGTGCGATCTGGGACCGCAACATAGCTTGCGCAATCTGGGATCACGACATAATTTGCGCGGACCCAGATCGTGACATTGGGATGTTATATCCCGAAACCTAAGTCTTTCTGCTTTCATTTTCTATGAGATCTCTTTTCTTCTTACGACACAACTTGCGCGGATCCAGATCTCTCAATTCCCTTCGGCTAGCTTGACTTCATTCTTGCGATATCAAAGTTTCATATCACGTACGAAGGTAACACCGCAGCACATGTTTCCCTAATTTTTCTGCTGTTCAAATCTCCGCATCTCCGCATCTCTGAAAGTGAAATGTGCGAGTTTAAAGTTAGGGTTAGGGTTATGGCTAAGGTTAGGGTTTTTTTATCTTGTTCGCATTTCCGTTTGGCACATGATGACTGTCTGCTTGTCTTTGTTTGCGAAGCATGATAGGGTTAGGGTTTGTCTCTGTTCGCCGTGATAATAGGTCGTGCGATGCTGTGATGTTAGAGATATTGTATTAGGTCATGATACTAGGTCATTGTCTCTACTTGTCTCTGATGTTGTGATGTTAGGGTTTTGGCTCTGCATGTGTCTGTGAGAACTTAGGGTTAGGGTTAGGGTTTTCTGCAGTTCGTTTATATTGTGATGTTAGGGTTTTGACTCTGCTAATGTTTCTTCTCTTGTAACAGTTAGGATTATTACAATGTTGTTAATACTGGTTATTGTAGTGAGCTAAACATTTTGATAAAACAAAATGTTGGGCTTTAAACTGATGTGCATTCTGATTTTCATAATGTTCATATTGATACTCATGATTTGTATTAATTACAATTAATGTTATGAATGTTCATCCTGTTTGTCTATCAATGTTGATATTCATGCTGATATTTTTTGTAATTTTTATGATATTTGAAGGAAAATGACTGATAACCGTGTGAGACTTGTGCTTTATTGGGGGATCAAATTTGTGGACCTGAAAATGAGTATCACTATAGTGTCGGACCTAAAACAAGTGTTGTAGTTCTTAACAATATTGGATGAGAGAAGTTCATAAATGTATTGCACCATAAAAGTAGGATTGATTTTAGACAATTCAAACTGAATATTTCATGTAGATATCTTTTTTCGTCTGGTAATTCTCTTTCGTATTGTGTATTATCGGTAAATGATAACTTTTTACTGAAAGTGTTGTCACTGTCTAAATATATCTCGGGTTTATCATCAGTTGAACTTTTTTAGAGCAAAATCCAATTATAATTGTACCTGTTGATCCACCTATTCCTATGGTAGAAAATAAGTCAGATATTGCAGGTAATCTATTTGAGAGAGATCCAGGTAGTTCATTTGGTGGGATCGCAGGTAATTCATTCGAGAGTGTGACAAATTTTCGATTTTACACTAAAATATTGACAAATGTGAATGTTGGAGATGAATGGTTACAATATGGCGCATTCATTTCTAATGATGTTACACAGAGTGCTCCTCGTGAATTAGTTATGCCTATGACAAATGAATTTGGAAGGGCTAGTTCTAGTATACCTTATGAGAGGCAGGAGATAGATCCTGTAGAAATATTTATTAATGATGAATCGGAGGGTCAAACTTATGATGATCAAAATGTTGTAAATGAAGAATATCGGGTGGATGAAGAGGAAGAAGACATATCATTTCTATATAGTATGGGGGAAGGGAACATGATGGTTGTGAGTACAATGATTTCAACTGTCCAACATGAGATGATGATTGCACTTAGGAATTTGGGATGATTTTTAATTTCAAAGAGGGAGTTCAGCATGCTATGAAATGCTTATCTATGCGGCAACACAGGTATTTTAAAGTTCATGAAAGTAATCAAAACATATGATTTGTGAGGTGTTCTTTCTACAATGAGAGTAACTGTTTGTGGCATGTTCGGACAAGATTGAAAAAGAAGTTTAATATTTAGAAAATCACAAGGTTAAATGCAAAATACATTTGTTTTTCTCAAATGCCTGTGGGGGATCATCCTAATGTAGACTCTAATATGGTGGGTCATCTTATCAAAAGTCACATAAAACTGAATGTTGACTATAAAGTGTGTGATATAGTAGAAGATATGAGAGAGTATAGGGTAGATTTGTCATACAATAAAGTTTGGTTGGGGCATCGGAAATCTATAAAAATGGTGTATGGTAATTGGGAGACTTCATACACATTGTTACCCCAGTTTATGGCTGCTGTGCAATTGAACAATACTGAAACTATCGTTGATTGGAGGTTTAATGAACTTTTGGAGTCTACTGATAAAGTTCTTAACTCAGTTTTCTGGACCTTCAAATCATACATTGATACATTTAAGTATAATAAGTCTGATATTAGTGTTGATGAGACATTCCAGTATCGGAAATATAGGGAGAAAATTTTGATTGTTGTTGGAACCGATTCGCCTAATCACATTCTTCCTTTATGTTTTGCCATTGTTGATGAGGAGAGTATTATGAATTGGGCATGGTTTTTGAAGAATTTGAGAATGCATATCATTGGCGATCGACATGAAGTATGTTTGCTATCAGATAGGGCTCCCAGATTGTAGGTTATAGAGAGGAATTATAATCTCCAACCACCATTTGAGTATAACAGATTTTGTGCTCGGCATATTGAAGCTAATTTTAGCAAATTATTTAAAAATAAGCCACTAACTGAGTTAATACATATGGTGGCACAACAAAGACAAATTAGAAAGTTTAATATTGTTATAAACTATATGAAAGAGTTGAGCGAGTCCATTTATAATTGGTTGATAGAGATTTCTTTCGATAAATGGGCCTTATATTATGATGGGGGACACAGATAAGGAACATGACCGCTAATCGATCGGAGTTGTTTAATGGTATATTGAAGGGTGTAAGAAAGCTACCAAATACTATATGTGTGTGAGAAACATTATACCATATGGTTCTTTTTTTAACAAAAATCGAGAAGTAGCATCTAATAATCTGAAAAAAGTTAATGTACGATCAACAATGGTGATGGAAAAATTGGCTAGAGTTGAGTAGAAATCAAAATATTATCGTTGTAAATTATTTAACAGAGCAGAGGGGAATATGAGGTCGTTATTGGTTTTCATGGTAACAAAGGCGAAAACAATCATACCGTGCTCATGGATATTCCATCATGTACTTGTGGAAAATATACTATATTCAAGTATCCTTACTCCTACAAGTGGAAAGTTGTGCCGACTTGGGATGTGAGTTTATGTCATTTATGAGTAAATTTCATAGCTATCAATTAATGTTGCTTACCTATGATGATGAGTTCCATCATCTTCCACACAAAAACTATTAGCCCCCTCCTCATTTCTCCTTGTTGGCCAATATTTCACGTCTTAACAATCAGTTGAGTAGATCACGCAGTATGCGAATTTATAATAAAATGGATAGAAGAAGAACTTAGCGCTGCAAAACTTGTGAAGAATACGGGCATAATCGAAATCATTATCCAAACATGGCCCGGTTGCAAAAGAGAGCAAGGCGAGATTGAAATATCATAACTGCGAAGTTTATTTACATGTGTATATGTTGTATGTTGTTTATAGCTTGTTATTGATGGTTTATTAATTATAGATGTTATATGTTGTATTTCACGGCTTATTATATGTTATATGTTATTTCATGGCATTTTTACATGTGCATATTTAATATTGAATCATGGCTTGTGGTGATAATAGATATGGATTACTCTCAAACGATATTTACCCCAGGTCCACGGGATCCTTGTATTTTGACCCTATAGCTATCACACTGGTCTCAGTCTATATGGGAGACTAGTAATGATACACCCCTGGAGGTGCGGTGGTCAGATCGTGGATTTTGGGCTACCCGACCACTTGATGTTAGAGTTTAATAGATTTTGTTACGAGTGAGTTTTTACGGAGTGTACAGGAATGGAAATATTCAATGTAATCATGTGCTAACTACAGTATTAGTTGAGAGATGGAGACCGGAGACACATGCCTTTCACTTACCCGTTGGTAAGGCCACTTTTACTTTACAAGACGTTTCGGTCCTTTTTGGCTTGCCTATTGATGGGAGACAGTTATTGGGGTAGATAGGAGTCGTTCTATCGCTAAGTAGCAGGATTTATGCTGTAGTTTTATGGGTTTCTACCTTAATCCAGAGGATTTTCACAGAAATCAAATTAAGTTACGGGCGATCACAGAATTTCTTGATTCACATTTTTTGGGACCCGACTCGGATCAGACTTTAGTTGAATTTTATGCATGTGGTCGAATCACACGCATGTTGATTGGTATTTCTGCACATCGATATCAGCAGGGATTTCGGCCAACCACAAACGACGTGACATTCATAGTAAGTCAAAAGAACTTTATTGTTTTATATTACTTTTATTGTTTACAAAATGTTTTTTATACTTAAGTGCTACCGGTTTGAGAATCTCCATTTAGTAGCATCTGATGTCCTCACTGTCCTAGAAGTGGATCCTCGAGTTGCTTATATCAAGCATGATATATGGGACATACTGTAGCGTTTCAGACATACTACACCTCAGAGAGATCGTTTTTTGACATTTACATAGGGATATATTGATCTATACGTTCCATTTACTTCTGGTGCTATGGGTGCCTTTGAGGAGCATATAGAGATGTAGATATATTCGTATCTGACCCCTACATCCATTCCGATATTTACACAAATACCTACCTTTGAGAAGCATGACGACGCTACGCCGAGTGAGCCTCCACAATTTAATGTTTATCGATGGTGGTGGCGTCGATATTCAAAGGATACTAGAACTGTTGCGGTTTAGTTTCCCAAGAGTGATGAGGGTAGGCAGGCTCCTGTTCCCATGAGACATTAGCCACATAAAAATGCTAGACGACCTCCATACAGTACTTAGTGTAGATTCTCATATTTATAATTTGTGAATATTAGTATTTGTTCATGTATTACATTCTAATATTGTAACTTAAAATTTGTTAATTGTAATTTTTATAACTTTTTTTTCATATTTATAATTTGTGAATATCGGTGTTTGTTCATTATTGTTTTTAGAGTATTGATTGATATTTGTGAAGTTTGGTATTTGTGGAGTTTGGTAATTGATATTTGTGGAGTATTAATATTTTGTAATTGATATTTGTGGAGTTTGGTGATTGTTTTGGAGTATATTGCTTTGTCTGGAGTTTGGTATTGGTAGATTGATGGATGTGGGGGGATGGCTCAATGTAGGGATGACTCAATGCAGTTTTTGGAGTTTGATGATTGATTCAGTGCATGGATGGCTGAATGCAGAAATAGATTGTTGTGTGGGAGGGCGGACAAGATGTCATGATTGGAGATCGCGACATAGGTTGCGCGATTTGCAATCGCAACATAAGTGGGCTTTTTGATTGCGATGTGTATGTCGTGATTACAGATCTCGCAACTTATGTCGCGATGTCCAATTGTGACATGAGGTGTTTAATTATTTTTTTAAAACCGTGACAGTTGATTGAAGGGAGGGATGAACAGTTAATGCCGCGTTTACAGAACGCGACATCTCTATTTTGGAGAAAAAAATACCCTATTTTTTAATTTTGAATTAAAAAGATCTTATTTTTGTAAAAAGCCCCAGCCTGAAATAAAATTTCAAACTTGTGTTTTATATAAATTAATCATAGTATTGGTAACATAATTTTAGCTCATTTATAATTATAGACTAAATTATATCATTAAAATGATTATTGTCCGCCGAGAGATGTCAATGTCTGCACAAAAGTTAACAGATGAATTTCAGTAGTGCTATCAATATCTTTTTTTTTTTTTTTATGTACATAACTTTTATCTTATAACAAAAAAGGAATAAATTTTAAAGCACTGAATAGATAAATAGAAACCCAATTCTTAATATATATATATATATATATATATATATATATATTTTAAATTCCCTACGCAATCGCTCTCTCCCATCTTCTAAACCCGCCCATGCCCATGACTTCCTTGCATGAAGTGGCAATTATATCTCAAAATACACTAAATAAAAAAATGACACGAGGCAGGATCCCATTTATTAAAAACTTGACAGGAACTTCCCCCCCCCCCCCCCCCGCCCCCAAAAAAAAAATCACAGTTACTCCCCATGGGCACCACTTAGTTACCTTAAAGAATACAAGGTACAATGCTCATAATAGAGTGTTTCTTAAGGTCTGTCAACCGCTTTGTATGACAAATGCAGCAAACCTATTTTGCACTTGTGGCTGCTTTTCAAAAAGCCACCAAGACCAACATAAGAAAAGGGCAATCAAAACATCACATCAGCAAGCGTGTTTGACACCAAAAACTTCAGGAAGGAAACTGCAAGTCAAAGTGGTATAAATGTGTGACGATGCAGCGTTAGAAGTACAAAATACTGCCCTATGCAACTTTGCACAACACAGGCCATGTTCTCATAAAATGTTCATATCTAAGCTTCTAATACTAATGTACAAATTGCTAAACCTAGTTTTAATAGGATATATAAGATAACCCCCCCCCCACGGGGGCGGGGGTGGGGTTTTGAATGATTTAGCCCTACACTAAACCTTATTTCTTGATGCCTTGAGTACCCAAATCTGCTGCAGCTTTAGCAGCTCGCGTTAGAGCGTCAGACACCCAAAGGGCTCCCTTTGAGAAGTAGCTGCTGTTGACAACGGCATTGGCAGCTGCTGCAGCACTTCTGCCTGTTGCTGACACAGCCGATCGAGTTGTGTCTGATACATGGTACCTTTCGTCTATGGACTTCATGGCCCCAACCCCAGCATTGATTTTATCCGTGAGGCCAACCCTTTGGCTCAGTTCAGCAGCCTTTGCTGCAGCTGTTGCAGAGACTTGATGAGACTCGTCGAACTCTTTCGCCTTGCTTAATGCATCTTTGCTCAATACATATCCCTTTGCTAGCATGCTTTTTATGATTTCTTGAGCCATAGTTGCAGCTTCTCCAGTAGAAGAAACAAAGGGACTGCTTTGGGTTGAGTACTGTATTCATGGATTCATAAATGAGAATAAAGGTTGACACAATGGGATATGAGAATCCTACAGTATTTAAAAGTGAAGTTTTATCAAAGCTACAATATTAAAATGCTTACTGATGAATCATTATCCTCTTCAATCCTCCAAGAAGGCCGGTTCCAGAAATCAGATTCTTCATAGTGCCCCCACCGTGTAATGCATACACGTTCATCTACAATGCTAGCACCCTGAGATATCGAGTTCCCAAGCAGAATGAATTGGGGGGGGTGAACTAGAAAGAAACTTTAGGTAAAGCATATGAACACAAAAAATAACAAGATTTCAGCCAAGCATTTCCCACAATGAGAAGCAAAGTCTTGAACTTGCAATTGGTCAATGGACCAATTACATACAAAGGAATTGCTCATATCAGTTGTGATACAAACTATAGAAGTAGCATTATAATGTGGTTAGCACCCCCCCCCCAAAAAAAAAAAAAACCTACATGGGTAAAGAGTATCGATTACAAGAAGCTATAAAATTAGAAACTGCAGCATAGAGAAACAATGGCTCTTATTTATTGGACTCCAATGATTAGATAAACTTTCAGTACCAACAAGTTTGCAACATGACAAACACTGAGGTTACATTTTCATCAGGTCCAACATAGTTTTCCCTTTGCACATTTGTGCATCAAACAACATACACTGGCTAAGACACGAGGCCAAGGGGATATTATATTTGCCCACACAAAATTTAAAATTTTATAAATTTTATTTATTTATTATAAAAGTTACTCCATTTCTATATCTTATTTAAAGTTTTATTAACAAATAAAAAGGCTAGTTTTTTATGTAATAGAAAAGGCCATAATGAATTGATTTTCTTATCTCCTCAATTCATTCTCAGCATTCCCCTATGGTTTCTTGCTCTTCTGTCAATTCAGTCTAAGATCAGTCTGCATCTCCCCCACTTGCTCTTCCCACCATCACACTTTTAACCTTAGAAGTTCTATCTCAATTAATCCAACGTATCCTCCCCCCCGCCCCCCCAAAAAAAAGAACAAGACAAACAAACAAACCAAAAGAAAACAAAACAAAAAACCACTTTATAGCCAAAAGTAGCTAATGTATGAAATAACTGAAACGAATATTTGGACTTCATTGCTATGTTTGTGTATACCTTTGCTAGCTGCTTAAATGCATGAAATGAAAAGTACTAAATGCATAAAGAAAATACTAAATTTTCAAGCTATCAAACCGCAACCTCTCAATGTTGATCCATTACCCAAACCACCACAAAGAACCATGTCTCAAATGATGACATAAATAAACTTACACTGAGCAAAACTGCAGTTTCCAAAGCATAAGCATCTTTAAATGTCACATATGCTGTGCAGGCCAATTCACCAGACCTGTCCATACCAAATACAAGCTATCTTAAGGACACACCAATAACCTTAAGGGAAATGGTCACCTATCAAGACAAATTCTTAAAGCAATGCAAAAAATTGACTCACTTAACATGAAAATGAATTATGATTAATGGTACACCTGAAAGTTATTTTTTCTTCTTGTATTATTACAGAATACAGGGAAGACAAATTAAAGATACTTATCATGCTTGTCTAGGAGAAAGAAAATAATCCCTTTAATGGATATTTCAGTTCAATAGTGGTATTCTCTAGTGATCAGAAACTCATGTAGAGAATGCCCATTCTTCACGGCACATAGCTTGAAGTTTCCAGAAATTCATGTTTAAAAGTTAGAAGTAATGCAACTGAAACCTTCAAACTGATAATCAGCAACCACAACCTAGCAATTAGAAAAAATAGAGCCAGATGGCTTATATTTCAAGAGGACTCATAAAAGATCAGCAATTGCAGTACCACCTTATCAAAAACATTTACAGAATTAAGGATCAAGCAGTCTGCCATTGAGTTTCAAGCCCAAGTAAGCATAGCAGCAAGGAGAAAGCAAGACTCATATAAATTGAGACCAATATACAACTTCATCACTTTTTGGAATTAACTTGAACCTAGGATTTGAAGATCAATAAAAAGATGACACCCATGGGAAAACATTAGCTCTCTAAAACCATGCCTCATCCAGGTTTCCTTTCCATTATACCAAAATGATGATGTGGAGAACAAGAAAAAAAGGAATTGAAAGAAATTGCAACTCAAGATAGAGTTTGGAATTAAGATATACTCAAACAGATAGGTTACCTGACAATCTCAATGTGTTCAATCTCACCACAAAAAGCGAAGAAGTCATACACATCCTTCTCTGTGGCTTTAGGAGAAAGGCTTGTAACTTCAACGGTATAACCGCCAGGATTCATACTGGAAAAATTTTCTCTATAGCCTGCTAAAGAAAAAGGAAGACATGTTAATGGGGTATAGTACCACTTTCTTTATGCACCATCATTAGCCAGGCACAGGGCAAAGCACAAGGCTGATTTTAGGTTCAAAAAATACATCAAGTAGTAATAAACTTATCATGAAGCCGCCAAAGACAATCCTTCTTGGTGAAGGCTCATATCTCATAGGTCAAAATTTTTAATGGGAATTTTATTCCTTTCATGCCTACAAAATCCTGGACAAAATTCTTATGTCCTTCAGGTATAAATTGGAACATCTCTTGGCCTATGATTCATGTAAAATCATTTAATCTCATCATTTGATTCAGGCGTCCTATATGCCTTAGTAGCAGAAATTCATAGTCTCTTTGGTGGTCATATTGAAAACGAAGCACAAATCCAAGGTTTTAACAATTGCTTAAAAAAAGAGTTTTAAGGAAAAAGAATACATGAAAAAAAGGGAAGCAACATCATTAGTTATAGCATGACATTTTTGAGTCAAATTCAAACACGAAAATGGAACAGGTCCAACTACATATATCAATCTCATTTTCTTGGTCTGATCAATCATCGGCCATAAACCATGCAATTACAAGATAACACATGCACGCTCTAACTTACTATCTTCCTTGAGATTTTTGCATAATAACTCCCAGGATACCCACATAATAAATTGCAAAATCCCCAAAGAATTTTTTACAAATCTGAGTAATTCCTCATTATCATAAGCCCTAGTCATATTTCACATGATCCTCAAACATTCATTCCTTCAGCATCAAAATAAACCTCCAAACAATTCCTAGATCACTTCCTTTTCTTCTGTTCCCTTCTTTGTGTTTGAATTCATGTTACCTGCACCACCACATGAAAAGTTCCCACCAAACAATCCTCAAACCAAGAATTGTGGACAATTCATTAATAAGTTTAGTCCATAATTCAAAAGTGCAAACCTAAACCTGTGACTAAATAGAACACCAACAGTAAGAGAATAAACCAAAACTATAAGCATAATTCATTTGATTGAAAAACCTAATAGAATTCATTCATTTTCACACACGTAAAAACCTCGATAGTCTCTCCAAAATCAAAAATTAATTCCTCCGAACATTTCCTATTTCATCATTGAAATAAAACTGAACAGTGAAACGAAACAATTAACAGCCCATAATTCTTACCTCGTTCTGATCGAAAGAGATAGAAACGAAGCGAACAGGTAGAGAGAGAGAGAGAGAGAGAGAGAGAGTTGAAGCCTGAGTTCACTTTTCGGACGACCCTAGAATTGAGATCAATTCGATTTGAAATTCAAGTCAAACCGACCTATAAGGATTTCTGGGCCCGCTGATTTGATCTCTTAAATCTGTGTGCTTAAAGCCCAATTCTGTTGGTCCATTTCAGGCCTCCCCGTTTGGGCCTAACTAATAGGGCTGACCCAGGCTCGTAACTCGATCCTCCTTGGCCCCTTTTTTTTTTTTTTTTTTTTTAATTTTCACCGACCTATATATGGGTTTCACCCAACTAATCCAATCCTAACACTATAGAATCAATTAAGGGATTAAGTCTTCCAAATCTTTTTTCTCCATCCTCAGGGATCGAACTCGAAACCTATAATTAAAGGAGTAGAGTATGTAATTATTCAATCCAAAAAAATTTGGTATCGATCAGGTACCCGGGATTGACAGGATAGTTGGTTTTTTAAAATTAACCGAATCAAAAGACTTTAGTAAATGTAACAGTTGATTTTTTTTTCTTATTTTAAATATAACAATTTATTAAATAACTAAGTTCAGTAACTCTCTTCTGGTATTTTCATTTCACAACATCATCCAACAACCAACATATTTCTAGGAACCAAACCGTCGATGATCATTCAGAATTTGAATTGAAACCAAAAAAAAAATTCAGAATTTGAATGTTACAGTAAAAATTGAAATTTTTTGAAATATGAAGAGAAAAATCACATAAATTATATCATTGATTGTGAGTTTATAGCATGTTTACTTTCTTCATACAATTTTGAATTATCTATTGTGTGTCTCATAAAAATAAAAATTGGAATTCTCGTTAATGCAAAAAATATATGTAGTTCATTATTAGCACTAAATGCCCTCCATTGCCTCATGCAAACATAAATGGAAAAATAAAATAAAATTTATTTTGTGCATACTATTAATTATGTTTTCCACTCCACTACCATTAACTCTTTTGTTCTCAGCATAAGAAATCAAGTTCTAAACATTGCTCGAAAAGTTGACAAAATTAAAATATATAGATATGTACATATTTCATGCTTGTATAAAGTTGATGTTTGTGTGAAATCACGGGTTCAGAATACTAGCTCAATTTAATTAAGCTTATATTATAAAAAATGACCCAAGAGGGTGTGGATGAGTTGGTAAAGGATTCTTCCAGCTTAACCAGTGGTCTCGGATTCAAGATCCTGGGAACGCAGCTGCTTTAAAAACTCTTGAGGAAGAGCTTGACCGCCCTACGAGAACCTACCCGGCTCGACTCCGAATTAGTCTATCTGCCGCAGGCGGTTTAGGATACCAGAGGGTCTCAGCACCAAAAAAATGTGTATAGGGTCAATACACGTGTAACAGCAAGGCTCATACGACATCATGGATAATAACATGAGCATTCCCCTTCTTTCTAGATTATGTTAGTATGCCCAAAATATAGTATAAGATGATTTGGAGATAACTGGGGAGGAGGATGATCTAAAGTAAAGCTAAAAAATAGAAAATTTTTTACTTGACTTATAAAATCTGATTAATTCAATTTGAATAGCTATAAAATTTACGGCTCTCCTAATGCCTGTTTTTTCATTCCCAATACTCAAACACGAGATCTTGATTAAGAAAATTTAGTATTATGTTACTAAAAACAGTACATTGGTTTTGAATGATTTCTATAAAAGTGCAAGAACAATACCTTAACAATTCCATTCGTGCATATCAAATTGAATCATAAGACCATATATGTCCATGACTAGAATTATCACTAATGTAGTACACTTTATGATTCACAACTGTGGAAGACAAGAGGAAGATACCCTAAAAGTAAGCACACCTTTCTTTCTTTTACACACTCTGCACCGTATCCTTAAAATGCTCCACTATGATATCACAAACATATAAATTTTTAAAGAAATTTATAAAATTCCCAAGTATGTGCGTGTATTTGTAGTCTGGGGAAGAACGGGGCAAGGGAGGCAACTGCACACCTTAATTTTTAAAAATAATTTGTTAATTAATGAATGATGTATAATACTTGTTTTCAAGATTATTAAAATTATAAATTAATTATTTGTGTTAATTATTCTATCACAAATAACCAATTAACAATATTGGTTGCCTCCATTATGACTTTAATCCAAAAAAGAAAAAAGAACTTGTGTACATTGGATCATGTTGAATTTGAATAATTCCTTTTAGATTCAACACTCCATGTCAAATGCTAATTTTTTCTTCTCACGACGAATAAATTGTTGATTATTAATTTAAAATTATGGACATCTAAGAGTTGAATTTTTACAATAAAAAGAATGTTCACTTGTGGTAGTTATAAAGTCTCTCTGTTTTTTTTTTTGGGTATATAAGAACACTTAAACTAAAGATCTTTACAAAGGGAAAGAGAATAGTATCAATTGAACCATAACCCATTAGCAATCTCTCTCTCTCAATTGTTTACTAGTCCCTTAATTGTTTACTTGACACCATAACAAAAAACCCATTTGACTTTTGGTGCATCCTTTGTGAAACAAAGACATCAGCTGCAGGAATTGCACTTTAAGTGCTATCCTTAATTCCAAAATTCATCACCAACTTAGTAGATACGCTTGAGCCAAGTTGATGAGCCCTTTCTAATCACAATAATCTTGGTTGGTTGAATTAGTAGTATAAAGTCTTATTAATTTTCAATCAAGTGTTTTAAAATAAATTTCCACGTAATTTTCATTTATACTCCCGAATTATCTATAAATTACTGTACACATAACTACCAACCCTTTGTAATAGGCAATAAGACATAAACTCTCCTACATCGAACTAAACAACTTGCCGATGCCACATTGCGATTAGGGTTAGGGTTTTCTTTACAATGTAAATCTAAATAATGAGATCCATTCGGAGATAAATATACCATATCATTTGATGGCCCACAACAATAATTTCCACATCAATTTCGAGCACTGACATTGTACCTACTCCCAAATTGGCGGTTGGTCACATGGCTGTCCCTAATCGTCATGCTCTCATATAATAGCAAAGAAAAAGACATTGTTCCTGGTTGGGACCAATCAAAGTGTCCATGTATGGAGATTGACTTCAAACAGTAGGGGTCTCTCTCTCTCTCTCTCTCTCTCTCTCTCTCTCACTCTGGGGTGGGGGGGGGGGTGGGGTGTTTGTGTCTGCGTACAAAGTGCCTGCTTCTAATGGTCAAAAGGCCTTAAGGTATTAGGATCGACATGAGACAGCACACGTTAACATTGAACGAGAGAGATTTATTACTCTCATGTGACCATAGGCATTTGATGCCTCAAAAGACAGTTTTTCAGTTAAAACCTAAAAATAAACCAAAAACCCACGTAAAACCAGTAGCCTGCTACTATAATGACATAAACTCCCGTGTGAGGAACATCATTTGAGAGAGAGAGAGGTGTCCACCAATAAATCCTATGGTCTGCCATTTAGTCATTATGGTTCAGTTTAACTTTTATCCCATTTTCCATTCTTATAACTCAAACTTGAGACCTCTGGTTAAACAAAATAGGTCTAGTCAGACTTTTGAGAAGAATTTTCAGAGCAAGAAAATTTGTGGCATCAACGGAGATAATTTAACAAGGTCTCTTCTGGTGCTTTGACACTTCTTTTTTTTTTTTGGGGGGGGGGGGGGAAGTACCTCTAGAATGCTAATCCAACAACGGTCAGCATGAACAACATGGTCTCCAAATTAGGGCCAACTGTTAGAGGTTATCAGTCCATTCAACAAACACTGTTATGTTCGTCAAATTTTGGCAATTTGTTCCAAATTTTCTTGCTAATATGAATGAATTGATCTGCCTTTTTGATGCACCTAGACATGGGAATCATCAGCCAATATATATGCCCACACAAACAGAGTTCATGCTATCTTTGAGGAAGCACGAAAGCATCTACCTTCATGTGTTTGATTTATGGTCTAAACTGCTCAAGTTTCACAGCGCCTAAGACAAGCATTCGAATACTTTCTTTGTACAGGACAAACCATCTCAATGTGCTCTATTCTTATTATCCCCAAATCATAATCCTAATTGTAAACCCTTAAATAAGCTGAAACATGAAGTGTAGCAACTGCAAATTCTGTGTCAGAAATGTAACACAGGAGATAACAACATTAACGTTTGCATTCATGTCTACTATGGGTTAGGGCATGATGAAGACTTTGGATATGTGAGGCAAATATTTGGCAAGAAAATCGGATATAGAAAATAAAAAAAAAAAGTTCCTGCGATGAAATATGAAATTTTAGCAAGGGGTAAGTCTGTAACTTTAGCTTGTGATTAAATCACTCCAAATGAGTATTGAACTTTAGTATATTGTTTAGCAATTCAATTCAAATAGTATTCCGATGAAGCAGCATCAGAAATCTTTACAAGGACTATTATGAGATCCCTCATTCTGTAATTTATTTGATGGTTATCCTCCAGAACTACATTTCTTCATTAAATAACTACTCAAGTCTCTTAGTTTTAAAATCCTACACCATATCTGTCTTGCCCAATGAACCAGAGTTACAAGAATTTTTTACTGCTTAGTGATTGCACAGATTGACAATCACAAGAATAAGAAATCAAGTCCTGTTCTGTGACCTGAAAGAAAGCATCGTACAGGCATGCAAGGGCATCCTCTTCTCAGTTGCCCATACACCAGAGTTCTTACTCGTCTTTGCCCAATGTCCAGTAAAATGCCAGACCTTCATCTAATCCATATATTGGATCATGGACATTGCCGGAAACTATTTTTAAGTAGCCTCATCACCCTTCCTAATGAGGCTCCAGTAAGGAAAGCAGAATGTTTCCGAGGTTATAAGGCTCTAATGTTGACGACAAGCTTAACAAGATTAACACCAAAACTCTTTTACTGGTGCATAGGCAGGAAAGAACTATTTTAATGATGTTAGAGTAACAGGATTCCCAAAGCCATCTTTTGCTACATATGGATGTCTTGGTCGAACCCTTATTTGCAATCTTTGGTCACTTGTGGGTTTCCCCAGAAAACAGGGAAATTTCCCAACATCTAAATTCAGGGTGCTCTGGATTTGAAAGGGAAAAGGCAGAAAAAGGGCAACGGATCAACAAGTAGAGTCCTTGTCACACTGATCACTATCAGATAATATTATCTTCCTTGCTTCTTTATGGTGTTCAAATTCAAGGGCCTTCTGGAGGAATACCCCTAAATGTAGTGAGGTAGTGAGATAGGTTGACACTAACCTTGCTTTCTATGTTCTCATCATCTTTTCATCTGTTTTTGTTAACGGATGCCTAATCCTCTCATGCATCTTGTCTCCTTCCATTTCTCTAGTAAAGTTTCCTCTTTTCCATCACCAAAGGACAAAATGGGTAATATCCATGGAAACCAGTTCTTTTCTCTTTTTTCTTTTTTCCTTCTTTTATTAATTTCTTTAATAAGCCAGGGAAAGCCTATTAAAGTTCAAAGAGCCCTGAAGGGCTAGTTGAGAGTGACAATGGGAGAGGCAGAAGGTTTTGGCAGGTTGCAAGAAACACCCCTACAAATAACAAGTTGCATTATTGCCAGAAATGTTATGTTCTATAGGCTAATCATCTGCACATAAGTTACCTTGTGCAAAATCAGCATTCCATTAGGTTTAACAATGTTCAGGGATCATCATATTTTCCAGTCATACATCAGAATACATCAGAAATCTTTAGGTGTTGCTTATGCCATGACACTTAGTTTGATGTCTTCTTTTGAGGTTTTTATTCTTCCAGAACATTCATCATTATAAACATAACCATACCTACTGCAGATGCAACTTTCTGGGCCGTTATAAGGCCTTTCATAGAATTGGGACCTTGAGTTTAAGCACAGAGCTTTATTGTGTTTATCAAAGATTTCATAGAGATAAGACCCTTGCATAAAACACTCACGAAATCCCTCAGCAATTACTAGCTAATTTGTTGGCCTTAATAACAAGTTACCTAGCTTTCTGTTTCCTTGCTTGGGCTTTAAATTTATAACACAGAAGTATGATCCGGCACCCATTGAACTCAATTCATGCTTTTTAGGTATCCTAGCAGCTAAACTCTAGATGATCAGATATCCAACTTTGTCAGATGACACAACTATTTTATAATGACTATATCGGAACATATGAATAACCATCTAAGACATAAGTGGTGTTTGTTTCTGCTTCTACTAGATTCTCTTCTTAAGGCTGGTCAACGTGGCCACTATAGCTTATTTCTGAATAGCAAATCGGATCCAAAAAGATGTATCCACTGTAATAGACATATAGATATTTGGATGTCAAGAACTTCTTTGCTCTGTTAGGATATCAAGAACTTACAGACTAAGAAGTTCTCCTAGACTGTCTGTGCTTGCTAGATCATGGAAAACATTTCATCCTCTGCCAAAAATAAGATAGAGGTCATTTACAGCCAATTGCATATTCTTTCATTTTAAATCATCTACGACACAGTTCTCAGAAGTACCTGTCTTTCAATTTCAATAGCAGATGCAGTCAGCCGTCTTTCCAGCATCAATTTCTCCTCCTCACAAGTTTCCATCTTGGTATCTACAAAGGCATTAAACTAAATAAATTAATCAAGAAAAAGGTAAAACCCACAACAAATGATCTACAATTGACTTAACCAGGAAATCAAACAATTCCATCAAACGCATAGTGCAAGTTTAGAAGTTTCAAAAACAAATAAAAACATAGGTCAGGTTGTACTACAGTATAAGAATCTAGCAATGGCTGACACCCATGGCCCAACGAAGTTGCATAGTCTCATTAACAATTGTGTACTACTGATAAATTGGGAAGTGCATTGTTCTATAATTTTGAAAAATTACTAGGAAGAGTTCTTTTACGACCAAGTTTACTGTTGAAAGTTACAACCGAAAATAATAACACTACGACTAATCCTAAACTTATCTGCAATTACTAAATGATTTGAGTTAAGCCAATAATATTACTTCCTTTTCAAAATGAGAATCTAAGAGATCTAGCATGATGATATGAATACTTAAGTGATAAGATTGACAAAATCTACCAACACTACTCTTAATCCTGCACTAGGATACATACGAGTGTTCTCATAACTCTAATATAATGATTGGCTCATATGGATCTAAAAAATTCTTCCTGAATAGCATTCACAGTATTCTATCAATAAGTTTCTTTAATATTTTCATGGAAGTCTGGCAACAAAAACTTACCGTAGAAGTATGATGACAAAATCGTGATGCGCTCAATTGGCTGAAAATAACATAGCACCAGAAAGGAAGAAGTTTAGAATCAAAACTATTTTGGGGGGGGGGGGTGGGAGGGATAGCCAATGGGTACATAAATTTTAAAAACATGAAACTGTTACTTCAGGACTCTTTTAAATAGAAGTTGGCTGGTTAAAATTTATTTGAAATGAAAGGATATTTGGACCCTAGCTTTGTTTCACTAGAAAACAAATATGTGTGTGTGTGTGCGTGCACGCACGCAAATCCTTTTGGAAATCTGTTTAGGTGCTAGAGACAATTTTTATAGTACTACAGATATCTTCATCTGGGATGGCATGATACTTGCTATTTAGCAGTATTACTTATGCATCCAAATTCGGAAAAAAGTGAAGTTAAACCAATAGGTTAGTTCATATGTATTTAAAAAATATTTAAACAGATCTTTTTATTTCTTTTTTTCCCCCCAAAGAGTCGATTTAAAAACATTCCCAACTTCCTAGTCATTTGAGTCGGAGAATCTTTTTGGTGGAAACGTAGTGTCTAAATAAAGATGTGTAATACTGAAGTTCCAGAATTTCTTGGGACTTGCAATAGGCTAAAAGGGATGTGGGTTCCGGGTGAAAGGGGACAATTATCCATAGCAAAAGCTAAAAATAAAATAACAATAACAATAATAAAAAGAACAGATGGAAAGAACAAAATTTTCTCAACTGCATTTAGTACCCAGAAAGCCGTGAGAACCCCCCCCCCTCTGGGGGCGGGGGGAAAAAGGGGTCCCAACCCACATGGATAAAGTTTTTGACTTCAGAAAATAGAATAGAAGCATAAATGATTATACCATTACGAAAATCCCCTCCTTGCGTGTGGGGAGCTCCTCAAGCCTCTTCAATGTCTCATCACCTTTAGTCACTTTACCAAATATTGCATACTAAAAGGAAATCATATCAGCAAATTACTGGTAATTTAATTAGATTTGACATCTAACTAGTCCACTGCAACCAAATTTGTCTAAATTACTACTATACCTGACCATCAAGGTGAGGGGCATTACCAAGAAGTATTGAAAATGAAGATGCTGCACTATTAGGATCAGAATACCTATACTCAAAAAAAAAAAAAAAATGGTTGAGTACAATTAATGACTGAGATGTGATGACGAATACAAAATGAAGAAGCAACATATATAATCAAAATCACAGGAAAGAGATATTCAGAGTATCAGAAGGGAAGGTTTCAGGTTATGAGTAACATCAAGAAAGAAAAAATTTCATATGCATGTGGTTAAGAAGACTATGAGTACTTAAATTGGCAGAAATGTCACTACCAAAAATCCTGTAACTCAAAATCATTTTCAGGCCTTCAGAAGAATTTAACTACAACTTTTGAAGATGAAACACCAAATTCAATTTATTAACAGGAAATTAATATAGTACCCTGCAATTAAAAGAATTTAACACCCAATGTTCTCACACCTTTTAGATAAAAATAACTTGATAGGAAATAACATGTCTAAGATAAGGAAACAGGCAAAAAATTGCACAAAAGAAAAAGATTAACAACCAATAGCTCTCGAATGTCTGGGATTATCACCTTAAAAAAGAAAGAAGAAAAATCCTATTTGAAGCACAAAAGCACAAACACCGCAGGGAAGTCCCATTTATCCTAGAAATGACAGCAAATGTCAACCAGCACTGTAACTGCTTACATCTTTTCTCACTCAGCTCCCATTAACTTACTGATCATCAGGAATCAAAAAGGATTATTGCAGAATTGAAGGTTAGAGTCGTTGTCAGCAAGGATGTTAGCTTATTAAGCTTCTTTATCAACAGCATATATGGACTAAGAAGTCTGCAAAGCAGTTACAGACAGTATGTAGCTGTCATTTAACCATGACCATCCAGACCTTCACAACTATTCAATGCTTTCATTAATAAGTTTGCACCTTTTTCTTTGACTATGACTACCACAGTGGTCACATCCACCTAAGCAACAAAATTTGATTCCATTAAGTAAAATCGGAGCACAAACTCTATTAAGATCTAGATAACCAAAAAAGTGTCTTGCTTTTTATTAGAACATACATACCCCAACTCTGTAGCCAAAGGTAAGGAAAAAGCTTTAGGAGAGGAAAGCAAGGCATAGTATAAATGTGAAGACTTCCAAAAACACTTTCTTAAATATATTTTTATCCAATCCCTACCATTTCAAGTGAAGAAATCCAAAAGCATCAGAATGGAGTTGTATGGAAAAATATCTCTAACGTAAATAATATGTATTCACAACAGAAAAAAATAAAAAATAAACAATTAAATATACAATATTTACATAATTCGGCCAACATGTCAACAACTACATCCACAATAATCATTACCATCTTTACTATTCCATACCACTCAATCATTATACTGATCAACTATCCTCACAATCATTCACCTCAACCATTTCTATAATCTAATTTTACCTTTCACATACCTATATTCACTCACGAGTCAATACCCCATCATTAGCATCCTCATCACTCAATCACTCCACACAAAGCGCACCCCTCAATAACACTTTGACTCCCTGGCGGTTAGCTATAGCCAACTCTCATCCTTACTCCTTACACATCATGTGGAATCTGATTTCAACTACCCATCCTTTTGGCTATTTCCCTTGACTCATACATCTTCTCATTAATAAGCCCTTACTCAACAACCCTCTCAACTCGAATGAGTCGCAAAATCTAAACAATTTTCCTATATTTATTGGATTAATATGTTTGCATACCAAGCAAAATTCTTTCCAAATCCCACAAATATATTGGTCCCTAGGCTCCGTTGCTGGAAAGCTAGTCACAGTCATAGGGCACTCTCTCTCTCTCTCTCTCTCTCTCTCTCTCTCTCTCTCTCCCCGTATCAAATGCAAGGCCCCCCAACAAAAAATAATTAAAAAAACAAAATCATTTGAATTGCAGTGGAAACAAAAATAAAATACAAAGTTTCCATCAGAAAAAGCAAAATTTAGAAGGGCATTTTGAGCCATGAAGTGAGAGCGAAGGTGAGCAAAAGTAATATAAAAAGAAAAATCACCTTTTCACTACTTTTCTTAAAGTTAAAATTTTATGGGCAGGTGAAAATATAAGATTTTAGACAAGGTAGTAATTTTTAAGGGCATAGACATAACTTGTCTTGCTTTGAATTTCAATTTCAAGGCAAGTTTTGGAATAAGATTCTAAATTCATAACCAAGTGATTAGTCTATAAATTGAAAGCATCATTGAAATCAACTTAGAATTCAAGGTAAACAAAAACAAGAAAGGGCACATTTCTGTGATACTCGTAATGATGCATCATGCATTGTCCATGTACTCCAACCCACAACCTTTGTATCTACAAAAGCACTCCTTTCTCTGTTCACAAGACATCAGTTTCCATCATTTGATGAATTAGATGACAGCATTTAAAATAGACTTTATCTCCCCATAGAAAGGATAACTCTCCTATGTTTCACATCACTAAATTCACCAATAATGATTTCTTCGCCTCCACCCTTTGTCATATGGGGGTGGGGGAGGACCACCATGATGAGAGAATTTCATTTGGTGGAGAAATAAGCCACAAAAAGGGACATGTGGTCGGTTTCCATGGTTTTGATGAATTTGATGAAAGCATGTAAAGGACTTTACCTCCCCATAGAAAGGATTCCTCTCACATGTTTCACATCACTAAATTCACCGATAATTGTTTTCTTTGCCTCCATCCTCTGTTCTTCGTTCATTGGAGCTTCTCGTCCACCAATAACATCCGCCACTTGTGCAACAAATCCTTTATCGACCTGTAGCCAAGTCAATTATTTGTTTGTTTAGAGATATAAATACACTTAAATACTTTATAGCTTAAGTTTTGTTTACACCATCCACTATTCAACGTGTTTGGAACCCTCTTATAAGTTGTGAGGGAACAAACAATAGCATATGTGATAAGATATCAAAATAATTGAATACCATTCCCTACAGCTTAAGCTTTTGGTGCACTTGTTATTAAATAGTTGTCCACTTAAGAGTACTACTAAAGCCATCTACTTACAAGCAAGCTGAATTTACTAAAGGTCCTAGTAGTTACCCGGAAAAAGTGATTGGTATTGTAGCAGCCCAGTCGAACAAGTTTAAAAATGTGATCAACTGTTTTTGGTGCAACTGTAGGAAAGAAACCAAATTCAATGTCTCCATGGTTTGTCTGCAAGTAAAATGCACAACACAATTTATATCTGCAATGAGGGAGAAAAAATAACGTGACATTTCAGGAGAAAATAAATATTACTAGAATAATATGGAAAGGGAACACAGGACACAATACACAATGTTGGATGAACTTCTACGAAATAGCAATCAACTCTTAAAGAAAAAAAGAAAAATAGTAGGGGAAGGAATGTAAACCTCGGTGACTAATTTCCCAAATATCACACGTTTTACCATGATTCATGGGCAAAACATGGAAAATGACAAATATTCAAAATATGCCACGACATTGCTCAAATACACACTAATATATTATAATTTATTATCCATGACAATAAAAGTTTCATGACTTTAACAACTTTGTAAACAAAACATTCTAAATTTGAATAATTTACACAGCAAGTTGGTGCAAGCAGTAATGATTTATGTGATGCTAAGTCGAGCTAAAAGATAAACAAGGATGTATATAACCGAATCCAACTAGTTTTGAACTTAAGGCTTAATTAAATCTAGTTTTATTGACCACTTATAATAGGTTTTAAGTTATTTGGCATGAACAAGTCAACCAAGGTGGGCATAATTGCATATTCGTAATCCGAATATAATAATGCTTCTTAGGCACTGCACTTCGTGCCGAGAAATCAACATAATAGATTTATAAAATAAATTAGGGTTAACCAAAGCAAATTCAGATGAAGGTTGTGGAAAGTAATTCAACTAACAATCAAGAAGTCCCAAGAACACAACTTTTGAATTTGAACTCTCTAAAAATTTTTTACGCAAATCGGACAATAAGATCATATCCAACATTGAAGTAATTGAAATTAGGTTTTGGACCAATGCATCAGAAATTTGCATAACATATTGCAAATTCACAAAGCAAAACCCTAATTTCAAGTGTTGAACATAGAGAGAGAGAGAGTGAGAGCACCTGAAAAACTACGCGGGCAGAGCCAAGGAGGTGATCTTGGGAGAGGACGGAGGAGATGAAAGATGCACAAATAAGAGTTCTCACCAACACTTCCCCGCTTTTCCTCATTTCTTTCTTTTTCCAGCTGTTAATCTGAGTTGGTACGGTTTAAAGACTGAACTTGAACGTTGGTGAGAGATTGAGAGGGAGAGGGAGGGAGAGAAGCCCATTAAGTTGGTTGGGTTTCTGAAATTGCAGTCCAGCTACCAAACTTAATATGCAGGGCCCAATGGGCCCAACAAAGTTAGCTTAAATGAGCTTGGCCCAGGCTAAGTCTAAAGAAGTGGGCCCAGCCCATGCAGTTAGCCCGGCCCAATTTCTTTGCCTGGCCACAACTTTAGAGACAGTCCCAGGGAGGGATTAAGCTATTGATGTCTTCACCAAAAAAAAAAAAAAGCTATTGATGATTTTTCACTATGAAAAAATTTTTTAAATCCAATCCAACAATTTTTTTTTTTTGGGAATAACCAACTAGTATCCGAAACCATATTTCTACTAATTCGGTTCGAGCGTTGTCAGACTCAATTTAGAGGAGCTTTCCCAACATATTCTTTTCCATACCCAAGTTTCAAATCCCTCAAACCTGAGATTTGGTTAAGAAATGTAGTACCTTACCCACTAGGCCAACTGACTATTGGTAAATCCAACAAATGATCAGCCACCCAGGGTAAGTGATGCCTAGCTCTTGTACAGACTTAAACATAAGCTTTACTCCTATTGATACTACTATGGGAAAAATTTTAGGTAAATGGAAAATATGAAATTAAGAAAACCGGTTTTACGTCTAAGTATTTAGGGACCAATCTTTGGAATGATCGTTGGCCCAACTGGGTCATGACCTAAATTTTGGAGGAACACTTCAAGTTTTCCCTCTCTTTGAAAGCCCAACTTGATCATATAGCACTAGCTTTGGGCCCAAACAAAAGGCGACCATCCAAAACCATGCATAGTATTTTTTGATTTTTTTTTTGTTATAACTGAATCCGGAATCACGGAATCGGGGGGAGGGGAGCTATTACCACTGGACTATCCTTGGGAACATTTTTTGATTTTCTTTTTAATGAAAAAAATTACTCCAGTAATGTAAGCAAGCAGCTTGAATCTCAAATCTTTAGAGGGGCCCTCTCTTTGCGAAAATACTAGCAGAGTAAGAAGAAGCAAAGCAAAAGAGCCAGAGACCACCAAGTAGCAAAATGTCTCTCAGTAGAGACAATTCAAGTGGTAGAAATTCTCCACTTCCATCCTCGCTTCCTTGATTTGATTCCGTTTAATTATATCTCTTTATATTTAGAAAAGAAAATGCAGCAAAATATCATAATAGTATTTGTTCCATCTCAAGAATCATACCACATATAACCTTCACAAAACTTAATGACAATACGTAAACTATTGAAAATTGCTAATAACTCAGCATAAAGATAATGTAAATATATTTGATTACTTGGTCATTCGATTTTCCTATTTCAAACAACGTTAACATAACCTACAAAAACCCTAACAATAACAAAATGTCAATTGCATTTAAAAAAAAAAAAAAAGGTCACACGTCTTGCAAGCCACAACTTATCCCCGAATTTCCAACTAGATATCCCTATGATATTTTACATTAGATATATATTTGGGTTGAAGAGTATCATTCTTATCATGTATAATGGTTTTTTTTTTTTCACCGACTAATATCTAAGATTTGTCTGGTTAATTCGATTTGAGTACTGTGAAATCCATTAAGGGATTAGATCTCCCAAATATTATTTCTCAATTCTTATGGTTTGAATCCGAGATCACTGATCCGAGAACCGATTAATTTTTTGTTTGGTTGCATTTAAATTGAATAGTGGACCACCGTCCGATTTATATACAAAATACAAACACAAGTGGGTTGTGTATAAATTAAGAATAGGGCTTGACTTTCGGGTCGGCAAAGTTTAAGAATTGTTGTTGAGGAAACTTGGAATTCTAAAATTAACAAACCATCAACAATTGACTTGTCCATTCATTTAGAGCTACAACTATTGTGACTGATCATAGAGACATAGACGTCTATGTGTCCTTTTTCACGTTCTAATCTGGTGGCCTTTTTAGGGGTGGGGGAAAGAGGTCCAAAATGTATTGCTCAATCCCTTCTTTACGACTAATCTTTTTCAATCATTCAATTCAAATGTCAAATTAGAGCTTGGGTGTAAAATCAAAACAGCCATCAGAGCCTAAGCGTGCTCTAGCAATTTTGGACCTTTAACTCGGTCCAACCTGTATTCCTATCATGCATTCAGGCACGTGAATAATTCATATGATTTTATTAGTGTTGTAATGGGGTTGTCTAACATCATCTGTATACTTTTTTAATTTTTTTCTCATTTTACACGGAAAAAAAAAAAAAGAGCAAAGTTGTGAAGGAGCTAATGTAATTAATAGTTATTTGTGAATAAATTAGTTTATATATATATATAGGTTTGCGCCAAGCGAATAGACTAATGGTCACAACCCCCTTTCTAATTCCGTGATTCGAGGTTCAAAACTTGTGTAATAAAAAAAAATTATATATATACATATATATATATATATATATTGGTTTTGATAAATCGATATCTGAGTTATCCGATTAATCCGATTTAAGTATTATAAAATTTAATTTAAATAATTGACTCTTTTGATATCTATTTTTTTATTTTTAAAATTCAAACTCAATATTTTGATCAATGGATTTTACTATAGTGACACCAAACCCACACGACATTGGTTTAGTTTAGTTTATATATACGGCCGCTCTTAATTCAATTAACACTAATTCCCTGTGATGTTATCAGAGAAGAATGATTTTGAGGGAAAATTTTAGGCCTTCGAAGGTGGCAATCATTTTCCAAGAATATTGAGCAAATAAGCAACATGACCCGTGATACCCCTTGATATTTATTAATCAAATATTCCAACCAAAAATGTTCATATTCCTTGAGAATCCGATTCACAGCACAATAATTCTGATTACATGACATTTTAATGCTATACGTTTTTCAGACAAAGGCAACTCTCTTGTGAAGAAGAATAAAAAAGCTGGAACTATTCCCACATAATTCCATAAAAATAATATTATATAGACTAAATCAGTTTTGTACTGAATAGATCAAATATTATGTCATGATTCATATTAACATCTTTTGACCAATTTTTCATTAAATCATTGTTTCGACAGTTTCAGACAAATATTTGATTAATAATTGATCAAAATACGATGATAAGTAAAATTTGATTTATTTAATTCAAAATGCATTTGGTTCGCAAGACCTTATTTATGGGATAACAGAATGATTACATACTCAATATTCTTTACTATAAATGATTTAATCTGAGTTATCATCTTGTTAGCTTAGTAGTGGCAAAATTTTATCTAAAATTCATATTATTATATCTAATTTAGATTTAAAATATTTACATAAATTTATGGGGATGTTGTATATCCACCTAAAGTATATGTGTCCCACAATTTGCAAGAAATTCAAATAATTGTACTATTAATGAGGTTGCCATGGAGAAGTGGTTTATCAAAAAGCCTACGAGTCTAGGTTTTCTCCAAATTTCGAATATATATAATGCAATTAGCTTTGTCTAAAAAGTTGTGGTTTTAAAACTTCCACAGATTGATCCTCCTTTTGTTCACACCTTAATACTATTTTTTTGTTACATAAAGCCACAAAAATTATAAAAATATATACATTTACAAAGATTCAAACATTAGATCTCGATCTTGAAGAAAATACTTAAATAAAACCTCTTTATCGCTTGGGTGTCACTCGAAAGACATCTGAGTAACAAATTTAAGCAGGCAAAAATATGAGGGAAATTAGTATAGGAAAAGTAATTGATGCGTTGACATGAGTTATATGTAAAATCTTTTCCCATGAAGATTATGACATATAGGAGGCAATTTTTGACCCCAAAATAGCTACCTTTCATTTTCAATTTTAACATCAAAATTTAAGACGTAACTTTGTCCAAGAGAAATCTAAGAGAAAACTTCGGGGGGAGAGAGAGAGAGAGTATGATGAGATGAAGCATTGAGCTTTCGTAGGCTTTAAACAACTTTACAAAACTGGGGTTGTCTCTTTTTCTACTCGATGCAATTGTGCATGCGAGGACAATATGATAAGTTGACAATTTTTATGTCATCATAAAGATAATATGGCTTTGGTAATGAACCAAGTGTTTTGTGCAATCATCAATCACAATATAGAAAAGGTGATCAAACCGAAAATAATTGTACTAAAAGGAAGAAAGGAAAAACTCAACTACTTGAATCATCTCGAAGGCAACAATTAGTCTTTTGAGGTTAATTTGTCATGCATCTTTTTCACAAAAGAAGAAATTTAGGTATTTGAGGTGAAAAAATCTATCCAACAATATTTTGTCCCGAATATCACGGAGTATTTCGATAAGAAAACTCCGGATTTGATCGAAATATTCAATAACTTGATTGATAATCATGGGGTCCATTATTGACTTGTATTTCTTGGCACAATTGCTAAATCTGCATAATTTGATCTCTCATTTTTTGAGGTTTTTTATCTATGTAGAATAGTAGAAATTATAACTTTAATTTGATAATTTATTTTTTGTTCTTTTTATTTTCTGGGTTCTCCTACAAAAGAAATTGCATGGAAATCTCCATTGATTTTAGATCCAAAAGAAATCATAGGTTGGTTTCATAATATGGAAGAGCAACTTAAGAAACACCTGTCCAACAATGTTGTAATGGGAATAGTTTTTTAGGGCAGTCTAGAAGAGGAACATAATATATTCCAAATAGAAAAACACAAAAAGTGATCATGGGATACATCTCATCATCAACGTAATTTGTGAATCAAATCCAATGTAGTATCACTCACCTATAAGATTCTCCACTCATTATATGAACAGCCATGATTAGGAGATGTACATGATTTGCTGGCTATAAGATTGGAATCCCCAACTTCTGTGTCTCTCTTTTTTCATTTCTTTTTTAAAATTTCTCTTTTTTTTCTATAAAAATATATACATATATACATATATATTTAAATAATCACACGTCAAATGAACAAAACTAATATCATTCCATTTTAAAAAAAAAAAAATTAAAAGGGTGTGAACACTAAAGGTTTTAACCTGTCATTGCATGTACAAATCACAAGATAAAAGGGCGAAATCATAATTATAGGTTTAAAAATTAAAATAATATTTAGTTTGATCCCTTAAAAGTTATGGTAATTTGATATGGTAATTTGATAAGTGGCCATGGGCAATGGTCCCAAGTCATATCATTAATGGTAGGGAGGCGTCTAATCTAGCTTTTTGGTAGTGAAAAGCCAAAAGAAGAGAGAGAAATGAGAGGACCATTAAGCATAAAAATTAGGATTAAAGTTTCTTTTTAAGTAAACTCTTGATTAAGATACGTAATTACATAAATGGGTGTTTGAGTGTATATGTGTATCTTTCTTCATTCTCTTAATGGAAGGATGTCATTGTCATGAATGGGGTCTTGTAAATGACAACTATAGGGTTCTGTGATCAAAGTCGATTCCTTCCCTTGGTTTGGCGAAATTCACGGATTTCTTGTTCCCATATCTTTATTATCCTCTTGAGGATGACATAAAGCTCTCTTCCCTCTTTTCTATAATAAACCATTTTTTCCACCAAACCCTTTTATGGGCATAAATCAATTACTTGTTATTAATGGAAATTTAATTTAGGAGTTTTGAATTCTATAAATTTAAAGAAAGATCAATGAGTAGTCGATTTAATGAGATGAAATATTATATCTCATAATTAATTTTTAGGTTTAAAATTTAAAAAATGAAAAAAATGATGTTGAAAGAATTACTCCTAAATAGAATCTCTGTAAATGTTTAAACTTTTTAATTGGTATATGACTTTAAATATTTGTGTCTTAATAAAAGGAGAGAGATGGTTGAAGATGACTCTTGCCTAACAATTGTAATTGAGATATATTCTCCTTGTAAGAATGAAGGCGAGGAGGGCATAAGGAATACGTCTCTTCTCTTGACCTAGCCCACTTTGGCTTTTTGTGCTTGTTGAACTCAAAGACTTGGAAAAAACACACAGAGCCTCTTCTAAGTTGAGTTGTCCATCTCTTTGGTAAAATCATCATTTTGTATTCTCTCTCCTACCCTTTGGTATATCCCAATCTTTCTTTCCCTCCACAAACATACACATAAATACAAAAATAATTCAAAGCATAAGTACAAAAATACTATTCAACGCGTTAATTATATTTTTATTTAAAAATATTAGATCTATAACAAGCTCTCCTTTTTTGGTTATAATTCCTAAAAATACATATTGTTTGATTAAATCGATCCATTTATACATAACTGGATATTAAAAAAAAAAAAAAAAAAAAACTTCTGATAGGTTTAGTGTCAATTCTATACTTTTTTTTTCCTGATTCAGGGATTAAAAAAAGGAAATTAAACTTCCATATTTTTGCCAACATGGGCTTAGGAAATTAAGATTTTCTCCAAGTTGTCATTATATTTGACACATGCATGATATAAGAAATTTTTCTTTGTACAAATTGAAGAATTAGACAAAAATAATAATAGAAAATGTAATTGATAAGGCTAACACATATGATTTTAATAATTCACATTGCCAAATATCTAATCATTTACAAGTACCTAAGAGTGTGCTTGAGTGCTAATAAAAGAGGGGGGCTGTTCCAAATCCTAGTTGTAAACCACTTTATGCTGTTGGAAATGGGCCCTTGACAGATAGAACGCCAAACTGAGATGCAACTAATGTCACGTAGCCAACCATACATGTCACATGGGTTGTAGCCTTCCCACGAAAATATTTCATTTCCTTTTTTTTTTTCCCTCTTGATCAATTTTTAAAACTATAATCTAATTAATTCGGTTTGAATTACTGTCAGACTCTTTTAAGAAGAAATTCTCCCAATAAAATTCTTTCTATTCTCAAGATTTAAATTCGAATTTTGATTAAAATATTTAACATTCTTTTCACTAAATCAACTATTTATTAATTTCGCTATAAAAAAAACTTTGAAAACTCTAGTTGCTTCACCTTTTTTACAAAAGAAGAAGCTCACACACAATGGGAGTGTGACAAATCCATCAAGCCTTTTCTTTTCTTTTTTTTCTTTTTTTTTCCACCGTGAACTCCCTACTTTTAAGTGTATCTCTTTTCTGATTAATAAGCGTTAATAGAAGATAATCTAAACTACTTATAAATAACACCAACCTTTAAAAAATATACATATATGTAGTCATAAACGTAGGGAGAGACAGAGAAAATAGAGGTAAAAGGAAGTAATTTTAATAGTATTATTAAAAAATAATTTTAAAATATCATCAAAAAATCAGAGGAATACGATGATGATAAGAATCTTAAAAATGTTATTAAAATCTTATTCTTTTCGTAAAATTTATAATGTCTCCTAAAACATATTTCTTAGTTCCCTCGAACACACGCGTGCATTTCATCACGTGCAAAGTCCGCTCCCCCATCTCTTTCCGAAATTCCCTTTGCTTAACCATAGTTCATGGTTGAAGAGAGGATGGAAGGGTCTTTGCCTTTTCTTCTTCTTCGTCACAGCCACATGGACACGCAAACAATACGTTTGGTGTTGTTCTGGAAAAGTCAGAAATGGTTCCCATCAAATTGTTAATGGAAGCAACTACCCCAATTTGGAAGATTGGTTGCAAAATCTCACATTAATGGTTTCCCTTTCAGATTGCGTGTGAATAAGCATGCATCAAAACTTTTTTAAAAAAAAAAAACCTACTACTAATAAAATAACAAAAATTACTCGAAAAATTATAATATTTACATTTCTCACTTACAAAATTATTATTTTTTTAATTCAGGATATATAGACATGTATATTTTATGTAAAAAAAAAAATAATTAAAAAAAAAGCTTATACATTTTCTTGTAGTTGGGGGCTTGTAATAAAACGTTTGGTGGCAAGTGAGAACCCAATTTGGAATTAGTTACGAAGCGCCACATCTATGCCACGATTGAACTTGCGTAAGCTTTGAAGATTATTTATTAATTAAGGAAAATATTTACGCCATACAATGATTTGCACAAATATTAAAATCTATACTTGGGAGTATGGACTCTTTAGATTGACAGTTTAGTGCTCACAATTCCTTTCTCAATTTGATAATCTCGGATTCAAATTTTAGTGTAACAAAAAAAAAAATTCTTAGGAGGATGGAAGAGGAAATATCTCAGGATATTTTTCTCATTTCCCTCCCCCATTTTCTTCTTTTTTTTTTTGGCCCCTTCCCAGATAGGTCATAGAAGAGAAAGGACCAATAATCTATGAATATAGTGGTAATATATTAGATTTCTTTAATTAAAATTTTAAATTCGAGTCTTAGGATTGAAAAAGTTGATATTGGGAGAATTAACCCTAAATTGACCCACAATTGCTCGAATTGATTTATTAAGTTTCTAAATACTATGGTCAAGTAAAAAAAATGAACAGAGAAAGAGAGATATTCTTACTAAATAGCATATAAATACATAAAGTGCTACATATTTTGAGCTTATACCTTATCTGGATGATCATTTGCACAAAAAAGGGGGGGCACTTGGCAGCTATAAAAAATCGGAAAATAGTTAAACTTGTTTATTTTTTAATAGAACTTAATTAAGTTGAATATCATTTTGCAAAATGATACCAAACTTTAAACTATGATGCACGAAAACTTTTCAATATTAGTGTTTTTTCGTTTTCTAAATTTTTTTTCATTTTTGAAATGTTTTAACACATTAAATTAATTAAAATTTATATAAAAATCTTTATATTTTTTATATTTGCATATCTTTTCATATTTAATGAATTATTTATTTATTTAATCATAATTTATATTTTTTTATATTATTTTTCTTATCATTAACAATTATTTTTATTATAAAATATGCTCATTCTATAATTTTTTATAAAATAATTAATATTTATATAAAATTTTTTATATTTAAGTATTTACGCACGTTTCCATTTCTTGTATTTTAGAAAAATATCGTTTTGCCATATCATTTCGTTTCCGTTTCCGTTTCCATGCTACATGGGTTTTAAATTCAACACGCTCAATAAAATAGCATAAAATTATGTTCGTATTTAATTTTTTTAATTAAATGAGTAAATTGAGACAAATTTACTCATTAAGCTACTAGTTAACACGAAAATTTCTCAACACTAATATTTTTTTGTTTACGAAATGTTTTTTATTTTCAAAATATCTAAATACACTAAATTGATTAATATTTATATAAACATCCTTATATTTTTTACATTTACACATTTTTTCATATTTAATGAATTAGTTAATTATTTAATTATAATTATAATTTTTATATTTTATTTTCTTATGATTAATAATTAAATATTTGATCTTTTTAGATTATTATTATAAAATATGATCATTCTATTATTTTTATAAAATAGTTAATATTTATATAAAAATTTTTGTATTTTTTATATTTACATATTTTTTTTACATTTTCATTTTTTTATTTTTATAAAATATTATTTTTTTTCATATTATTTTATATTCGTTTACATTTGTGTACAAACTAGGTTGATTATTACTGCATCAAGATTTTATATCCACCAAACCTTGAAAAATGCTCACGTAAAAAAAAAAAAAAGAGTTTTATGGCATTTTTTTGTCTTTAGCTCTTTTATATTCGAACAAATAGATATATTTAACAAAATTTTAATGAATTAATAAAAATTTTTCTCTAACTAAAAAAAATTAAAACTGAAATAATAGAGTAATAGAGTAGAGAGACAGAGAGAGAGAGAGAGAGAGAGGCATAAAAGTCAACCGAGAGAAAATGGGGTGGGTGTTTATGGGGGAAAGGGGGAGGGGATGTTAGTTGGGCTTTCCTTTTCCCGAAAGGGAGTTTTCTGTTACTTTTTTGTATTTTAATTGGTCCATTTCTAATTCATTTTTAATATATTTTTATATTATACTAATTTTTTATTTAGCTGTGAGAGTGCGTGTCATTGTGCTGTGAGTTCGCAATTACTCGTAAAAATTATTAATAATATAAATAAACAACTTTCTCACCATCCAATAATGCTTCACATGGAGACACGTCTTTACATGAAAATGATCGCCACGTGTCCAAATATCGTTGGAGAATTTTATGCCTCGATAGGATTATTCTAAGTTTGGTTTAGTGCACGCCAGAATCTTCATTTTTTTTCACAAAAAAAAAAAAAGAAAATTGTGGGGTTTTCTTTTTGTGGGATAGTGGAGGGAGTTGCTTGGTTTTGAAGTTTGTTTTATTATTGGCTAATAAATTATATTCTTGTGATATATGGAGATCATGTGTGCACGTGGCCGTGTTTCAGAATTTTTCTTTTTCATTTTCTAAGGGCAGAATAATAGTTTATATTTTCATGCAAATGTCCTTTTATTCTAAACTATTTAAACATTTTTCTCTTGCATTCCACGATTTTCACATTACCCCCATTTATTTTGTCCTTTTTTTGCCAACTTTTATTCCAAAGCAACTTGTTTTTCTCCTATTTATTGCACACTTATTTCAAAAAGAAAAAAGAAATAGCAATAAAGCTCATTATTTCTGGTAAATTCCTTTTTTAATATTATTAAAGAGATAAAGGCAAATAAAAATAGCATGGTGCTCTAATTATAAATTAATTGTTTGTTAAGATAGCACTCCAAGATGTTTGTATTTCTTTTCTTTTTAATTAACTAAAAGGGAAAAATAATTATAACCAAATATTTTTAATATAAATTACAACTATTATTTATAAGAAAAATATGATTTTTTTTTTCTTTTGGAAAGAGAAACTCTTTATTCTCACTCTACATAGATTGAACTCTCACGCTTTGTATAACCATCACATCACCAAGAAACGCATGCAGTCAAAAAGTGCAATCCATGTCCAACAAGAACCGAGTAAAGGGTCCTTCTCAACCAATTTTACAAGTACATGTAACATTTGAAAATTTGAATGTGATATGATGGTGGAATACTGCCTATCCCTATTTTGATAGGTCAAGTACCCCACTTGATGTATTTTTGAGGCTACCCTTTTCTTTTTTCAACCCATTTGTTTGTTTGTTTTTTTTTTATTTTCAATTCGTCTACCTCTAAAAGATAACCTTTTTTTAGTTGGCGAGGGGAGAGAAAGAAGTCTAGAATCTTAAAATTTTTATTACAAACAAAGTGTTCAAGTTAATTGCTAAATGAGTCAAAACTCTTGATTTTATAAAAAAAAATATTTAATTTCAAGGTTGAGTTAGTCCGGTAATCACACACATTGATAATATTTAAATAACGTTTTAAATTTGAATTTTATGTATAAAGAAAATATATATTGTAAAAGTTTTATTCTTTAAAAATTTAATTTGATTTAAATTTAATTTAATCGGAATCAAAATATTTTCTTATCAAAAATAAAATATTTAATAAGGCGCTTTAACCTTTTTGAAAATTTCAGTGTTTGTTTGTTTAACTAAAATTTCTTAAATTGGTTGAACAGTCGTCTCAATTAAAATATGCCTAAAAGTTAAGCTTAGGCTTATTTGCACCTCTTCCTCCATGTTTTCACTTTCTTTTTTTTTTTTTTTCCAATTTTGAGCTGAATGGGAGGAAGAAATACCAGCCATTTTTGTTTTGTGGAAAACCTTTCCAATAAAAAAATATTTTATCAAAATAAATTCTGTAAAATAATTATGTATTTCATGTATTTGGAAATATATAAAATTTTTCTAGAAAATACTTTCATTGTTGGATAATTTTTGAATTTTTGTAGCAAATGGAAGCACAAGACAAATAACACAAATAAATTATAAATTGGTAAACAATAATAAATATATCAATAAAATAAACTTCATAGCAGCAAAACCGAAATAACATTCTATTACTCATTTAATAATAAAATTTTATTTTCTCATAACTGAGTTATTCTTATAAGTGAATAAAATTTGTATTCTGATCATCAATTTTGGCTAATCTTAGTCTTTCTTCCTTCCCATGTTTGGCTTGAAAAAAAAATTTTGTTTTTATTTTTCTTGCTTTATTTCTATTACAAAAACTAGTTTCATGATTTTGAGATATTTCATGAAACAACTATAATAAATCTCAATTTTTCAAAATTTATTTTATTTTATTAATTTTTTAAGAAACAAACACAGTCTTTGTTTCACTAAAAAAGTATGAAATAAATTTTTTTTAGATAAATAGTTTAATAGTCATAATTTTTTTTATAATCTAATAATTTTGGATTTAACGTAAAAAAACAAAAAAATCCAATGCATGCCCGGAGAATGAGAGGAAAAAGTGGCATGCCATGTTAGAGCTATCAATGTTGAAATCAAAGCAACACTTAATTACTCTTTTTAAGAAAATTAAAAAGAATTACTTTTAAGCATTGACCAAACCAAACCAAGTGGAAAGCAAAAGCCGGCCCAGGCGGACATGGACATTCCCTCCACCTGTACTATTATATAATATTTAATAGATTAACCCAAATAATTATAATTAAAAAAAAAGGATTAGAGCTTTTTGAAACTTCATTTCTCAAACCACCGCTAAGAGTTCCCACGTGCGCCGACACGTGACTCGATTTTTAAGAGCAATGTCTGTGCACTGCAGTACCTCGCTTTCCTCACACGAGAGGGAGAGCGTTAGATTAAAAGATTGGATCAATGGGAGGATGGGATTAAGAGGTGGGATCTAAACCTAGTCATCCTAAATTCACGTGCGCCGCACGAGTCTGGAGATGACTCTCCCCATTCAACTTGGTCCACCCGCTTTGGGGAGACGTCGGCTGCGACGCCGTCAACTCTTCTCACACGCAATCAAAAGAAACCAGGACCATTTCGAAACACTTTCTTCCATTTTTGCCCCTCCCCCTGAACCCTAACTTGAGATTTTCTTTTACATTTTTATTTATCTTCTAAATTTCTATCATTATTTTTATTTAACTGCAAAGGTGTTTTTTTTTTAACATGCCGATTCTAAATCCGGATAAAGAAAAAAAATTTATGATAGGTTGACAATAAATATAAAATCTACAAAATAGAGATCAAAATTTTTTAAAGTGTAATAATCAATTCAATCAATTATTCATTATAGTTTGAAAAGTTATCTACAGGTGAAAAAAGTTTTGAAAATCTTTAAAAAATTTAAAAAAGGGGATGCAATATCTTATTCATCATTAATTGACTTTTAAAAAATCATATATAAAGAATACTTTTAAATTCAAGGAATTCATGACCCCACAAATTATATGTACTCTTGTTATTAGAAGAGCAGTTATTAATATTTACAATCTTTTTGGACAATTAATTTAAACTATACTAACTATATAAAATTACTATACATTAAAAAAAAAGTGAATAACCATGTGATTAGACATCCTTTCCTGTTCAAGAAAAGAATTTTGTTTAAAAAATCTGTAATTTTTTTTCTATTTGGGTATTGAAATGAAAAATATAGTCAATAAAAAAGATAAAAATTGTAAAAAAAAACTTTAAAAAATTATTTGCTATCTAGGATTGGCATAACAATCATTAGAAAAAAAAAATATTTATTTACTCATAAAAAAATTAAGAATTATGGGTAGTTCATTATTACAATCAAATGATATTCTGCTCGAAAAATAATTTCCTTTGAAAAGGGTAGGGGTAGAATCGTCAACGAGAGAACGGGTATTGCAAAGGGTGCGCCTGAATCAAGGACTTTTGACAGATGGGATTTCGGATTAGGTCAAAAAATGAAAAGGTGGTAACGAATCAAATCACAATTTCACGTGTCGTACACAAAAACCCACCAGACTTTACCATTTACGTAAACAACATGCTCATTGCCCCAAATCCAAATCCATCTGGGGATAAAAATTTGGTCAAACTCAAAATCTCGTGATAAGAGTTTTGGATTTTTGGATTTCTCAATTCCGAGCCGTGGGATTTGAAATTCTAAGAATTCCATGGACGGTGGAAGTCTGCTTGTGGACCCACTTGGATAAGACACATTTTGGTTTTTTTTTTTTTTTTTTCTAAATAATTTCTGGCTTCATCTCTCGTGTTCACATCCAATTCAAACATTTCGAGCGGGCAAAAAGTTTTACAAGATAATTTAATTAAATACGAAGCCATATTTGACACGAATAAAACAAATGGACACTTGCTTTGCTACCTCTAACATTACATAATTGCCCATGCAATTATGAAAAACAACATGAATCGTGAAATGTATGAAAGGGTAGTTTCGGAATGAGAATGTAGACTGATTAACATGTAAAAACGCCTTTTTTGGGTGATAAAATTGGGTGGGGGTTAAGACGTGTAAACAAGCATACCAAGAAGATAAAAATGATTATGTTCCTTAATTTTTCCTTTTAAATTTTTTTTTGGGTATTGACCGATGTTCCGAAGTTATTGACCATAATAATTATTTTTTATTATAAATGTTAATGTTATATAGGAAATAACTACATACAAAGTTGATGAGGTTAACAAAAAGAAAGAAATAGAGAGGGTGATGATTATTTCTCAAGGTTATAGGCCAAGAAAAGTACGAAGCCTGTTGAAAGTGCTCTAATGTGAAGTTCCCCCCCGGCGCCCCCCCCCCCCTCCGGGGGGTTCCTAGGCGTATAATGTGAAGTTTGAAATCATTATTTGAGAATCTGTGTATAGTGGAAGTTATTGAAAGTGCTAACTTAATGATTTGCTCTCTCTCTCTCACACAATGGGACGCGAAGAACTCAGGGACATATCGTACCTTCTACACTTGTTAGGAAACTACATATTTCTTTTTTTTCTTTTAAACATAATGCTTATAGGAGAAGAAAAAAATATTATTTGAATTGAAATTCATCGATGAAACTACATATTTCTACATCTTGCAAGATAGTGCCAATTGTTGTTACACAAATTTGGTTCAAATTTAACGTTTGGTTGTGAATTCTTAAAAAATAAAACAAAATAATAAAATTCTCGGCAAATGATTTTGCTAAAGAGGAGGAATCTTGTTAAGATAAGATGGATTAAATTTCTTTTATTATGCTAGTAACGACGTCCCATGGTAGTAAAAAATGCTGATGGTATTTTTTATTTTTATTTATTAATTAATTAATTTATTTGTAAGAAGAAGAAGAATGGCTTTAAGCATTTTGTCTATTTTCCTAATTTTGGCAGATGAAAATTATATTTTAGTCAACTAAAAAACCAATTTATCAAGTATTCGGAACTTGTTGCTATTTTTAATATTGATGATGTTTTAATCTTTTTTTTTTTGGGGGGGAGATATCATGCTATGTATAAGATTTAATTTTATTGTTTTACGACTAATATAGCTTTTAATTGATTGTGAAACAATTTTTAATAATTTTATTATTTCATTTTTGTTGCAATTTTAGAGATTTGTGGAAATATGGTTTTCAAGTCTCAGTTCTGCGATGCTCTTTTATGAGTACATATTCAACGTCAAAAGTATCATTAAAACATCTTTCGTTACAATGCCATTTCTTCCTAAGATTTTATTCAACATGCATATTTTTGGAGGGAAGTTTAGATGTGACAAATGAGGATTTTGATATACATACATACATACTTACGTACATACATAGGCAGATAAGTTCACAAATCACAAGGCCCTAATTATATTCAATATTTTACCCTAAATTTACTCCTCCCCTCTCTCTCTCTCTCTCTCTCTCTCTCTCTCTCTCTCTCTCTCTCTCTCTCTCTCTCTTTCTCATTTTAATAAAGTGTTCTTCACTTTCTCTAATCAATTAATATTGACGGCCACAAACGTTAGAGTTTTAATCACAGTATAAAACTTGAAAATCCTTAACCAATATTTTGTTAGTTTAGTGAAAATGATACTAAAACCTCACACCAAGTACTCCAATTCAAGTCTTGGTAGTGATAAAAATGACGTTAGGAGAGTCCCCTCTGAATGAAGACCCGATCGTCTTTCGACTTAGATTAGTCGGAATGAAATTCTGGATACTAAACGGTGGATTAAGTTCAGGGTATCAAAAAATAAAATAAAATAAAATTTGAAAATCCTTAGTTTTAATTTTTGTATGTGACTCATTTTACTTGGGTTTCTTTGTTTTCGCTCTTATTTTTTCTTGAAATTCATATTATTTGTGCTGGACTGTATGATATTAGTGAACGGTGTCATAGGGTAGAGGTATTAAATTGGAGCCCTTGTGTAGGATATGTTTGCATAGAAGGTCTTTTTTTTTTTTTTTTTCCTCTTCGAGCCCTGCCATAAGAGTACTAAAAATTTGTTAATTTTGGACTAACAATATTTATAGTCGAGACACTGAGAAATTAGGAAGAAGAGGCAAATGTAGATCAGAAATGAAAACAAGGAAAATTAAATGAATGCTTGTAAGTTCAAACAATAAAGACACGCAGGGAATAATTGTAAAATGAATATTACAATGTTTTACATTATTGATGGTTTAGTGGAGAAGAAAAGGAATTATTATTATTATTTTTTTTAATAACAATCTTTAGTTTAGTGTATTTTTTCATTTGTTTATATCATACCCTCTAAAAAAACCCATGGCTATGGATATATATACATATATATATCATTCTGTTCCATGAAAATATTTTATCTCTACTACTTTTGGGTCCTGAATCCACCATTGTATATAAGTTTGGTGATTAATTTTCTTTAAGCAACAAAAGTTTAAATTTTAATAATTTTAATTTATTTTATGATTATATAAAAAGAATTATTTTTATTACATAATATAATGTCTATTTATCACACAACAATATAAAGATTATAGTAAATTCGTGATCCCACCCTTTTAAAGGAAGTATTGGGATCCAAACGAGGATACATTGTAGATTGAACAATGCTCAACTAAAGAATCATCGATTGCTGATATATAGGGTAAGCACTGTTAGGTTAAAATAAAAAAGAAAAAATCATTTTCATTGAATTTTTTATTTACGATTTGAGTGATTCATTAGATATTCAATTTGGTTTTGAATAAAACTAAACTTTAATTTGGTTTATTTTGACAATTATTAGTTTTAATAATTTTTATTTTGATCAAATAAAACTAATCGAATTAATTAAAAATATTATATATATTTTAAATAATTTTTATTTATATAAATAATATTATAATATTATAATTAAAAATTAAAAGAAAAAATTTAAAAATTAAAACTAATATAGTAGAGAATACACAATTAATAAAAGATTTTTAGTTTTTACCTTTTTAGTTCTAAATTTTTAATTTTACACCTTTTCTACTTCCAAACTTCAGACTCTCACTCTTACTCACGTCTCTCTTTCTTTCTCTTATTTCACTCATTTTTCACTCTCAAAATTTAGTTTATTTGAAATATAAAATTTAAAATTTTCAAAATGATATTTGGTAAACTAAAATTATATTTGAATTTTGAATTTTGAAATTATATTTTATAGTCTTCATATGAATGATATATGTTACATTTACACAAACATGAATAGAAAATTATGTTCCTTAAAAATCTTTTATAATAAGAGATTTCAATAATTCGGTTAATTTAGATAAGCGAACCAAATTAACTGCCTAATTCAAGCAAACGAGTTATTAGTTTTTAATCTATTTGATTAAGTTATGATTATGAAAATTAAATAATCGAATTAAAGCTATTATTCAAATTTTGACCATTTCGATTATGATTTAACCAAATGATCACTCTTATCTCTGGATGGTTCAATTATTGAATACTGATTTTTTTAAATAATATTTTGAATTTGAATTTTATATATAAAAAAAATAAATATTAGAGAATTTTACCTTTTAAAAATTCATTTCGCCTTAAATTATATTTAATTAGATCTAATACGATTATCTCCGTTGTTTTATAAAAAATAAAAAGCGTGGCCTTTTCTTTCGTTGTGGCATTAAATGGAAATGATCTCATAATTTATGCTCGTGCTGTCCAAAACTCCTCCAACTGTTGAGGAAGTCGATGAGATCACCATTGTTGACTCTTTTTACACGTTTGTTTGTTTTTCCTCTTTTAATATATATATATATATATATATATTTTTTTTTTTTTTTTTTTCTTTTCTTTTTGAGATTTAGAGTGTTTCTATAACAAAAAAACTCAAATATTAATAGTTTTCGTTAAGCTTAAAAAGTTCAAAAAACTTAATACATCATACTTCGTTACCGTGGAGATTTTATTTGTTCATCTTGCCAAAACCTTCTTTCCATTCATATAGCACGAAAAGAAAGACAACCCTTATTTGGTGTATGAACTTAATTAGGGACAATTTAATTTTATTTAGATGAATGAATCAATGGGTCAATCTCATTTATGTCTTAATAACTAAGAAACTCATAGAGTTGAACTCTTCTATTTTTCTTTCTTTTTTTTTTCCCCAATTTTTAGTATTTTGACCCACAACACAAGTTTTAAGGGTCTACCTTCTGTTAGGGTTTGGACATTTTTTGTGTTATACTAACTGATATTTGAAATCATATTTTGACTAATCCGATTTGAGTTCTTTTTATTTTAGGAGATATCTCTCTCAATATAGTTTTTTTTTTTAATTCTCAAATTTCATTCAAACCCTGGGCCTTTTGTATAAATATAGAGAAATTGTTATGTCTTGCAAATTTAATGATTTGAGATAATTCAATTAACACATTAATGCCATTTATATCATAAATATTTTTTTAAAAAAACACATAAAATAAATCTTACATTAATTACAAATTTCAAAACCTTTGACTGACAAAAATAAAACCCTTTGTTTTTCACTTCCAAGTATTTATGCATGAAGTTAATTCAATGGTTGCTCCCATTTGCGTATGTCTTAAAAATGGGAAAAGAAAAACAAAATTTAAAACTTCTATTTATTACAAATTTCAAAATTTTGATCAACAAAATGAAACTTCTCACTTGGAATATGTTTCCCTTCCCACCAAGCCCGCTGTATTCCATTATGGACATGGTTGACCCTCAACTCACATGGCTATTCATACATTCCAAAGGGCATTAATTGGAATAAATGTACAATCGACGTTTCAAGAAAATACATGAACCAATTAAAATCATTCATGCATTACGACCAAACAAGTCAGGAAAAGTAAAAGATAGACTTACAACATTTAATTGATCAAAACATCCAATAAGATGTTGTTATTATTATTATTTTGAAGTTCGAATAATTCTATTTTTATGTCAAAAAATTAACATGACCCATAAAAATGTATTTATTTAATAATTATACATTACATTAAATGTAGTGAAATTCTGTTTAAATCTGAATCAAACGATTCTAAAAAATAATATTTTTTGCTAAAAATATTTTTATAACGCCGAAAATTTAAATTTTTTATGTATCACCCAAATTTTCAAGAAAATAAAAAGGGTAGAAATGGTAAAAAAATTTGTTGCCCATTTTGTTTAAACAAAAGCATTAGATACCCATCAACTCATACTCAAACCAGTAATTGTACAACATATTTTTCCAAAGTATGCCAAAAATTAGAAAACATGTGACGGAGCCCGACCTAACGGCCCATCATCGTAAGTCTCCACGATCTTTTGAGCCCACAGTTCAACGGGATAGGGTATGCACGTATCTCCTGGACAGATATCCCCCTCGTCCCAGTTCTCACAACTGTCGACTGTCGCCCACTCTTCTCCTCGGCTATTTGATCAACCCAGTATAATATTCGTCTTTCCTTAAATTATGAAGATAACATTTCATAATTAGAAACAAGATATTTAACTTTTATCAATAAAGAAAATAATCTCTTGATAGTCCGAACTTTCTCGATTAGTAGAATTCTAATTTTTTTTTTAAATTTCTATTAAGACTCCAGTAATATCAAGATGTTTCTGTAGAGAAACTAAAGTTTTAACATTCTGGATGCATACGAGACTCATATAGATAGCTTATATATACACATCATAAGGTCATCGATCAGACACACTCTCTTTTGACTCAACACTTAGCATACAAAGGCTACATAAAATCTTCTTATTCTAGTTCTTTCTTTCAGTCTATTTCTATTCTCGAAAGTTGTTTTCCTATTTGAGTGTCGAAATTTTCAATCAGAATACCCTCCAATAACTTTTTGTAAGTTTCATCGATCAAAATGCTAGACAATCACTTATTTTATTTGGTTCAACAGAGCTACTATCAATGGGGTAAAATCTATCTCCAATGATATACATACAAAATTGCCATACGCTGCGTACCAGTCGACCTTTTCCCTAAGGTAGCCAAAACCAACCAATGCTCTTTAGCTTTAAATGACGATAAATTCAACCATCCAATTTATCGCGATAATTTGAAGAATATATTCGAAGAAGCAGAAGTAAAAACAGAGAAGATATGTAGATGAGAGACCAAGTCCATTCAATCATTCTGCGACTTGTCACGCGCGTTGTACACGTGTGTTCACCTGTATTTCTCCGTAACCAGTAATTTCCTTTTCTTATTTCTCGATATTTTATTGTAAGGAGAAATGTAACAACTCTTATAAAATGATTAACCGGTAAACCCGAAAAATGATTTCGTGTCGTTCAACAAAATCATATCTATCATCTAAACGAAAGCCATCTATTAGAATGTATATGGTTGAACTTTTATTCAAATATATTTTTTAAAATTTAGCATTTGAGATTTCGTAAATGTGTGTATTTTTTAAATTTTAATATCTATATGATAAAAAAAAGTCTAAAAAGCAATATAAATTTTTTATGATAATTCTTTTTTTTTAAAGGAATTGATATAAATAGTTGGTTGTTGAATTACTAATGAATTGTCGACAATTATTCTCATATACATGAAATTGGTGATCGCTAAATTGTTAACAGTCACAAATACAGTTCAAATTGATGATCATTAAACTGCAAACAACGGATATTGATGCCCATAAGATTGTTGATTGTCAATGGTGGTCGACACCCACGGGTTCGTAGCCATTGTATTGCCAGCGATCGTTTACCACTCAACTATCCAATTTAACAAAAGATTATAATAATTATATCCTCAATAGATAATACAGTGATGACAATCTTCTCTTTTAATTTGATGATTTTAGATTTAAATCTCAATATAATAAAAAAAAATTATAATAATCATATAACAATTTAATGGGTATCATCAAATCTCATATACCCGTACCATAGAATTGTATAAGATCTCCGCATTAGAATTGTATAAAATCTCCACATTGCCCTTATAGATTTGGTAATTCTATTATTTTATTTATTTTTAATCTAACCACCATTATTAAATTCAGTGTATATCAATATCTACGAAATAATAAAAAAAGATTTCTAAATTTGTTTATTCTATTATTTTATCTCTTCATTTTGTGTATATGTTTTTAAATACTTACTGCGGGCCCCACTAGCACCGAAACCCTCCGAAGGCTCCACCACCCTCTCTCTCAGTCTATAAATTAACGAAATTAAATTAAACAAATACTTATTCTACAAATTTATAAAATTCTTATATTTTGGTAAGCATAATTAAGAGAGAGAGAGAGAGAGAGAGAGATAAAAGGACCCCTCAAAGATTGCTCTCAACCCTTCTGATTTGCAGAGCCTACTGAAAGGTCGACAACGAAACAATAACTAGGTACTACGCGAAGAACAGACACAGTTTTGAGAGAGAGAGAGTTGTGTGTCTGTGTGTTATAGTTTTCCAACCCCAATTATATTGTTGTCTTTCTTCTTATCCCATCCGTAAGTTCCTTATTATTGTCCTTAATTTCCCATTGCTTGATTCTCTCTTTTCTCTTACTTTTGATCTAGAGAGAGGGGAGAGAGAGGGGGAGGGGGTCTAATCATTTTGGTCTTAGATTAGTCAAAACATAGTGAAATATACAAGAGATTAATTTTTTTTTTCCTTTTTTGATTTGGGTGTCTCCCAAGCCGATCTAAATTTGCTTTGTTTCTATAAATTGAGGATTGGCATTTGATATCGAGAAGTAAATTACTTTGTACATAGAAAGCCGTTCAATTTTTGCTCAATTGCATCACAACATAGAGATGTGGTTTTGTTCATTTGAGGTTTGTTCTGGTCTCTTCTGATTTTTGTTTCTTGTTTGGCTGTTTTGGTTGAAATCACAGGCTTTTATTTGATTTTGAGTTTTTCGGGTTTTCATTTTTTTTTTAATTGGCAAAAGAATTGATTTTTTTGAGCGCCCATGTTTGGATCGTTGTTTACCGGATTCAGATCAGTTAGGGATTTGGATATCCTAGTCTGGAATCATTTTATTATCGTTTTTTATGATTTTTCATGTGGGTGCTTTAATTTCTTTCATTTTGCTAGAATTGATGAATATTTTGAGGAATTTAGATTATGCCCATATTGAAACATAGCTGTTTTTGTGTATTTGAATAGGTCATTTCGGAGTTTGATCGAGAAATCTGAGGGCCAGACTGCAAGACTGTGTTTTACGGATTCGTGCGAAGAAAAATAGGTCTTGGCTGAATTACGCCGAGACATGTTGGAGGGTCATTCCTGTCTATCTGCTGCATTATTATTCGGCTCTTGTGAACAGGAAAGCAACTGGTACATGAATCATTGGTCTAGTGATGAAGCTAAGAATAGCAAGCGTGGGATGGAGCTTGAAAGCAATGAAGGAGAGGATGATCAATTCGGGGCAAGGAAGTTCTTAAAGGTGTCGGATGCTTGTGAGAGGGTTGAGAGCATCCCTAAGGCCTCACCTGACCTTAAGCTTGCTTCTGAGGATGGCAATATTGAAGGGGGTGATCAAGTTAAGGTGTGGAACCTTTTGGATGCTCCAGAGGACTTAACCCAACTTACACTGTCTCTTCCCGGTCAATCCAATAACCGACGTCATGCAGGTGATAATTCAGATTCAGATTCGGACCCTTTTATACATCCCATTGGGCGCGACCTAACAATTCAATGTCTCATTCGCTGCTCGAGGTCTGATTATGGTTCCGTTGCATCTTTGAATAGCAGTTTTCGTTCTCTAATTCGGAGTGGGGAGATCTATAGATGGAGACGGAAGGAGGGCGTGGTTGAATATTGGGTGTATTTTTCCTGTCAACTTCTTGAATGGGAGGCTTTTGATCCCAACCGTAGCCGGTGGATGCATTTGCCAAGAATGAGTTCGAATGAATGTTTTATGTGTTCGGACAAAGAATCCTTGGCTGTAGGGACCGAGCTTCTTGTATTTGGGAAGGAGATGATGTCTCATGTTATTTATCGATACAGCATCTTGACTAACTCATGGTCGTCTGGGATGCAAATGAATGCTCCAAGGTGTTTGTTTGGTTCTGCGAGTCTTGGAAATATTGCAATCTTGGCTGGTGGTTGTGATTCTCAAGGCACCATTTTGAGTTCAGCAGAACTCTATGATTCAGAGAAGGGAACTTGGACCCCTCTTCCAAGCATGCACAAGCCGAGGAAGATGTGCTCTGGGGTGTTTATGGATAAGAAGTTTTATGTTATTGGAGGAGTTGGGGGAACTGATTTAAAGGTTCTCACCTGTGGAGAAGAATTTGATTTGGAAACAAAGACATGGACTGAAATCCCCAACATGTCTCCTGGTGCAGCAAGGGAAGCGGAGGCGCCTGCTGGAAATGAGGCACCTCCTTTGGTTGCAGTAGTAAACAATCAATTGTATGCTGCTGATTATGCAGATATGGAGGTGAAAAAATATGACAAGGATAGGAAAGAGTGGTTTACCGTGGGAAGGTTGCCTGAAAGGGCTGCCTCAATGAACGGTTGGGGCCTCGCCTTTAGAGCATGTGGAGATCGGCTGATTGTAATTGGTGGTCCTCGTGCAATGGGTGAAGGATTTATAGAGCTGAATTCGTGGGTTCCTAGTGAAGGCCCTCCACAGTGGGACTTGTTGGCCAGAAAACAATCTGTCAACTTTGTCTATAATTGTGCTGTGATGGGATGTTGAGAGTTGAATACAAACAGCGAAATCTATACTTCAGGGTCATCATTCTCTAACTGCATTTACAAGATTGGTATGTCCATCAGCACAGAATTCTTGCTAATGGGTAATTTCTTCCTTTAAAAATTTCTTTCTTCATTCTTCTGTTTTGGTGCGCGAAAGATGGGGCAGGTTCCAGATTTTACCAAGTCTCAATAGGAATGTTTACCAGAGCAAGGTCTTGAGTTGTTTATTTTTTTGACAACTCTTATTTTTCATTTTCTTCCATCCAATTTGTATCGTCCCCCATCGACGGTGACCATGAGATCTCCAAAAGGTTCACATCATGTAGCACAGGACAGGTTTAATAATTTGAAGTACCAATACATTTTCAAGTTTTCTTTTAGCTTTGGTCGAAGCTTTTGAAAGAAAAAAGGGATAAAAGAACTTCACAGAACTAGTTCTTTGGTTTTCATAATCCTTGAATTTCGTTGGCATTGTTGATGGTAGCGAAAATAAGCTCTGAGTAGTTTTTATCTTGGGCTGTGGCTTATGTACTAATGACATTATCAAAAGGAATGGATAGCTAAACATTTTTTTCCTAGTTTCGCATGTATATTTGATGAATGAACAACATTTCAATTTCCTTCGGCTGCTATTGTCTTTGCATGAACATGCAAAATGATGTGGCAGCTTCTGATGCTTGCTTTCATTTTTTTTAAATGAATTTGGAAATATTAGATATTTTAGAAATAAGTTTGCTTGTTTGCATCTTTGCTTTCGACTTAGCGGCAAAGTTATATGGAAAATGAAGTCAATAACTATAAGTGGTGTTGTTTCTGAACTTTTTCATTTGATTTTATATGTCAATATGCAGTGATATTGTAGTTATTATTTAGGAAAGCCATCCTCAAATTATCATTTTAGTTTGGTAATACGTCGTTTCATTTCGTTGATAGAATATCAGTTAGCGTTTGTAGTTGTAGGACTTATCTCAAGATATAAGTGATCAGTTACATTGGTGGCTCTGAAGTATACTCGTTGATTTGATCATCTGGTTTTGCCTCATGGTTTTAGGAGTCATACATAGTCACTCATGGAGTTGTATACTTTTTGGAGTAAGTGTAGATCTACATTCAGGGAAATTAAAGAAGCTTTCGGGCGAAGCTAGTAGGACCAAAAACAAAGGAAAAAGAAAAGAAAAGAAAAATAAAATGGATGTTATGGGCTCTTGGGATGCCAGGATCTTCTATCATATGAGATTGCTTAAAAGTTGAATATCTTAGACATTCTGAGGGAAATAATAATGGTTAAACTAATGAGATATAACAGAGATTAATTGATGTTTGTTACCCTTTTTGTTTTTATTTTACTTATTTCTCCATGTTTTGAGGTACATTAATTACGTGTACCGTTACGCCATTGGTGTATGTGGAGTAAAGCAGAAATATACAAGATGTTAGATTTTGTTCGATTATCAATCATGGGCTTGTGACCAGCATGACCAACTAAAATTGAGCAGCAGTGGGAACTAAGGAATATTAATAGCACTTTGCAACATCTTGCATCCGAAAAGTAATAAACTGAGGAGAGATTTTGAATTATAGGCTGCAAAAATTTGGATGTCCATCTTCTTCGCTTATGTGTCTCAACACCCATTTGACGAATATGTCGAATGTTCTTAGTAGTTCGTAGTCTGCCTAGTATGATATCTTTATGTTTTCTAGCTCGCCCACTGCCAACCAAAATCTGCTTTCATATCTCTGTCCTTTGGTCTCACTCTTTTATTTATTTATTTATTTATTTTATAGATATTCTCTATATTAAACATATTTATATAGTATCATCCATCTCTTTCAACCGAGAATTTGTGCGAACGAAATGGTACCACCTAAAGCTTTTGAAGTACAGGTACATGTAATAAATTGATGCACATACATGATATAATATTTGTTTATGTATCCTGTCTGCCACTGGCTATGGCATATTCTTTCTCCCCTGCATGCAATTTCTTGTCCGTCTTTGTGAAGTAGATATTTTCCATTTGAATGGCAGTGACGCCCCTGGACCATGCATCACTAACAAAATCTCTTTCTTCTTTTTTTTTTCTTTCCTTTTTAAATTTTATTTTGAGCTTTCTCTGCAAGAGGTAATGAACGGGCAGTCCCTTTTTTTTTCTCTGGCTTTTACCTTTTCTTTTTTGTTATTAGAATCCAATAGTTTACTGGAGCTTTTTGTCCTCTTGATTGCATGTAGCTTGTCCTTTAGATAGCTCTCTCCCTCTGATTGGGTTATCATTGATTGATGAAATAGTTACCGTATCTGCTGAGACTATTGTGCTCCACATGTCAAGTGCGTGCATTTTATAGCAATAGAAAACAATTTGGAAGTAAATTTTATGGTTGTGCTCTTGATAGCTCTAGGAAAATTTCCGCTTTCTGTTTTCTTGTATGCATTGAATTATGGACTTTAGGATCCCGCACTTGACAGGATTGCAGTAATTGAAAAGCGGAATTGCTAGATCTGTGTATGCTTGTAATGAGATATGCCAGGTAAGGTAGAAATCTTTGCTAAGGCTCCAAAGGAGTAGTTACTTGTGTTGTGCTGTAAATCCTACTTGGGGAGTTCCTGTATGTCTTTTGTTCCCATGTGCCTAGTCATGCACACCATAAAGCTGGTTGCTGATTATTCCGAGATTTCCCTGTTGAAATTTTCATGTTGTTATCTGAAGGTTTGTAATGAGCATCCCAGTCTCTAACATAGCCTCTTCACAGTGAGGAAACATAATGCTAACTTGACAAGCTTATTGTCATGTTGTGCAGATTGGTGCAGTATCATTTGAATATATTTGCCTCTTTTTATCATTCTTATTCAGGTTATGACAATTTGAAGGATCTCTGATAGTTGCTTCTATAATTGTCTGGTGTCTTCCTTACATGTTGAAAGTTGCAATTAGGCCTACATTCTCACTCTCTTTGGATATCCCTTGTGCAAAGATATCCCTCTCTGAGAGCTCATGATCACTATTGTTAGGTTCTAGAGTTGCTTTAATTCATATGCATGCTTTGTGGTTGAATTTATCAGATGATCTATGATCACCGATAACTAATCTGGTTGAATCGGGTTTGAGCATTGCAGGTTCCTTTTTTCCTCTTCTTGTTTTCTTCCCTATGTTGTTCCTTGTCCTTGATTGTTGTTACTTTTTCTATGTAAGAGATTGGCGACCCTTCCTGCGGCATCTGGAGTTCTTACAATATATGCAATGGAGTTATCGCCTTGAGCAGTCTCCTCATTTGCTCCTTGATTTAAAACAGCTCATTTTTGTCCACTACTATCTGACTGTAACCTTAATTTCCTCATGGAAACACTCACAGGCTCCTGTAGGGAAAAAAGACGCCTGGTTGAGGTCCAAATTTCTACTGCAGACAGAAAGGTTTGAGAGAGATTCTGGCCTGTGTTGCAGTGAGAATTGATGAGAGGTGCTGCAAAACAATTAGTAAAGTGAAGCGGAAGTGTACTTTCAGATTTGGTCACTTGTCCATGTGCATGTGTACTATGATCTCACACATTCCATATTCTTTGAATTGCTTTGGGATTGGTGATTGCACATTCAGACAGCTTTCTTGTTTCCTTTCCAAAGAGGAATACATTTTTCTTCTTACTTGTGCGATTGTTCTTGCGTTTTCTGCATACAGGGGTTTAATCTGCGTATCTCCATACTAGAGTTTTTGACAGGGAGATGCCTTAACTAACTTTGCCCAGCCTCTCACGACTTTTGAACGAAGATATAGTGCTTTGCATTCACCAATTTGGCTTGGTGGTGAGGGTTGCCCTCTCTTTTGTATTGGGGATAGTGAACTTCTACTCACACTCATTTCGGTTTTTTTTTTTAATTAAATCACTGGTATTCGGCGATCACATTAAATTTGATTAAATCTGATTCGAGTCATATTAGCGTTAAGGGATAAAACATTTTTGATACCTATTTTTGTCATATGTAATACTAAAATATGAGATTTTGTTTTTGAATATCAGTATCCAATTATTGAACTAAGTGTTGGTGCTCATGTCCTCCAAAGGGATAGTTTAGTGGTCACAACTCTTTTCTTCAATCCGGTGATTTCAGATTTAAATTGCGATGTAAAAAAAAAAAAAAAAAAAAAAAAAAAAAAATGTTGGTGCTCATTTCAGCTTGATGCTTGATAGGTCAGGCACCTAGCCGGAGGGATTCCCCTCTCCTTTGATCCATTATGCACCAAGGCGCATTACTAATCTTCTTTCACTCTCTTAAAACTAAGGAATCTTTGGAAAACCAAAAACTCAAAAAAAAAAAATAATAAAAAGAAGGAAAAAGAAAAAATATACTCACAAAACAACATTTCTCTTCTTTCTAGGAGAGTATTCAATTTCCTTTTTTTTTTTTTTTCTTTTTTTGGTATATAAGGAGACTAAAATTTGAGACTATTATAAAAAAAATCAAGACGGTGTTAAAATTTGAGACTATTACCAAAAAAAAAATGAAGACAGGGTTAGTGGAGTTATAATTTATAAGTGGGTAGTATTAACTTTCTGTGTCCTTGTACACTGGTGGACCTGCAGGAAAGGTGAACACATTGGACTCGGACTGGGTTCTTATGAAACCCGGGTGGAGCTTGGACACCCTTTAGTCTCGGCTTATACTGATTTGTTGGGTCATTGAACTCGGACTGGCCCGTACGAGTAATTGTAACGCCTCCCTGTCCTCTGAACTCGTTGGTTGTATTTCATGTGCTTTCCTCATCTCTCCAGAAACCAATTAGAAAAATGATGATTGTTTGATGTACCAAACAAGATGGCTTATAGTAGTGATTTTGATGCAAATACTGAATACACTAGGGATCTACGAGGATGACATTAGTCCAAGGTCTTGGAAATGGAGAAAAATGATTTGAGAAAGTCAATCACTAAAATAAACTCCACAGTATTTGAACCGAATTAATTAGACAAAACCTTCCAAAGACAATTTAGAAAGACAGGCATCTTGGCCTCATTTTGCCGTGACTACAATTTTAGTGCAAATTCTTGACTTACAAATTGCTTTCCTTTCCAAATCCTTAAAACTCGTCAACAGAGTAATACTAGAAATTTTTGTTAAAAGCGAAGAATAATATATGTTAAAAGATTGCAATTTCAAAGAAAGAGATAAAAATCTTAGGAGAGCAAACAACATTAGGGGTTATAACAATCCTCTATACTAAACTATATCATAAGACCAATGATTTGGTTCGTAATCCCATTATCAACCTTTTTACCTTAAAAAAAAGTAATCTTTCGGTTTGGATAAAATTGTGTCCTTTAAAAATCTTATATTTTGATGCATATGGTTTTAAAAAAATGGAAAAAAAAAATAACATAAAGATTTCAATATATATTATACAACTTTTTTTTTTTAAAAAAAAAAAGGGGGGTGATGCATAAACCACAAAAACTGCAAAATCAAGTGTTTAAACCTTGTTTGGGTCTTAATCAACAATGATTAATCATGAAATTTTCTCAATTTCAGACATCAATCATACTCACACTCACACGTAAATGCGCCACAGGTTAATCCTTTCCTAGTAGGAGGAGGACCTCGTGAATTGCATGACCTATGTATCGAGCACAAACTTGCACATGTTGATGGGGGCAAAAAACATTATTGTCCAAAAAATGTCAAGTTAGATCTCAAGTAATATCCAAAAACAAATCTTATCTTGCTCCATTGCTCCAATGACTCATTGGGATTTTGCATTTGGTTGCAATTCAAAGCAATTTTTAATACCTAATTTGACCATAACATGAAAACATGTTTTGCAACGTGAAGGAAATAAGATACCAATGTTTCGTTGATCAAATGATAAGGGTACTAAATTCTCTTAACTAAATTTTTAAATTTAAATCTTGAAAATGAAAAAAAAAAATAGACATCAGACATGACAGTTAATTTGAGTTGAATAAATCAAAACTAATAAATTAGTTATCGAATATCACCTATCAAAGGAAAAAAAAAAAAAAAAAAAAAAAAAAAAAAAAACAACGAATTAAGATGAGTGCATATATGACCAATGTGGGCCTGGGCCATGACAAGCATAAAGTGCACTCTGCCAGCTTTACCCTCTTTAGTGGCTAACCTGGTGCCTCAAAGAATTTTAATTTTATTTTTTTATATATATTATTTTTAAAAGCCCTAATAATCGTTGTCTTGTCGACCTTACACTCATGGATTTTTTTTTTTTTAAAGGTAAAAGTAGATTTCATTTCCTTTTTGGTTGTCTCCCTCAAACCATCACACCAAACAGGGTCTCTTTGCTATATATTGGACCCATTTCTTATGATTGTTATCCTAAGCTAACCTTAGAGAGAACCCCACATTTTTCTGTCCTATAAATCTGAGCCCTAAAAATTGGAAAACCACTTCCTCAAATATTGTTCTTTTCTTTAGGTAGGGGCACTTTTGCTTTGTTGGATCTTATAGGGTGTGAAAAGTGGGTATATTATATTCATTGAGCAACCAGTTGTCGATAGATTCACATGATTAGGGTCTTTTTTAAGGATTTGATCATGAGTAACTAGGCATGATTTTTATGAAATCTCGACAGGGTTTATGTGGGTTTTGGATATGCCAACTAGGGGGATTATCAAAATCTATTTTTGGGGTTTGGTGTAACCCAACATGTTATTTTGGATAATCTGGTTGACATGTAAACCACTAGTCTCTAGTGACCCTCCTTTTCTCATCAAAGCAATGCTCCTGAATTTTTAATTCGGCACTCATGACTCAAACCGAGGATGATTTAGTTATTTGACTTGCTATACCAATCCCTTACAACCGACCATGCACCGTCCTAAGACTAGATTGTGTGAAAAAATAGAAATTTATATTATCACAGCAGAATATAACATATGAAAACAGACACCGTATATTATAATTTTTTTGAAAATAAGTAGTTTCGAAAAAGATTGTAAGTCATTTTTAAGAATTTTAGCAGCATTTTTAACATATTTAGCGATGTTTTATTTGTTTGAATTTGTGGGCATTTTCCTCTTGAATCCGATATAGGAGCTGGGGGGAGTTGAAAATAATTTGATCAGAGGGGGGTTATGAGCAAAAGGAATACATAATTGTAAAGCAAACACATGTCAAAAGAGAGCAATGTTTGCAGATTAGAAGATTACTTTCATCATCTTTTGATGATACAAGATCGTTCTTGAGTCCCACTTGCATGTGACATGCCTTCGAGGAAATCAAAATTATGAAACTTATTGCTCAAAGTGAAGAAACACTTTGTTTGAACCTCAAGAAAATCTTTTGCATAAACAAATTCCAATATCAAAACTAGAAAGTTAAATGGTAGGACACTAAACTCTCTTAACTAAAACAGATTAAAAGATTACTTTCATCATCTTTTGATGATACCAATCACCTATAGTATAGTAACAGGATATTAAATTCTTTTAATCAAAATTTTGAGTTCAAGTCTTCGGGATAGAGAAATAAGTATCGGTAAAACCAATCTTTAAATTAGACTCCATAACTACTCGAACTAACTTAGTTAAGTTTCTAAATACTGATGATCTAATACCACCAAAAAAAAAATGTTTCTATAAAATCAAGGAATTTTAAGCTTAGAAATTAAGAAAGTAAGAAAAAAGAAAAACACTTTAAAAAACTTAAAAAAGAATAAATTAAGATAAGAGAGAGAGAAATCCGGCTTTTTTAGTATATTTAAAATTTGCGCGACAAAAAATTTTATATTTTGAATATATATTTTGTATATTTTGTCAATTAAAATGGTAGTTATAAGTAATGACTTTTGGTTAATGGACAAGGCTTTACCTCCCAAGAGTGGCAAAATGATTGAGATCGAGTAAAAACCCAATTGAAGGCAGTGCAGTGTATGATAAAAATGGCCCATCTGCTAAGTGGTTGAGGGGCACCAGACCATAATAGAAACGTATACCTGAATTTTCAAGCCCCTTTTTGTGGTGACATCAATTCCTAATAATATGCTTAATCATGGCAACCCACCCCAATGCCAGCTCAAAATTTCTCGAGGGCACAAAGCCTCCCAACCCCCACTTGCCAACTTGGCCCATTTAATTGCTAAAATATAATTTTATTAATTACTGAAAAATTTTCTATGCTAATAAGATTATAATAACATCAGTAGTCTATCAATTTTATTGATTTCCCTCTGGATTTTATAGATCGATATTCAAATTTTAATCGATTATTCTAATTTGAATACTATCAAACTCATTAAGAGGTTGGCGCTTCAAAATTTTATTTTTTTTATTTTTAGATTTTAATCAATTATTTTAATTGAAATACTATCGAACTTACTAAGAGGTTGACACTTTAAAATCTTTTTTTTTTTATGATTTAAATTTAATATTTATAATTAAAAATAAAATAGAGCGTCCCGCCGTCCCATTCAAAGAAGTTTGATCACTTTTATTATTTTCTTTTTGGTATCAAATAAGTTTTACACATTAAACAATCAATGGAAAGGGATCCATTTTATGTGGATGTGGAACCCTCAACTTGGAACACCCACTTCCCACCTGCGAACCACTATCTCTCTGCCCACCCCTCACATGGCCTCTGGGCCTCTCTCTCTCTACAATAATATCTTAGGTAGTTTTCACGTGAAGATATTTATATAAAATGCCTATACCTAAAAAAGAGTTTTGTCTCCAAATGAGTTGATGAAGTGATGTTTAGCAGATTTGCTTTTCTGCTTGAGATCTTGGATTTGGTGCTTTTTGAGAGTTTTCATTAATGGTATTGACGTGGATTGAATGAGATCCAACTTGTTGGTCGAATTTCAAATACTGATTCTTCTAGCTAACGAGGCAAGTCGTGGGGGTTTTTCAGATTGCACTTGACAATGTACTTAATCTACATTAAAATATTTATACTGTACTAAGTTATGATTTCATCAAAATTTTAATCATATTATAAATTATTTATTTCGTATCACGAATAACTCAAATTGTTACACCTAAAATGAAAACTAGTGAATGGTGCTGATGAAGAAGACCGGTTTTGGCATGGAAAATTGGTGAAGCCTTTCATAATTTGGGGATGAGACCAGACAGACCTTTGGGTCAATCCATTTGAGAGTTTTTTTTTTCCTTAATTGAGTATTGGGTAAATTGAAATTTTTTATCATAAGATAGGTTCAAATATCAAATGAATAATATGAAGATTTTTTACATGATATGACACGACCCAGACATGCAATTTGGACTTTTGGAGAAGGAGAAGGCCATTCTGTACTGTCTTTCAGTGGTCACTAGTGTCGTCCAAAATGCACGTTTCAATCAGTACATTCACATGTATGTCCTGCATAAATTGTGGGTATTAGATAATTTAGCAACAAGAGGCCCCGACACATCACAGGAGGTATGCTTCCTATCTAATTTTGAAGGTGGGTCTATTAATTATGTGTTTTTTCTTTTGTTTTCTAATGCAAAACCCCCGCTCTCTGGTTTGGGAGGTAATACTTGAATTGGTGGGGTGTTGCTGCTCTGCTCCATTACCTAAATCAAATAGGGACTTAGTTTATATAAATCAAAGGCGTGCAGGAGGCTTGGTGTGATGTATGTTTTTATTATCATCCTTCAGGAGTGGAGTGGCCTCTTTATACAACACCGACTTTCAAGGGAATAGCCTACTCTCTGAACGTTTTTCTTATTTTTTTTTTTTTGGGGGGGGGGGGTTTTTTTTTTTTTTTTTTTTTTTTTTTTTTGGGTTGGAATTGAATTTTTTTTTTTATTTTTTTTTTTTTTTTTTTTTTTTTATTTTTTTTGGGTTCTTTTTTGGGAATTTTTTGTTTGTTTTTTTTATTTTTAAATTTTAAATCTAAAAATTAATTAAAAAATTAAACACTCAAATAGTCCAGTGACTTTTCTTATTAATCTTAATAATGAACACATACCATGTAATTAATGTAGGACAAAACCTGGAAAGTGATGTTGACCCCAGCAGTGGCACCAAATATATAATAATAAACATAATTTATCTTAATATTTTTGAGTAAACAGTAAAATGATTAAAAACTCTTACTTTAATATGTATTTTAAGATTTTATATTTAAATTTTTATAAATATATATAATTTTATAATTATGGCGACTTAAAAAAAAACATGACTTATCTTAATTGTGCACAGCCAGATCCTAATTAAACAATGAGGGGCCTCTTGTTGGTTGGTCAGCATGAACCTCTTTTGATTACATAAAACAATGACATGAAAGACTTTATTATTTAAAAAAATAAAAGATAAGGAGCTATAGTACTGCCACAATTTCAATAATTATTAAATAAAATAAAATAAATTCATAAAACAAGCCCCATTAGCATTAAGGTTAAACATGCAGTAAATTCTTGGAGTAATCAATGGCCACAGAGGTTTGTCGTTTAGGCCAGAGCAATGTCAGAACTTGTTCTGTATGGTCAAATCAACTCTTTTTTCTATATTTTTTAAATTAATAATTATATAATAAGAAATTTGTGAATATTAATACTTAATTGAATCTCTTACAGGGTCGGCATTTTCAGGCTCTCACTTCATCCAACGTCAATAAATTAATAGAAAGATGTAATCTTATTCTTGGATGTTGTGTTCAAACAATTCATCTCGATCATCTCGAATTTAATTAAGATTATTAATTTTTTTCATATTATATGTAGTTCTGTATATTAACCAATTGCTTTAATATATATTTTTTTATTTTCTAGAACTTTTTGTCTTTTTTTATTCAAGGGCCTGAATTCCAAGTTCAAATTTTTAAATGTATGAACAATAAATTTGATATTTAAGAAGAAAAATTCCTGATCATCATGAACAGCAAAAACATAAAATGAAAGTGCGTTTGAGAATAATATTAGTTCATGCTGGTCACAAAGAGAGGGGGAAAGAGAGAGAATGGAAAGGCTTTAAGTAGAGTTAAGGGATATCCAAATGACAATATCACTCTCCCGCTGTCCTTAAAATAAATCTGATAATGTTTAAATCGAATTAATAAAATTATAATTAGAAAAGTATAATTATTGTACAGTGCATAAATGATTCAAGTTTAAACATTCCGAAGTCCAATTAATTTAACACTTAAACCAAGTACATAATTATGTGAAAATACCTAAAATAATTAACCTAAGAATTATAATTTTTTCATAAAAAAAATATTAAACTCCAAATCTCTAAGAAAATGAAATAGTATCAATTAAATTATAAATTAGATTGTTATTTATTAAATTGAATAGTATATTAGCGTCGTGATTAAAAATATATATAAAAATAAACTTAAATATCTTAAAATTCAAGTTAAACATGACAGGCATAAATCCACCTTAACCATTTCAGATAAAAAATCTTAATATCACAAAACTTGACTCTACTGATATGTAATAAAATATTAAAATAAAGACCCTTACCAATTAAAATTAGGTAATATTTCTCATGCATAGGTACCATTAATTGCCTTCTCTCTTATTGTTTAGCCTTATATTGCTCTATTCTTATTCCAATGCGCCTAGTGTCTTGTTTTGTGTTTTTGCCTGCTGAATCTATGTCGTATTCCTTGCAACTTTTTTGGTGAATTGCATCTAACACAACTTTCCAATGAAAATTAAATTGAAAGTAATTCCTAAGGAATTGTCAACCTACCAAGCATTTCCTTATTTTGGTACTAGTTTGCAAGTACCAAACATCTCCAAGAGGAGAGAGAGAGAGAGCAATTTCCTCAAAGATAATAGGTGAAATATCAATCACAACTTGTTCCAAAGTTAAGTTACCAACATGAACCACCAAAACCAGTACCCAACTTGCTAGTCTACTTGTGAGTTGCAGAAATATTTGCGTACATTGACAAATCTTACCAATATGGTGTAGTTACGATCCAACTAACATAAAGCTAAAAGTCATGGACCATCCATACCCGCATTGACCCAATTTTCATTTTCCTTTTTTATTAATGTTACATCCTTTTTATCTAAATTTTCTTATCATATTAAATCACTGTGTACAGAAACAAATATTAACAAGGAAACACAAAACATATATTTTAGAGGCTCCTCCTCCCTTTTAAATTCAATGGATCAACCACAAAAATTGATGACAATAGAAGAACAAGAGTATTATCGATGTGTTCAAGTTTGCACATTGACACCAACTTATAGTTGGGTCAGTAGAATATGGTGTTGATCTCTTAATTAAGTTTCGGATTTAAAATTTGAAAGTAGATTAGTATGTTGGGAGAATCACCCTTAATAGGGTCTCGTAAATGTTCAAAACGGATTAGTATAAAAGAAATAAAAAGACGTTTGCACATTGACGTGGAACGCCATTTACGAGTTGGGCATGAGATGTGATCTTGATCTCTTTGATGGTCCTAAATTCCTAAATTCAGATAAATTTAGATGTCAAGCCATGGCATAGTGTGGACCACATTCCAAATTAGAAAATACAGGAAAGAGAAAACTCAATCATACTATACTTCGAATCATAAAACTGCATATGCAATATAAGATGTCTCTCACGCCTTCTCACCTTTTTGCTATCACTTCTTTTTCATCTTAGACTAGACAGTACATTAAATTGAGATATTAATTAGAGAGAATGGGGTTGTCCTACTGTGAATTTATTTTTAATGCTTTTTTATGAAAAAATTCTATGTAAAAGGAACTAGAAGACACCCTGGAATATGGGCATACATATTAACACACCCCCCAAAAAATAAAAATTAAATAATATTTTTCTATCTATTTGTTTTTATTTTTTATTTTTTTTATTTGGAGGATTGAGAAAGGCGAAACCCAGATGACAAACCAGTGGTCCATTTAAAAGCAAGCAAGACTAGACCACCAAAAGGGATAAGCACAGCCATGGCAACAGTTGCTTGTTGCTGACCTTTCATCAGTATCTCGTGATTCTTCATTACCCTCCGTCCACACTTTATCTCTGCACCATCAAATCCCACCCCCCAAAATCTTTTTTCTTTCCCCTCAATTTTCTTTTAATTTTGATAGTCAAAAAAAAAAAGAAAAAAAAATTCTAAGACGAACCCTTGAGTGTAATTCCATCAGTTATTAATAATTAAAAATTTTACACTTTTTCATTCAATTAATTAATTGATTTACCCCCAATAGAATAGAATTTTGAAATGACAAAAATACCCTCAATGATGCCCTGTTTCCAAAAGTAAAATAAAATCTCTGCATAGTACCCAGAGACAATTAAAGGGGTTAGGTGTGGGTACAGCTGACACAATCTTTTTGTGCAAATTCCCACATAAAATCACTCCTGCGCTCACCTGCACCATGAAATTGAAATCTCCAATTTACCCTGCTTCCTAGTCACGTCCAAAACAAACCCTATTTTTGGTATACATTCCAAAACGTCCCCAACATCCCTTGGATGAGATGCGGTGATCTCACAAGATTCCCACCCTCTGAATCATGCTACTAACCCTAAAACTCATCTCAGCCATCCCTTTATAACCTGCTCTAAATCTCACCGTCCGATCAAGACCCGTCAGTGAGAAAGTCCTAAAACTTTAGTCTTTGGTAGGTACCTAGAAATTGCACAGCTGCTATAACGAACCTATTACTTGGAAAAAGGAAATGCATAAGCCCTTCCCTTTGCTACTGCTAGGAAATTATGCGATGGTATATCAATTTCTAGGGTCGTACAACAATAATTTCCATTATTTTTTAATGGGTTTTTTTTTTTTTAAATTAATGGTGATGTCTTATTTACTATTTATTGTGAGAATTCATGGATGCGGAAATTACGCGGATGATGCACCATTTTTTGATAGAAAATGTTAAAAGAAATGATTGTGGTGTTCTCCCCACCCATTATTTCTAGGGTTTACATGTACGTGTAAAATAATTTACAAATTATTTGCACAATCAAATCCCAAATTAATTTTATAGGAAGTGTTCATCTCTATGAGCAATCATGCAAGATTCAATTATTAAGAATGCTCTAGAATGGGTATGGACTTTGGCCGTTATATATAGTTTTTGGGTTACTGAAGTATTAAGGTAATGTTTTTAAAGAAATAATTTAATAGTTATAATTTTTTTTAAATTTAAAAATTTTATATTTAAATTTTTGTGTTACCAATAAAAAGGTATTAAGGTAAGATCTAATCCTACTAAAAGTATTAATTAATTCCTAAAATTGTAAATATTCAAACCTTGCTCTTAAGGTTGTGTGGTTGTCAAATTTTTAGCTTATTATTTTCGTTCATAATTTATAAATTATTATTCATGCAAGATAAAATATTTTTTTTCATTGATGAATGTCAAAGAGAAGTGATGCACCCTGTTCTCCCGGTGGTTTTTTTCCCAAAAAAAAAAAAGTAATATAAAACAATGACTTCATTCTGACCCATTAAAATAATGCCTTCTTTAAGTGGGTATTTTAAAGAACCTATCTGCCAATTGTACGAAAGACCTCCTCGGGCATTGCCCAACCCTTCGTACATCTTTTTAAAGTTTAATGAAAAAAGAAAAGGAAAAAAAAAAAAAAAAAAAAGAATACTCCTCTCTCTCTCTCGACTTTATTATTTAATTATTTCGTAGTCACTATCTTGATGCGTTGATATCCGCTATCTCGATAGTAGCTTCTTTCCCTCGCATCCATCAGGCATCATCTACCATTCATTTCCCATCTACATTTTCTGAAAGCAAATCCAACGGTTCAAACATACGGATAGACAAACCCCCTAACACTCACAGTAACATCTCCACCATTTAACTCTTCTTTTCCCTTTCCCAAACAGCATCTCTCTCTCTCTCTCTCTCTCTCCCTCACATAATTTTGACTGGAATTCTCTCCCTCTCCTCTATATAACCCATCCCTCCCCCCACTCTCTCTCCTCGTCGATTTATTACTCTCTCTCCCCTCACACCTATAGTTCCCTTTACCTTACCCATCCTCGTTTTCATTTCTTCTTCTTCTTCTTCTTCCTTTCACTCTCTCTCTCTCTCTCTCTCTCTCTTGCCCTCCTAAAATGGCAGATAGAGAAACCCCATTAAAACGTCAGAGAGAGGAACCTCAAGTAGAAGAGATACTGGAAGAAGAAGAAACAGCCAAAAGGCACAGACCATCTTCATCTTCATCGTATAATCACATACTCTCTATCCTCGAAGCAGAAAATGAAGAAGAATCTAACCAAGATCTCTCCTCTCTCATGACATCTCTCCAACAGGAACTCTCTTCTTCTGACTCTTTTCCTGCATCTTTCCCAGAAAATCCTTCATCCGTTTCTCTCTCTGCAACATCGGATGCCAATTTGTCGAACGTTGTTGCTTCCAAAGAAGACGAAGAGGAAGACAAAGAGAGAGTCATTAGACACTTGCTCGAAGCATCCGATGATGAGCTTGGTATTCCAAACATAGAAGTGAGATCTAACGGTGATGATGAGGTGGGACTCAACGCTGGGGATGGGTTTGGAGGGTTTGGGTTCGGCGATGGTTTTTGGGAGCTTGAAGATGAGGCTGCTAATTATTACACTCTGTTGCAGTCCGAGCTTTTTATGTAGTAGGGGTATGCTTGATCCAGTAGGAAAATTGGTAGGGAGGAATTTGGAAATAGGGCAGAAAATGGGGCTGTTGGTTGGAGATGGTGAGATTAGGTATTTTTTTTTTAATATTTTCATTTTGGACCCCCCGTAATCTTGTAAATTGAAAAATGGAGGTGAAGAAAAACATTCATATTCCATTTACGTCCTTGAGTAAAAAAAATATGATGGTGTTGGGAACAAGTGGGCTAACCAAAGCGAAGGATAAAAAAGAATTAGATTTCATGTTTGAGGAGGGTTGTGTTCAGACTGAAACTGCCTAAAGGGTGTGAATGTGAACTGTGAAAGTGATAATTTAGAAATTTTCTTTTTTTATATTTAATTTTCTTTTTTCTTTCTGGAAAAGAGATTTTCTTCGCTTTCGTCCTCCTTGAGACTCAATGAAAATATTAACCATGCCGAGTTCAGTGAATTAGTAAACTTTTTTCTAATTATTTGAAGGCTATTTTTCAAGGACTCCTCCTTTGAAGTACATATGGAGAAAAATCAAGTCACCCACCATGTGTGCAAGAAAAAATTTTCACAGAATTAACTAGTAATATTGCAAAAGGATTGACCCTTGAGGTGGAAACTACGGTCCGTGACGTTAATTCCACTTATTGTGGCTCGTTCAACAAGGCAGAGCTGGTTGTAAAAGTTTAGGGTGGCCTTTTTCTTCTCCAGCTCTGTTTAAAAAATTGACACTAAATTTAATTAAAATTAGAAAAATAAAAACTAAAAAATGTTATTACATGGTAGCAAATTGCATGATGGCGAGTTGGTCAAATGTTATATCTTTATAACCTTTCTTAAAAATTAAAATTGAAAAGAAAATGTCTTTATTTTCGACTTTTAAAAAAAGATAATAATTGTAGAAGATATAAAATCACGGAAGATTATGTTCCAACTTTTTGATCTATTTAGAAAATTCTGATTAGATAAATTATTTAATAAAGATAAAAAAATTAATAATGCCCCACTATCTTAGTTTAAACTTTTATTAAAGAACGGAACGCTAAATTTATTAATGAAGATTGGGGTTCGAAATATTGAGAATAAAAAAAAAAATTATATAATGAGAAATTTTTTAAAAAATGATCCGACATAACTCAAAAAGAATTAATATGAATTTAGATACTTATTGAGCAAGTTAAAAAAAAAAAAACCTTTATGAGAGACGGAATAAAAGAATATTCGTACCGTATTTTCCTGAAATTGCTTAAGAAATCAGGCTTTCATTTTCCTAGTTTGGAATGGATCTATAGCATCAAGTCAACACGGCCTTCATGTCCTACAAGGGCATAATTGCTCCAACCGGAGGTTTTCTCAGTGGTCCTGCAATGACAAGTTTATGGAAAAAGAAATCTCTCTCTCTATTCGGAAAAGTTTAGAACAGTTTACAGCCCGAGGGTGTGCACCATGCAGTGCTTAAAAGATCATACTCATACAAAATTTTATATAACTATCTTTTTAAACATTATTCTATAACTATTGAGTGCCCTAAGTTAGATACCAAATATTAATGTGATTTTAGTAATTTGAAATAAAAAGAAAAATAATATTGCTATGATACACATGTAATTACTGCACGTAACTTATTTAACAATTAAGTACAATAAGAGCTTTAATCTCAACTCATTATAATCGGCCACTGGAGAAATAAATTGGGGGAGATTTTTATTTTTTTTTTAAAAAAAAGAGGATATTAGTTTAATTTGTGTAGATTTTACTACTTTACTCATTTTTGTTTAAAGTTATTTTTTCATCTAAATTCTTAACTATCATATTTTTACGGATAACTTACATCTAAATTTTCAACTTCTATATTTAAGTTCTCAATTATTTTAAATGGTGTATTTTTGAATCTTTTTTACACATACTTAAAACATCGCAGATGATACTCTCGCATCTTATCTATAATTAATTAATTTATTATAAAATTAAATTATAACCAAAACTAAATTATTAATGATTTAATGATAAAATTAAGATTTAAAACTCTCCTTAAACTCCACGAGTAATTTCTTGGGGTCATCAATAATTTGTCCCTTCTCTCTCACTTCTCTTCTTTTTTCTCTATTTCCAGCATAGGAAAAACAGTAGTTGGTAGACAAAACACAGAAAAATTGTATCCTTTTCTTGGTTAGGAGTGATTGTATCCTTTAACCACGTGAAGTGTGACAAATTCTTATATATGACAAAACCATTTATATTTTATTTTGTCACATAGACAAAACAAGCAATTCTTAAAATAAATATTTAAGAAAAATGTTGGCAGGTAAGGGTGTTGGGTAAATTCATTCATACACCCACCTGATCCAAATTAAATTCAAATTATCCATTTTAGATAAATAAAAATCAAATCAGATGAATAATTTTGATTGATTAAAAATTTAAATGAATGATTAGGGTATAAAAATAAAGATTTTTATTCGAGACCTGCTCAAAACCCTAATAACATATTCTCACATAATATTTTATGTTCAATATGATAAAAATCCAAACTGTTTAACCCAAATCATTAAAAGAATTTTTCATGTTATATGGTTATTCGGGTAAATGAAATCTGAATAACCCGAATTTAATTCGAATAAATTGGTTTAGATTTTATTTTATTTGATTCGGTTTTCAGTTGGATTGAACGCCCTCCAAAACCCGAATAACGAGAATCGAATAATCTGAAAAATCATTAACCCGTTAGAAAGAACACCCATATTGGCACGTGCTCTTCTCCACCGATTAAAAAAATATTATTACCCCTAGTTTTATTATAAAATAATTTTTTATTCTTTTATTACTTATTTAAATAATATCAATATCTGTATATTAAAAATATATAATTATTATCATTTTGTCAAAAATAAAATTACAAAATAATAATAATAATAAAGGAACTTGACCCAGGCATAACTCATCCAAGTCCACCCTGGCGCGACTTTCCGAGGAGGCAAACCTCCCCCTAAAGGCCATTCTTGATCTCAACTAGACAAAAAGAAACCTCGACTGGCTAAAATACGCCAGAGATAACAATGCGCACATTAAGACCAGATACCGTATGCGGTACGCACGCCTTTAATATATTTATTTTTTAACCAAGACGCTCCAACAAAGGCGCGTGGAACACGCTCCTGGTTCTATCCAAACTCATGTGGCCGTCGGGGAATTAATATATATCGTTTTTTTTTTTTACATATTATAAAAATTATTTATTTTATTTTATGTGAATATTAAATAATTCGCGGTGATATAGAGGACGTGACCCATCTGCAACTAAACCTTAAAGAGAGAGTGGGGCCCTTTCCACGTGCTGCTGTTCTATTGGACCGTCTTATTTCAGAAACCAGTACCTTTTTTTGAAAATTAAAATCATCTTTATTTTTTTTTCTGAAAGTAGTTTAGGTGGTCCGTATGACTTGGTTCCTGCAAAACACTATGATATCATCATGTGCACCTAATTCTAGTTGATTAGAAATAATAATAAAAAGAAATTATTTAAATACAGATTTTATTACCGGATCTAAGTTTGGATCTAATTGTAATTGCAAATATAGATAAACATGTGCACGCCTATTGACTGAATTTTTTTAAAATTTAAAATTCACAAAAGCCTTTGTTAACGTTTCAAATTTAAGATTAAAAAATTGACTTTATAACAAGAAAAAGCCAAAAGTCAGAATATTTTTTAATTTTGTAAATTTTGAAAGTCAGTCCTATAATTTGTTAGTTGAAACTCTAATTCCTTGGCGAGTTTTCCTTAATTGTTAAGGAAAGTAGATCAACAATGGTACGAAAAATCTGCATTGTCGTCTGACCCCTCCTCATTTGATTCCTTTTCTACTGCACAGAAAATTATTTTCTCTGTTTTCTTTTTCCATCTCTTTTTAACGTGATGGAACCTAAAGATAACAGACAAAATTGCGTACCAGTAACAGTCGAAAACAATATAAAGTTGTGGTTGTTAACTTGTTATTATTGTTTTGGGTGAGATGGGTAAGGTTTTCTCATGCAACGGACCAATACCCAAAATAGTAAAACAAAAAAAAAAAAAACCAATTTTCAACTTACGTAGCATTATTTAGATAAAAAACAATTTTATGACATTATTTATAATTTATATTTGTGATAATCATGTTTAAATTATAATTATGATAATTATAATAAAATCGGTTAAGTTTGATTAAATCTGATACTAATGGAATTAGAATTCTTCCCCATTTTTTTTTTTTTTTTTGGATACATAAGGTTTGAGGTTTTTATTTATCTTATCATTTTTTTTAATTATATCTTATCTTTTTCGGTTTCCACCCAGACGGGGCATTATGCTAAAGTGCGCTAGGGGTGATAGGGTCTTTTTTTGGTTTTTTTTTTTTTGTTGGGGGGGAGGGAGATGATCGAGTGCAAGTGGACGTAACAGAAGGGGGAGGTGGGACCTGATAATGACAAAGAACGAGGGGTGAAGGAAGGGGCAAGTGGGGTCAAAGTAGAGCGAGGGTCTGACGACGCAGTGCGTTGTCCGCCATGCACAGTATTAGCATATTCCCATTACAATCCAAACAACATGATGGGTCATTCTTTTTCTACACTCCTCTCTCTCTCTCTCACATTACTTTTCGTATATTATCATCATATCAATCATGTATGTATGAGCATGATAGAGACATGTATGATTCACATCAAAATTGCAACTTGGCATTCCTCGAAATCAATCCTCACCACACCATCACTTGAGTGTTGGGTTGGGGGGCTTTTACATCACACATCTTAGATTAGGCATCCCAACCCATCATGGGGTCGTATCTTTTCTTTTTTTTCAAAAACTTGAAAAGCATAATTAAATTATTACTTTCTTGATTTCAATATTCTATTTAAATTATAATAATATATTATTATTATTATAATGAAAGTATATTTATAAATCTATTAACGCCTCAAACGGTCATTATATATTATACAATGTATATATATATATATTTGTATATGTATACACGCGAACTCAGAAAAATGTTGTATTAAAAGATATTCATCCATTTAAAATTATTTTTTAAATTTTCACTTAGAGTTGTAATCGGACAGGTTGAACGCGAAATCCAACCCAACTGGTCAGGAAAAGCCTGGCTCGTAAACTGAACTAGGTGAATAGTGACCCTGAACCGGACCGACCTGACTATAGTAACGGATCAATCCAGTTCACTGTTTAGTAGAACCGGGAACCGACCGGGAACGAAAATGGATCCCCCAGTTCCGCCCAACGAATATGGAACCGGCCCGGCCCGACAAGTTCCGACGGCTCCATTTTTTTTTTTGAATTTTTGATATTTTTATCAATCCCAACAACTATAAAACGGCTAGTTTAGAGAGTATTTTAATCCAAAAGGTCAAAAATTTTTCTTATAAATCTCATATTCTCTCTTACATCATATTCTTTCAATATTACTATAGTCTCTTAAACAAAATTTCAATTTTCTACACTATCATTTCCATATTTCACCAATCACATTCAACACATTTTTACCATTTCATATTTTTCATTTCCATTATTTTCATAATTTAATGATTTTCACCATTTTCACTATTCCCATTTCTCATTCTCGACTCTACCATTTCTATCACCACTCTTATAACATTGATCGAGATTTGACAAGATTTCAAGGTTAGGAGCTCAAATTCAAGATTTGACGAAAAACAATCGCGATTCCCGTCAAGTCGGTACATTTATTATTTTTCTGTCTTTAATTTTTTTTTTTTTTTTTTGCATAATATATATTATTTGTATGTGTTTGCATTACATATATATTTTTTTTAAAAAAATTTATCTCAAATTTTAAAAAAAATGATCGGAACAAATTTTTCTCAAACTTCTCAACAATCTCATTTCCCCCTATTTTCATTTTTTCAATATGAAATTATGAAAAATATAGATATTGAAAATTTTTTAAAAGAAACTTAACTTAGTAACACACAATTTAATACAACACCACTGAAAAAGATGATATTAATGTATGAGAATTTTTTATTAAAAATATTGATGAATAAAAGGCAATTTGTAAAATTTGTTATCAAAAATAGAAATTTTTTAAGGGTTAGAGAGTAGACACACTTAAGAGACACTTAGTTAGAGATCATTCAGATAAATTATCTCAAATAAGAGAAACACAAATAACCACCGAGGAAGGAAATGTCACGGGTACATTTAAATATAATGCGGATAAAGAAAAAATTGATCAAATAAAATTGATAGTTAGAAAAAAATTATCACTTAGTATAATTGTATGTCCCGTTTTTGAAGAATATATTCAAAAACATTTACAACCGACTCATAAAAAAAGTAGTAAAGCATCCGGTAGGAGAAAGTCAATAGATCGGTATCAATAATTAAAAGATGGTATAATTGCATAATTTATGAGTAGTCAATATAAATTTTCATTAATTTGGGACATTTAAAAAAATGAATAGAAAAAAGAAAATTATATTATAATAACGTGTTATTAGCTTAATAATTTATAGGTTTTAGAAAAAAGAATATTAGTTTTTCAACGTTGGGATTATCCATATAACGGTTCTTACATTGATAGAGTAATTACGAATGTTGTTAATGAATGAGAAATTAGTGATAGAATTTTTTCTATATCTTTTGATAATATTTCGATTAATACTAATGCGGTTAATATTTTAAAACAAACTATAAAAATTTGTTTAGATTGAATATTTTTTATATTAGATTTGCATGTCATATTATAAATTTATATGTTAGAGATAGATTACAAATGACATAAATAGTTTTAAAATTCATTTGTGACATGATTCATTAAATTAAAAATTTTTCGATAAAAACTCAAGAATTTAGACAAATATGTCAATTATATAATAAAAAATTCAAAAAATTTAAATTAGAATGTGATACTAAATGAAATCCAACTTATGATATGTTATAATGAATACTTTCTTTTAGAAATATTTTATTTGAATTTGTAAATTTTAATTATGAATTTGGTTTTATTGATAATACCGCTTTTAATTTTACAACTTCATTAACTAAATTATTAAAAATTCTTTTATACATGTACAAATTTATTTTTCAAAAATTACTATTTAACAACTTATTTAATGTTATTTAATTTTTATAAAATTTATTATGTATTTACTCAATTTGAAGAAGAAGATAAATTTAGTAATATTGTTGATTTAATGAAAATAAAATGTTTACAATATTATGAAGAAATTTTTATTTTGTATTTAATAGTAAGTGTTTTAGATTTACGTGTTAAAATTAAAGGAATTGAAATATTAATAGATTTTTTTACATAAGTTTTTCCAACGGAAATATATATTTGTCGATAATATTTAAAACAACAAATATCTAATACTTTACGATTCATATTTGAATTATATGAAAAGGAATATAATAATTTAAATACTAGTGATTTAGTTAATAGTAATACTAATACAACAAGTAGATCATTTTTTATTTTTTTTAATCTTTTACGTATGTTAAGAAAAAAAAACAAAGAATTTTTTCATTAACATTTAATGAATTACTTTTATACAAACAAACACTTAGATTAAAAAGTTTCAATAATGATAATTATTTTAATATATTAGTTTGGTGGAGAAATAATTCATTATACTATCTAATTTTGGTCCAAGTGACAAAAAATATACTAACTCTTTCGGTGTTCACAGTATCATCGGAATGTACTTTTAGTGCAGGTGGTAGACTATTAACCAACAAACTTACAAATTTGGCATACGATATTTTAGAAACATTAATTTGCATTAAAGATTGGAGAGATGCGACTAAAAGGATGCAGGACATTGTCAATGCCTCCCAAGAAGAAGAAGAAGAAGAAGAAGAAGAATATAATTTATTTTTTTTTATATAAAAATTATTATGTAAATATATAAAAAAAATTAATCTTGTGTAAAAATCAATATAATATAACCATAAAAAATTTATGGATTTTAAAATCCAAATGAAGAGTTTGATCGTAGACGTACACCGAATTTAGTGAAACCACTCTAAAAATTTTGTTTTTAATTTTTTATCTATTTATTCATAAAAAGTGAATTTTCAAAAAGAAAAAAGTGAAGAAAAAAATCACAGCAAAAGAGTTAAAAAAAACAACAACTACAAGAGAGTAAAAAAAAAAAAGAACACAATAGAGAGTAAAAAAAAATAAGAGTTACAAAAAAAAAAAGAAAATAAGGAGGTTAAAAAAGAAGGTTAAAAAAAGAAAGCTTGTTTTTTTTTTTTTTTTTTTAAAGAACTCAATAGAAAAAAACGTGAGAGTTAAAAAAAACGAAAAAAAAACCTGAATCGGGCCCGGCCCGACACACTGGTTCAGGTTCATCAGGTCAGGCCGATTTCAGAATAAATATTTTTGGAACCGACCTAACACGACCCAGACTGGCCTAGGAACCACAACCAGTCCGGCCCACGATTCTTGAAACCGTCTCCAAGCCGGGCCGGGCCTGGCTCAATTCGGCCCGATGATATGTCTACTTTCATATATTAAATTCTCTATTTTTAAGTTATAATTTTGTTTACGTCTATAACTGTTTAAAAAAACAAAAATAATAAGAAATATTAGTTAATGGAATAAATATATGGAATGGGTCGCATTGACAAATAATAAGAATTTAACAATTCAAGATGCGAATATTTTTTAAACCCCGGAAATTTTTTTAATTTTGTTATATTGGAAATTTTCAATTTGACACCCAAAAATCGAAAGTTGTAGATTACGATTCAATGGATAAATATGTATGTTTTAGAAAATGAAAAATACCATAATGATGATTTTTTTTTTTTTAATGTCTAAAACAATTCATATTGACTCCCATAGATTACCATAAAATATCATTAATGTTTACTTAAGAGTTAAGGCTAATTTGATCCTATGAAAATTTGACTTACCTTGCCGTCACAGACACCCGAAGAAATTCTCTTATATTATAACAACAATCTAAACCTTCTATACTACAACATTCTCTTATACTACGATAATTAAATTTGAATTGAATAGTTAGATACTCTATTTTTTTTATTAAAAATCTTGAATTCGAGTTTTGAGAATTAAAAAAAGAATTTGAAAAAACCAACCCCTTAATAAACTCCGTAATACTCAAAACGGATTAGTAAAACAAAACCCAAATATTAATCGGTCCAGTACTATATATACACACACTATGATAATTGAAATAAAAAACCTCTTTAGAATGTTATTATCTTAATTTGAAATCCAAGTCGTGTTGACACGTGGCTTTTTGGCATGAATAATCCAATCCCAAACTGACACGTGGCATATAAACAAAATATTACTTAATACTTTGAAGTGGGGGGTGGGGGGTTGTTGAATAGGCCGTGGTCAAGTGGTTGGACCAAACACAGGGTGGGTGCAGTCCCATAAGAAAACCAGACCACAAAATATAACTTGACTAGCCGTCCCTGTTCAAATATCTCAAAATATCATCTTTGAAAAAGATTAAAAATAAATAAGAAAAGAAATTATTGTGTATGTTTGACTGATTCATTTATTTTTTATACTTTAAAGAAAAGATTATTGTTAGTCCACACTTGATTTTTCTTTTATATGTTTGAAATTTGGGCAGGAGAAGAGCGACTTGTCTTTGGTCCATACTCGATAAACATATGTAAATCATTTTAACATTTTTTTTTGTAATTTTTAATTATAAACTCATTAAGCATGAAAAAAAAAAAAAAAACACATGGTGGTTGTTCTATTTATCAACTTATTTATATTCTGGGTAAAAATGATGAAAAAGAGACTTTCAGATAATGATTCTCCTTTTTTTTTTTTTTGGTATCAAACCATCGATATCCGAAGTCTGATTAATTGGATTCAAGTCATGTTCCTATTAATCCAGTATAATAATTCTCTTTACACTTCAGTGTAAAATGTCTTATTAGAATTATAAATTTTTTTATTAGGTCAGTATTCTACTGGCAAAGTATCTGATTTATAAATTACTCAAACAAATAATTTTGAAGTCATAGTCTTGTAAAGGCAAAAATGATAAGACTTGCTTACCACACCCCACCAATTTTGTAAGACTAGTCTGTCTTAAAACTTGAATTAAAATTTCAAAAGTTATGAATGAGAATAGACGGATGAAGGGTCAGTTTCAAAAGGTTTATATAGCTTGTGATTTGGGTTTGATGATTTCAAACAATTATAGATGTGGAAGAACTTGCACCAAATGTTGTGTGACCTTTCATTCCATGGCACTATACCCTCTCCTTGAAAAGTATCCCACAAAAAATCTGCACAAGTTATGCAATTTTATTTATTTTTTTTTTTTAATTGGGCCATAACAGTAGATATTTTTTGTCTAAGTGAATTCTTACCATCAATCGGTATTCAGATTTTACTTAATTAATTCGATCCGAGTACTGTAAAACTCATTAAAATGTTGACTCTTACAAATCTCATTTCTCTATTTTCGTGACTCGAACCCGAAGCGTATATGCATGGGAGTTTAAATCATAACAGTAGACTTTGAAAACGGTCCATTTCTCACCCAGAAGTGCAGAGACAAATTATAGTACAAGAACCCACTTGTTTTCTCTTACTACCAAAATTTGTCACAAAAAAATTTCAACATTTAAACGAGAGTTGAATGACATACAAATTCAAAGGTGGTGACCATAATAGAAAAAGAGACCCTCCTAAGTCCTAAGTCCTGTTTTTGAGAAGTCAAGTATTAGGTTCTTCTAGTGCATGACATCCTTGAGTTGAACAAAATAAATGCTAAGGAGGACCTTTGACAACATCTGTGTTTGAATTTCTAAGATTGCAAAGTGTGGTTATATTTTAAGTGATGCCGATAATGCAAAATTCATGCTTTAGAGTTATTATTTAGGGGTGAAAGTTATAATTTTTAAGAAATCAAGTAATATTTGAAATGATAATTTTAAATTCTTAAACACATAAATAATTTTTTTGAAAGGGATGGTTAATTGTTTTCTGCATTTAAAATGGAATATTTACAAAGCATCACATTGTTTTTTCAAAAATTATATGGAAAGAATTCAAAGAATTAGGGTATTCTAAAGCCACCATCCATTATTTAATAGCATACAACTATTACGAGTCAAGCTTGTAAATTGGTCTTTGGAAATTAGGAGAATTCTTCTTGCTAGAAGTCAATATTTTTGAGAGTTTACTTATGGTGGCAGGGGATAGATATTGTTCTTGATGGACCAAATTTTTTGTGCCCACAATTTTCGTAAATTCTAGTGCTCAACTAAAATTTGACTTTTTCCTTCATGACTTCTCATGTTCTATTTGTTCAATTTACATAAAAGAAAAAAAAAATTATGCAGAACTGTTTTGATACATGACCGTTGATATTCGAAAACCCGACTAATCCGATTTGAGTAGTTATGAGGTTCAATTTAGAGATCCACTCACCTAAATTCAGTTTTTTATTTCTAAAACTTTAAAATCGAAATTTTAGTAAAGAGAATTTAATATTCTATTATTAGATATATATAATTTTGATATTTTACAAAGAATTCTTATGATTGATTATGAAAAGAATACATGAAATACCAATGATGCTAGACTTTAGCAAATGAGCTATACAAGAAGTCCATTCGACAAAGAATATGATGGGTACCTAGAAAAATTTGCCATCTAGGTTTTAAGTGGGATACTTTAGAATCATTGGGCTCTTTCAAATTTGAAAGTTTTGCCTCAATCAAAACAAGCATCCCCTATAAAAATTGAAGAAATCTCGAAAAGGACCTTGGGCCGCCCAATCAATTACTAGCCCTTCGTGTTTAGGAGATTTTCAAATGACACATACCTACCAATAAAAACATGTTAACTAATACATTAACATAATTGAGTTACAGATGCCTCCTCAACACTAGGTGATATTGCATGTTCAATCTCTTTCTTTGGGTGTCGTCGTCTTTATTTTTGACCAGTAATGAGGTTCCAGGTCCATTAAATGTTGTCCTCTACTTTGCCCTTTTTAAGTAAACAAAGATAGGCCACAGAATCATGCTTGCTGCTGCTGCAGAAATTGGGCATCTTAGGAGGGTCTTTAGATTTTTATATAATGACACAATCACAACATATCTTCTCTGGAATATTTGCATATCTTATTCCGCAATCTATGACCATGTGCCCTAGTTAAGGTCACAATCAAACTAGAGTTCGTCAAACCAAAGCAATTCTAGAGTGACTTCTTGTTGATTTTTGAATTATTTTTGTGTATTTATTTATTTGGTCTGACTTGTGATTTGTGATACATTTACTTTATCTTCTCACCTTTTATAATTAAAGCCAAAAAAAAAAAGGTCTAGGAGGGACAAAGTCTGTCACAAAAGTGTTTATTCTTTGGGTGCGTATGTGACCAGGTCATTCATTAGGCCTCCAGACCATATTATAAAAATTTAATGAACGTAGTGGATGGCGACTTTATAAGACATCCTTGGATCTTTTTAGTTTTATAAACCCTAGCCTTTTGCTTAAATGTATTGGAAGATGTTCTCCCAAAGTGGTGGTTTGGACATTTCGAGGATAGATTAGGATATTGCAAATGGCCACTCATTGGGAGTCGGAACAAGTTGAATCTGGCTCATTGTTTTTGTACCCTTTCATTTCAATATACCATTCCCATCTCTCTCTCTCTATCAACAGTTGGGGTAGCATAATACCACTTCTAGCAAAAGTTGTTTTGTGTATGACTATGTACATTACAATATTAACTAAACTAGGATTATGAAATCCATATTCGCTTTGCTAGTTTTATAAACTAAGATATCTCCAAAGTGGTGGTTAAGACCAAACCAAGCCAATATCGTCTGCAGGATGCTTACTCTGTTCTAGTGGAACTTTGCTTCTTGAAGTGCCATCCCCTTAATCGTTGCCACAGAAACAGGAACTTTTGTGCCCTCTCTATGACAAATTGAATTTAAAATATGCAATCAATGAACTTTTTTTTTTCCCGTAAAAAGATGTTACTAAACAGAATTGAATTAAAAAATAATAAAAATAGAAAAATTCTCCTAAGAGATCAATCGAACTCTTCCATTATTGGGTTTCGGCAGATTTTATAGAAGAACTGCAGGTTGGGGATCTTGGCACACAGCAACTAGAGGTTCCATGGCCTTCCAATTGGTCAAGGACCACAAAAAATCTGATATTTTTAAATGTCAAGACAACACAAATTCCCAGACCCACATGGCACTATGAAGATAAGACAAGCAAGCTCACACATAAATGAGATCCACGTGCAGGAGAGAGCTAGCTATACCACAAGAAAACAGAGACACTTCGGCCTCTAAAACAGTATAATTAGGGAGCCATAGTTTTCCAATACTAAGATGCAAACGGATTTCTACCAAAACAAAATAAAAAATAAAAAATAAAAATAAAAATAACATTCAAGCAGGCAAAATTTTCTGAGAAAAGTGTTGGGGAGAAAAAAAATCCATGAATATCACTTCGGAGAATGAAATTAAGCCAGCCAAACAGAACTCTGCGCGATTGTTTCCTAACACTACCATCACGGACTACTAGACATCGTATAGCTCAAGGCTCACTCCTCATCCTCTTCATCTCCATCACCACCAGCAGCCTTCTTGGCAGCAGCCTTCTGGTTCCTTCGTTTCACTCTACCAGGACGTCCACCTCCAAGCGGACTAGTGAGTGAGAAATCAATGTGATTCTGCGATTCAACCCTAACCATGAATGAAGGGATGTTCACCACTTGCCTTCCAACCCTGCCAGTTCAAGAGAACATCGAAATCAACATAAATTTCCACCAGAGAGCAGACCAAAAAGAAGAATTAAAAATAATAATAATAAAAACCAATTAATCTCAACCATGCTTAAATTGCAGTAAAAACACAAACTTTATAAATTTAAGCTTCTAGAATTATGCCGAGTCTATAAATGACGTAAAGTTTGTCTCCATTAAACTTTCAATATTCCACTAACTAGATTGCAGTAAGCCCATAATAATAAAAATTCAGCAAGCATAAATTCAAAAGAAAAAAAAAAGTTTCCAAGCGGAAAATTATCAGCCCAACAGAAGTAATTTTCTACCAAGTAACGTAATTCCATTCCAAACAAAATTCTCCATAACCGTTCTTATCACATACAAACACAATCTTGAATAGTAAGATGGCAGAATACATTTCCCAATAAACAAGTGGAAGAAATAACAAACCAGCAGAAACAAAATCTCTTCAATTTTTATTTTGGAAAGCAGCACCCAAGAAATCAAGTCTTCTCCAGTATAACATAACAGCGTTCAATTGAAAAAGGTCAACTATGTAAAAATTTTTTACATGCAAGAGCACTTACGAAGATCAACATGAGATTCTATTATGTAACTTATTATGGAATTGAGTGTACTATAACAACCCAAAATGCGAAATGCGATTACCCACAAGTTGGTGTAACAGAAAACATGCAAGGATATAATAAGAAAGACCTGATTGCTAGATTACAGCACCCATTGAAACCTTATGAAGAGTGAAATTGCCACAGACCATTATCAGAGATTTCCACATTACAACAAGAAATCATAACTCACTCTAATTCAGATCTCAAACTAACAGCTTCAAATGAAAAGCACAAACATGGAGAAATGGAGTGAAACTTATGACCCAGGTTAAGTGAATCACAAGCAATTTAATATGAACACAAGAGCCATTGACAGGAACAATGAATTTGTCTTACTGTGGCCAGTCTATTTGGTAGTCATCCACAAACACAAGCCTTCTGCCCACCAAAATACAAATATTGACCTACCTAACATTAATAATGGAAATGATTCGACTTCCATAACTCTAATGTTCAATATGTGGCCAAATACAAACAATAAAGAATGGAGCAGCAAAAGATCCCTGCAGCAGAGGGGATAAAATGCACGAGAATTTCCCTTAAATATTTAAACCTTATCAAAGATTGTAAGATGTATAAAAAATATGCAAAAGGCCTCAACCGCATTTAATTTTCCTTTTGGATAGGTAATTTCTTGATAGGCAAGAACAAATTGCCCACTTGAAAGACATGAATCAATCAAGTATCGCACAACTGGCCCAAATTGCACTAAGGGCATGGCATGAATTTTTACATGAGGAATGCCTGAAGGTTCAGTATATACATCTGCAAATCTAGTTTAAATACAATGCTCTAGTAAACATTGATGATCTAGTCAGATGGTTGCTTCCCATGTCTTCTCAGCCCGTGGGTAGTGAAAAGCAGATAGTGGCCCATGACAAATTTTCTGGCCCCCTAATGGGCAGAGAGGGAAGTGACACCACCACAAAGGCAAAAAGGAAACTTGGATAATATCATGTTTCCTCATGTACAACCTAGAAATCTGAAAAGTATGCAATTAGGAAATTCCTCTGACCAAAATTATTCTCTCAGAAGGGAAGGAAAAAAGAAGGCATGAATTAGCATCAATTCATTATTTCTTCATCATCCATCCCATGAAACTTTCCTACCATTTTCCTATATTAATTGCTTTATGTTTCCTTTCATTCCATTTCTTTTCAATTCAATCAAGAGCAACAAGAACAAAGATCTTTTATTTTGTTTTCCTTTTTCCATTTTCCATTTTTCTTTAATCATCTTTCTAACAATTCAGGGTATTCTGAAAATTAATGATCATTGTTATGAAAGACACATCTACTTCTTAGAAGAGGACCAATAGTTCTATCATTCTGTCCATCACGAGAGAAAATGTTAGTCGTTAAATATGCAGGGGCTCATTTAATTAACAAGTGGCTGACTTGACATGAATGCAGCTCGTGAGGAAAAGGCAATAATAATCATTTTGAAGAGAAAGAAAAAAAGGACCATTTTGTTACATCAACGAACGAGTATAGCACAAGCCTAACTCCTAAAAATTTTTCCACCTATTTGAGTAACATCATTCATGCGTCTTTCATTTTTTTTTTTTTTTGAATTTCCTACAACTAATCATACTTTTCTAGAAGAGTCTACTTTAAATACTTCTAATATATATAATTTTTGGTAAACATTATTTTCATCATTCTTAGAATCTGAAAATGCTGTCGTTATGGATCTAAACCTTGAAAGGTGGCAAAAATAGTCCAGAAAATAGAATGAAGCCTAAGAACTACAACGAAAGCTCAAACTAAGTGCTACAGAAGTTAAAAAAATTTCCTCGAAACCAAAGGTGGGATGGAAAAATATAGATATATGCATAGCGCATTGTACATTTGTATTGTATTGAAAGACAAGTATCATAAGATAAAAGCTTTACTTAAGTGGGCATGAGATACATGCAAATACCTTCGCATAGATACATAGCAGAAGAAAACAATGTCAACATACACATAATAAAAGAAAACACAGCATCATGAAGCAATTGACATTGGAAATGTAACTAAAATTTAAAGCCAATGAGTGAAGATAAGAAATTAGATAACTATTTAACAATTTCATAAGTAACTGTCTCAGTATTAAAAAAAATATATATATATTTATTCAACCTTCATTTAATTCATGCAAACTAGGGCAACAAGAAGAAACAAATAGTTGAAACAAAGGAAATTTCATATCTTGACTTAAGACACCTAATGAAAGGAAAAGCTTCATATGATGAGTAATTAAGCTTGCTAAAATGGCTAAAACTAAAAATTAAGCTATTGAATGAAGTTGATGCCAAACATTTTAGATACCTAGGAAAACAGTTTTTTGCCTGGAACCATCTTCTTCTAAATACTTAGGTTTGTATATGCTTCATTTAACGCAAGCAAAATAGTTCAGCAACTAAGAGAATACAAATAGTTAAAACAAGGGACATTTTATATTTTACCTGATGTGCCTCTGCCTGATCAGAACTCTGGCATGGTGGATAGATTTAGCCATACCCGACTTGAAGACAAGCGTTTGGAGACGTCGCTCAAGAAAGTTCTCAACAGTAAGAGCCAACACATAATCTAGCTTGTTCTGACTCTCATCCAAAAGCCCATATCTGTTCATCCTCCTGAGAAGGGCTTCACCCTCGAATATTCTACGCGGGTTTTTCTCATCAAGAGTGAGAAGCATTCTTGCAGCATTACGAATTCGGCTCAAAGCATACTGAACCCTCCAGAGCTCTCTCTTACATCTGAGCCCATACTCTCCCACGAGCTTCAATTCAGCATCTAAACGCTCTTTCTCATAGGGACGACGTGGCTTCTTAAAAGTCTTCCCATCTAATTAATAAACACCCAAATTAAGAGAGTTTGTTCGAAGTAATTTCGCAACCCAAAATAGAAAATAATGATAAATTGTTCAACATATTAATATGTTAATTGTGTAGATTCCGTAATTATGCTAGAATTCTTTTATCAATTTTATTTTAATTTGATTAAATGACAGAGGAATGTTTGTTATAATGATTAGATATGTCGTGTGCAGCAAGATCCCCACCCAACACCCGCACAATAAACTAAAATTACAATATAAAATTAAAAAAGTATATATACACACATACACACACACATATATAATTCAACACACCTCACCAAATATTTATGTTTTTCTTATTTTTTTCATTCCAACAGAAATCTAAACATTAGATCGATATACACATAACTTATAACAAATAATGATTATATAATGACAATTTAATAATTATTCAACCATAAATATAGGTATCGACAGTTGAAGATTACGGTGCCTGTGGTGGCAAAAAAACAAAAATAAAATTCCCCTAGTCAAATCATGATAGCTAGTAGTGTATTTGCACTTTTAAATTAATAATAAATTGTTGACAGTGGTTGCTTGTAATTTTCTTGAAAGTGTTTCCAAGATTTTCACATGCAAAATGAAACCTATTGTATGCGAATGAATTGTTCCAAAATTCGTTCTCATACCATAGGTTTCATTTTGCATGCGAAAATACAGTCAACAATTTATTATTGATTTATAAGTGCAAATGCACTACCAGTTGTCATAATTTGACTAAGGGAATTTTATTCTTTGTTTTCTCGCCACCACAGGCACCGTAATCTTCAGCTGGGTTACACGCTTGAGTAGTGGTTCCATGGCAATGTTTAGGTGTTCCATGAATGAAATGATTCAACTTTGAATCCTCAAGCAAAAGGGAATTATTTGTTTTAAACAAAAACATTCGGAAAACGTCATGCTTTAACTACAATATCCTAGGAGGATGCACTTCGAATACTAGGAGAAACAATCATTCTAATATATTGGCATCTTAAATACTTTCCCATCTCCAAAAAACTCGAGCCCACTAAAGTCTAAGATCTTCATTTTTTTTGTCTAGTTTCTCTTGAAAATCTCCATTTTTCACCAAACAAACAACCATAATAACATTAGAGTATATACAGTCATCATCGTCTGACTAGTGACAAAATTTAATAATTATAACATTTGATGAGCAAACCTACGTCACAAAAATCCTCCTAGAGAACTATTTCGATGACGACAGAATCCAATTCCCAGAAATTACAAAGTTCAAACATTATTTTACTAACTACTGCAAATGTTAGATCACGATATACGATGATATCAAATCAATGGCGGATTAGCAAAAATAAGCTTAGGAAAAAAAAAAGAAAACAAAAATGTGAAATCTTACAATTCCTGTAGAAGGAAACGTGAACCATAACTCGTTGCAGAGACTCTCACGGTCTCCGATCCGCAGAAGAAGAAAGAAAAACAGACACGGCGGGAGAGAGAGAGAGAGAGAGAGCGCTTTATATTTCGCGAGTGTGTAAGTCGAAAACCCTAATTCTTATGCTTCGTGGGCCTCAGTTGGCTCAATGACGGTTGAGTGGGCCTTTTTAAAAGCCTTCACTCTGAAAGGCTCAACGGCCCGATTGGCCCATGGAGCTGAGTTGAAAACATTAATTGTTTTACATTGTGGGCTTCAGTGGGCTCAATGTTGGCGGAGTGGGCCTTTTAAAGCGTTCAGACTCTGAATGTGTAAGTTGAAAACCCTAATTCTTATACTTCGTGGGCTTCAGTTGGCTCAATGATGGTTGAGGGCCTTTTTAAAAGCCTTCACAAGTCAACGGCCCGATTGTCTCATAAGGGGCTGACGTTCATATGAATAAAATTATAAAATATACTATAATTACGGAAAAAGTTAAAAAGACGGGCTTATTTTTTTTGATAAACTATCGATTTTCAATAATCGCTTTGCATTTGACTAAATTTGACTCAAATCGGTTTGAACATTTAAAAGATAATTTTCTTTTCTTTATACACAAAATTCGAATCCAATATTAGTGACTACTAGTGACCAACTGGCGGGCAAATAGTTATTATGGTATGGGGTCTGCAAAAAGTAGACCCAAATAGTCTAAACAAAATAGTTAAATCCAATTTTGTTCAAAAACTGCAAATAATGTTTAGCTAAATTTGTATCAGATGTATTTTTCTAAGTAAATATCTGAAATTTGAACTTTATTATTTTCCCATCAGATATATGTTATCTTTCCACAATTACTCCCACGGGGGGAAGCATTTAGCTTAATTGTCCTCAAACAAGATTGGGGCTGAGAGCTAATATTAATTTTCAGAATTAAAATTTGGTTGATAACATGTGGATTGCTGAATTGATCTGTTTAGCTCTGAACTTGAGAAAAAAAAATAAAAATACAAAATTAATCTCAAGTGTCATTCTATCTATTAGTGGCCGAGAAGCTTATCAGCACTAAATGCATTAAAAAGAAGAAAAAAAAGGTATTGCAGAAGCATATGCTAGAAATACAATCTGTGATGAACATAAAATGAACCCCCCCCCCCCAAAAAAAAAAAAAAGAAAAAGAGGAAGAAGAAGAAGAAATGCTGTCCATAACCTAAAAAAATTTACCAACTTAATTACCCCGGAGAACACGGGGGCACCTTATATCCAGGGTAAACTAACCATTGATAGTTGAGAGACTGGTTCACTTGCAATTAAATACAAAATGGACCAAAACCAATCAAGAGAAACTTTTCTATGAGAGAGAGAGAGAGAGAGATGAGCCTCGGGTAGAAAAGGAAACGGCATGGAATTTCCATACCATGATAAGGAAATCAAGAGATTGCACAAAAGTGCTCAGTAATTGCCTTGGAAAATCCATATTCCTGAAATATTTTCTTCTTTTTTCTTTTTCTTTTTCCTACTTTGTCAATGTCCTTAGGACTACTTAGCAGCAGATGACCCAACTCCACTGAATAAGCAAAAAACAAATTTACAGCTTCCAGCAGAGGTAGACGATCATCGAAAAACAGCAATGTTGATATGTTGGTTTCCTTTATTCTTATGGTCATGATGGGGCCCCGCCATGCACATTTTTGTCTGTACTTACTATGTTATGCCTTTCGTAAACTTTTGCCTTGTTTTCAGCCCACCATTTCTCTGCTTGCTCCTCACTGAACCGTCGCCGACTGCAAGCAATAAAGTAGTCAATGATCTAATCACTAACTGTCGATTTTATATTTGTTTTACAGCAACTCAGAATGTTAAAAGGTAAATTAGAGTTAAGGAAATGGGAGAATTCAATCTTTGTGGATTGAAAGGTTATAGAAAGCACCCCAAAGCTAAGCAAACTGATGAAAGAACAAGAAGCTCCTAGTTTTTCATAGGCATTAAGTGATAACCAAGACTAAGATGAGGAGGCCATGATATTTTGATGAAATGTATTAGGCATTAGATGTAAGCTAATGGCAGGGTTCTACTTGAACCCCTATGAAACTCAGTTAAGTACCTACCATTTCATGGCCAACTATGAATACTACCATGGATTAAACCATTCTTCTGCTAAGTTGAGTTGCACAATTTATACTTAATTTTCAAGAGAACCATGCAATCATACCTGAAGCGAACACGCTTGAGGTCAATCCCCACCCCTGGCAAAAAACAGAGAGTCAGATAAACTCCAGGTTCATCTTGTACCACGCACTCTGCCCCCTCCGAACGTGTTCTTATGCCATTGGATAAGTTAGGATTTAATGAACTGCCGTTGGTGTCACCTTCTGGTGAGTCTAAGGTTGCTGTGTTGTTCTCATCGCTGACTGGGATCAACACATTTGATGACATTTTGGTAACAGAATCAGATTCACTGCCTGAAGCATTTCCTGGAATCTTTGCAGCCATCTCCTTTAACTGATAGAGATTGGAAAAGGCCACGATATCAAAACATTTCATCACATAAGGATATTATTGCATGGTAAGTTACAGAAAATCAAGAAACAGAAAAGACTCCGGGTAACAAAACCAAAATTAGATCCATGTGCTTTTTAATTAGTTGCAGATTTAAGTGCCTGCTGTCAGGTGACAGAATTTCAATTGCTTGGGTCATTTCAGTCATGAAAACTCAATAACTCATGTCAAAGCAGAAGCATCTAACTGTGCATTCCATCAATGGAACCACACACAGGTCACAAAATCAAGAACTCCACTTCCAAAATTTTAGAGTAACTTGTGTTTGATATAGATAATATGTATACAATGTATTTCATTTTCTTTTCATGCTTAATGGAATCTTTTGATGTATCTCAGTCTGCTACTAAATGTTATAATGATCAACTGTGAATTGAATTATGATTGCAACTCACCCAAGTTTAATCTGTATTAATATGCATTTAATGTGTTAAACTAGCAGTAGTTGTTCATTTGTTATTATCATTCAAGGTTAGGCAACAATACCTCCACTCTTTTATCAGAATATGAACAGTTAACCCACTTAAACAGATAGATAACATGATACAATACATTGTCCAGCTTGAGCTTGAAATGGTAGACCATGGACAAGATGCTCGTAAGAGTTATTTTCTCTATGTTTCAAATCCAACATGTACTCATTAAGGATCTGCTCTGCGAGTTTTGCATTTTTGGGGGGAGGGGCATGAGAAATTATTCAAAGAAATGGAAAGCTTCATGATTGATCCCTGTGTCATTTTTTTGGTTAGTGTGAAGAGAGAGAAATGCTAGTCCTTCAGGGTTGTGCACACCTCTAGTTTTGTAGATTGTTTTCATTTCTGTTTTTTCCTCTCTCTCTCTCTCATTCTTTTGCTAGATTGTTAATTCAATACTCTTCTTCCACTCAGTTCCTAGTATCCAATGAAAGCAAGTTTCATTCGTAGATTCTTCACTTCTGTTTCAGGTTTTCGACGACACAACCCGTCATTGTTTATTGTATTTTATGGATTCTCTGCACATAGAGAAACTAGGAATAGCAAGCATTTTGGCATAGAGAAGATTACGTGAAGATGATTGTCATAGTAATGATACACATATGTACAGATAAAGTGCTTCTGCCAAATCATAGCCAAAGATATAATTGTAATATTTCTTTCTTCTATCCAAATTAAGTGGGGAAAGTTCAACCCCATCAAGCCATAAATGAGAAAACAATATATTTATCATAACTATCTTGATAAGAAGAGATCTTAGCAACGTAAATATAACCTGTGCTGTTAGAGACTTAATAACCTCCTTCGCGGCTTTGCATTTTTCTTTTTCACTGGCTGCTATTGCGCTGATGTCCTTCAATTGCCCGCTTGTTCTCTCTAGTTCAGCTTCAAGAAGTTGAGATTTGCTGCTGAGATCTTGTACCTGTAATCAGTTTCATTCATCACCTCATCACATACAGAAGCAAAAGGGATACAGATAATAGAATGAGACATCCAATTTATTATACATATATTTTGTATTTTTATTATTTAAGTCAGCTGTAGAAGCTAGAGAAATGAAAAAAAGGAACAGGCTCTGGAGGAGCTTTCACACTTCCAAGACAGAAGTGATGGTCACACCGATCTGCTCAGGCACCCTGTCAAAGCTGCCTCTTGCACATCTATGGTCCATGTCCATATCCAATTTTGAAAATTTATGGGCATTTTTATTATATTTTTTTCCTTCAAGTAAAAGTAATTTTTTTCACAGTTTTTACTATCCCCTAAACATATTAGTCTAGGGCTATTGTGAGACCTAGTACAAGAAACCCTCTGCTTGTTCATAGTTTCAGTCAAAGACATAATACAAATAGCCAGAGGCTGAAACAGAAACTAAATGAGAAGCAGGTTGAAACAGAACATGTCTCAGGCCTACATTTGTGGTCCAACCAATAACCATACTATTTGAATTCTCTTTAAGAAAAGTAGGTTTTAATTTATTACATGTGCTAATAGGATTAGGAACAATTTCTTGGTGAGACTGCAAGTACAACAGGGAGAGAGAAGGCTACTTCTTCTTAAACAAAAGCAATGTTTAGACGTTGCTGTGAAATAGCAGCCCCAGGGATTTTTCCCTTCTTCTTTTGAGAAAAGAAAAAAGAAAATTCACTTTGAACATGTGAGCAAAAAGAATAAAGGGATGCAGCTCCTACTGCTGGCAAATGGTGTTCAAAGAAAAGAAATGGAAAAGAACGTATATAATTATCTCAATCTCAATGTATTAGTAGCACACCTGTGCCCTCAACTGCACAACTTCTTGCCTCAGTTGGTCATTTGTAGTCCAGGAATCTTTAACAACTTCAAAAGATGTAGGAACAGTAAGGGATGCTGGCGATGTTGGAGGTCGAGGTGGACTTGACTTCCTTGAGATAGGAGAGGTTGCCCGAGAAACCATTCTAGAAGCCGGAACAGAAACTGAAATATTTTTCTTTGAATTCATAACAAGAGCATTTGATGGTTTTAAAGAATGAAAGTTGCCCCACTGAAAATTATCAGTCTGAACGGGGGAGGTGTGGCCATCATTTATCTCAAATGACATATTTTTCCTTCTGCTTTCTTGATTAATAGATTCAACAGATGATGACAGCCTCGAAATATTTCCACATAATTTGGGTTCAGCAGTGGATTTTTCTGCAGCTTCAGTGGGGCTGTTGCGTATATTTCCAATTCTAATGCTAGGCATCCGAGATCCAGATTCCATGGCCTTCTTCAGCTTAACATAACAATCATCACACACACGATAAGGCTTGTTAATGTCTGGAGCCAAAGAAGCCTTCAGAGATTTCCTACTACTACATGCTTTGCAGAAAACAAGTCCACAATTGTAACAGTTGTGCCGTTTTCTTCGAAAACCAAAAGGGTTATGACAACCAGAACATGCAGACTGATCAGCAGTAGACACAGAATTATTAAGACAAATAACAGCCGTAAAATTTGAGCCACATACTACACTCCTTACTTTCTTATCCTTTAAGTTCAAAACAAGCGAGGGGATATTTTTATCATCATTGTCTCCATGGCCCAACTGACCATTTGCACCTTTCCCCCAAGTATAAACCTCAGCTTTTGATGTCAAAACTGCAACATGATGTGAACCACAGGCGATCTCTTCAACAAAGCTCTCCCCCAGCGTACCTTCTATGCAAGTAGGAAACATTCCATCAGCTCCGGGACGACCAAGCTGGCCATGAACTTTACTACCCATTGTATAAACTCGTCCCAAAGTCGTGAGAGCAACTGTGAGGTTATGCCCACAGACTACTTTAGAAAAACTGACATCAGCTAATGCAGCAACCGATTCAGGAACTAGTCTAGGTTTTATATCTCCATGGCCAAGTTGTCCCTTATCCCCATCTCCCCAGGTGAAAAGTTTTCCAGATGAAAAACCACCAGATACTCCAGAACCAGAACCAGAACCAGCAGCAATTACTTCGACAACTGCAGCAGTATGCCAGACACCACATGCAACCCTAACTGTTCGTAGTCCTCTCAAAGTTTCTACTTCTCTAGGAACACTTGTGCTGCACTTGTCTCCATGGCCCAGGGCACCAAAAGTTCCATCTCCAAATGTAAATAATTGACCTGCAGATGTAACGGCAGCTGTGTGCCAAGGTCCACAGGAGATATATGATACATGTATATTCTCCAGGGCCCCACCTACCTTCCTAGGGATCCAATGACTGAGGCCACTGCCATGACCAAGAAGACCAGAATTGTAGATACCATCACCCCAGGTATAAAGATCTCCTGAGATTGTAACTGCACAAGTATGATATTCACCACATGCTACCAATTCAACATTCAATCCACTGAGGCTGTCAATTAGCTTGGGATGAGAAACATCAGCATCTATTCCATGCCCAAGCCTTCCACCAGCCTCCTCCCCCCAACTAAAAATTTCCCCCTGCTTAGTTACCAACACAGCATGCTTACTACCACAAGCAATATTATGAACATCAAGCACCACTGTTGACTCCAGTGCCTTAGGGAGAAGGGAGCCCATCTTGGTGGTAGGTGAACCCCCTTCTCTGTCAGTACCACCACCCAGGATTCCATCACCTATACCCTCCCCCCAGAGAAAAACATCACCTAGAGAATCAAAGTCTTCATGAACAGATCCCTGGCTTGATGAACTTACGGCACTGGACAAACTTACTCGAAAGTTTTCAGCAGCAGAACTTCGACCAGCGGTATCAATGACGCTAGATGTTAGAGTGCTGAGAGAATCTGCAACTGTATCAGCCTGAGAATGACTCTTAGCTGTTGCAGTGTATGATATTATGTCAGAAAATACTTTTCCAAATCCACTTTGATTAGTACTCTCAGACGAGGCCTGGGATAGTTGGGATTCTCCATGATCCTGCAATTATTTAGCAACCCAAAGAAAAGCTTAAGGAATTATGAGACTATAATTCAGAAAATTATTTTCCAGAAGGGGGAAAAAAGACTCAAATGGGACAATTTTGGCAAGTCACCCAACTGATGGAGAGTTTCTTCGAGCATGACTATGAGTACCATCTGATGAAGAATTCTCCCACTTTGCTCCACTTATCCATTTGCGATAGCTACCACGAGAAATCAATGCATTCAGACCAACAAACCAGACTTCAGCCTCATCCTTGTCCTTACATATCTGTGCAAGACTTGCAATGGTCCAAGTGAGAAATTCATATCACAAAATTTTGCTTAAGTCTTTAAATTACTTGTCCAATCTTGTATATATGAATTTATCATGCTATTTAAATAAATCAAAATCTTCTACAAGTGATTTAAGATAACCGAAATATCAGGTAGCAAATTACATAAGCATTTCGACGTTAACGTGAATTTGCCACTGATATAATTTTTTGTGTTAAAAGAAACCATCAGGGAACAAACTTACCAAGTCCAAAGATCGATCACTGCAAATAAGAGAAAATGATTGATACTCCTTTTCAGGCCGAGGGTACCGCTGAAATGTTGCCTGATGCAAAGCCAATTTTTTGCCAGTTCAAGATCTCATTATTAGTAAGCCCATTTCTCTTTTATATAAGGTAGCGTTTGCAAAAAATTATGAATCATTAACATGCATTACAAACCACACATTGTCAATTCATCTGTCAAGTGTCAAAGAAATAAACCAAACACACTTACAGTACGCTGTCCAGGAATTATCCTTGAAACAGTACTCAGTTTAAGATGCCTTTCTTCCTTGCCAGAGTGCCATATCAATAGAGATTCGTCCTGTAACATGACGACATAAATATGAATATATGGTCCATGGAGAAAGTTGTCCTGCTCTTTGAACTATAAATATCAAGGTCTCAGGGGGATGGTGCCTTATTAACCTCAGACCAGAAGAATAATGACATTAATATTAGTCGTAGTTATAGCAATTATGGTGATAAATGCATGTATAAAGAAATTTCATGCTGTATTCTCCCATGGTGGAAGGTTTTACTGAGGAATGAAGACGTTACAACCTTTAACAAGTATTGTGACTTAAAAGGCCAAATGGAAATTAGAGTACTTCTCAATGAAGATTGCTCATGATTGCTTTTCACTCCAAAATATCCTTAGAAATAAATCCCTACCATGCAAGTCCCATTCCAGCAAGGCTTTAAATTTTGGTTCCCTATGTTCTCATGCAGGTAATATCCATAATAATAGACAAAGCAGGACACAAATCTGTAAATCAATTTCACAGACATGGCTGGAACAGCATTTTTTGTCAATGTTAACAATCTTCAACTTCTATTTATATATACAGAGATATATGTTTAGAACTTAGTTTCTGTGAGAAGCTAAAAAGTAGAGATCATGGTAGACAATGGACATCTGGAATTGATAGTAGACATGACACTCAATCAAGTTGATATTTAAGCTCCGACTTATCAATACATAGAAAGGTTGCAAAAGCAACCCTCGAAAACTTGGATAGTGGCCTCAATATTTTATTATGTTTTGCAGATTAGATTTATGAATACAGAAATTTAAAGTATAAGTAAAATCTAAATAAATAAATAAATAAATAAAGCTTCAAATGCTGAAAGCTGTTAAATAGTCAACATATTCAAACCTCCTTAACCCCCCCCCCCCCAAAAAAAAAAAAATCCCCACTTGGAGTGAACAAAAGGTATTGACTTGGGCATGAGTTCCATGCCTGCAGGCTGGAAGTGTATGACAAGGCAAACTTTATAGGGAAGTGTCCTTACGTCATAATCTCAAAGTCCTCCCCAGAAGGAAGAAAACCTCTTTAAACCAAAGGTTATTTAAGTAAAAGTCTAGATCTCAAGATTCTTTTTTTTTTTTTTTTTCTTTTTTTTTTTTTGTAAATTAAACCATTTGTTGATAACACTGATATGTAAGCTTTCACCGTTCAAGTGCATGCTGTCCCAATGTCATGAAATAAACAAGAGAGCAATCTTTAGATATCACTAGAGTCAATCTTATGCGTCTCTAGCAGTTGTCTCTCCTAGTTTATCTGAAAATTGAAGCTTCAACCATCCATGATGCACCTATTTCTAACTTTGGTGGAAGGTGATATTTTTTTGAAGTTTCAGATTTCTGAAAAACTTGATGATAGAAAGGCTCTTAGGCTTACCTATGCGCTTGCTATGCTACTATAGCTTCATTTTTCTCACAATCCAAGGAGAGGAGTTTTATGTTTTTACAACTCAGGTTTATTCCCTACTAAATCTATTCCTGATTATCTTATCAAAGTTTTAATAGCCTTCCTCTCATTTTAGTTCTCATATACGGGAGACTAAATCTCCTTTCAAATAAAGGATTTTACTTGGTCAAATTGTTCTTACTCAGATCAATTCGAGTCATCTTCTGTGAATAAGGAGACTAAGAAAGTGGCATTGTTTTTAAAGACTAGCATTGCCATTAGAGTAGTGGGTACCAGAATCGCATAATATACATAAACAACTTGCTTACTTATTGACAAGGCAACTTACATTAGAAAGCCGGAAGGGACAGAACTTTGGCTTCCCTCTACGGCCATACTTCAGCAAATGTGCCCCTTTCTTAAGCACTGTAATTGCCTGAAAGTTTAAAACCACATATCAAATGTCCTCTGGTAACAGTTTTTGCCACAGAGAAAATAATTGAAACAGCAATTGCCAAATGCAAGGAAAGCATTCAGAGCTTTACTGTCTGATGTCATGACATAATAGTACAATCATATAGATTTGCTACCTAAACAATAGATAGTAAATACATAAAGCTGCACAACTAGGTCAAAGTGATAAAAGCAGGGTCCTACTAAAAAATCATGAGCAAAGAAAAGAAAAAGAACCAGTACACTACTCAGTATCTGCACTTTACAGAGAATATCCCAATAGAAAGTAGCAGCCACCAATAAGCATATTCATCTAAATAAAAGTACTTGAGTCAGCTTAATGAATGTTACAAACACTTAGAATTACGTGTAACCTAAAGGAGATATTGCAATTATGTATAACATAAAGGAATGTTGGGTGTCAGTTAGTTCAGTTCGTAAAGACTCTTAGGTAGTGCTAAGAGATCCACCGATCAAATGTCAGTTGCACAAAGCGTGTATTTTTTTTTTTTTTTTGGGGGAGGGGTGTTATCGGATATGGGAGAGACACCTTAATTGTGTGACTTAATCACCTTTGGACCTAAATCATAATTGACTCCATCAAGGATGAAGGATATAAAATCACCTGATCAATATCTCTCTCGCCGAGACCAACTTTCTGTGTATCAGCCATTCAAGTTGCAATGCCCGTGTAGAACAAAAGCCCATTTGAACAACCAGAAATATGTTGAAACCAAGAATCTATCCGACTTCGTGTCATAGAACTTGAGTAACCCAGGAATCAATCGCTTACAACATTATACTAAACTAACAAAAATCCCACTTTGCAGCTCCCAAATTCCACAACTGAAACAGAGAAACATTTAAACTCTTAACTCATGCAAAACCTAATAAATCGCAACACAACAAAGAAATAGCAACCCCCATAAAATCATGTCAAATTATATCAACATGATAAGACCACATTGAATGCGGGTGAAAAGAAATAATCAATGTTCAAGTCCTGAAACAACATTCGTAATTTCCAAAACCCTAGAAATCCAACTACCAAATTCTCGTCCAAAACTCTCATGCATGCACCACAAGAAACACCCCCATTTAATCAAAATACTCATTAAAACGAGAAACTAGGGTTCGCTTGTACCAACATTGTTGTCGAGAGAGAAAGAAAGAGGTGAGTCTGGGAAAAAGATTTGATGATTCCGCACGAATCCAACTCCTGGGGTTTCCTTTCGCTGCAATCAAAGAAGAAAAGATTTGGGGACGTTCACGGACTAAGCTCTTCCATCAAAATCGATTCTCTTGAAGAGAACAATTTTACCATTTGGGGGAAAGATAGAGAGAGAGAGAGAGAGGAAACAAATCGCCGGTGATCTTTTTCTCTCTCCTCTCTCTCTCTCTCTCTCTCTAACAGAATTTGGGGAAAAAAAATGAATACTCTGATAGTGTCAGATGGGCGACACGTCGGCAGAACAAAATACCATTTTTGTACTAGGAGATGAAAACAAATGAGTTGGTGGAAACAAAATCTCGGGGATTGGGATCGCCGAGTTGTCGTTTTTCGAGGAGTTAATAGATAATTTCACATTTCCTTTCGCTTCCTATCTTAATTTGAGATAATTAATAATTAATAATAACAAACTTCTCTATCCCGAATAAAATCAGAAATATCAAATTCAAATTTTAAAAATAAAAAAAAAAAGAGTTTAAAAGAATCAATCCTCAATGAATTTTACAATATTTAATCTAGATTAATTGAGTATAATCTGAATACCGATTGATAAAAATTAAAAAAATTAATAATTAATAATTGATTTTTCAAATTCGGTTCTCATTTTGCCTTCCAATTTGGACACAGGTGGGGACCAGAGGCGGATCTTGTTAGGTTAAGTAACGGAAAAAACAAGGTTTACAAACCATAATTCAAACATCTTATCCTATACTTAGTAAGACAACCTAAAAATAATTCTTTTAATTTTAACAAAAAATATATATCATTAAAAATTCATTACAATTAAATAATTACATGCATTGTAACGATGAGTTTATATATTCAATAATTATAATTAAAATAGAACATTTTATTATAAATGTCAAATTTTAAAAATTAATAATTATATGAGAAAAATATCTTCTTTTTTTTTTGTTTGACCACTTATATTTAGAAATCCTCCTAGTTCGGTTCGAGCGGTCGTGGGATTCAATAAATTCAACTAGCTTGCCTATGAGAAAAACTTGGGCATGGGCCTAGCCCTGATCCATCATTTGCTTGGGCTTGCACAATCCTTGGGTCCAGCTCTAATCCTTAGGTTTCCATCCTAATCAACTTAGCCCTATCTTTTGGACCTAAATTTTAAACTTGGCCCGGTGTAGTCCGAAATTTTTTGAAGTTGAATTTGCGGATTGCATCTTCTGTTAGGAGGGCAATCTTACAAGAAATATTTTTGAAAAACTTAACCACTATGCAATTAGAAACAAGTTAGGGTGTAATTAATATGTTCAATCAATGTATCAATATTCTTTTTACTTCCTATCAACTTTAAATAGAGTTGAAAATGAAACGAATCAAACTGAAATGAGTCTAATTCAAGTTTAAATCGATTATGTTTCACTAATTAGTAGCTCAATTTACTTTTTAATAGCTAATTTTAATTGACTCAGACTCGACTCCCAGTTCAACTGAAATCGAATCATGATTTTATATACATTAATCTAATTAAAATTATTATACGAAAAGTTTAAATTAAATAACTAAGAAAGAGGACCAATTGATGATTCCTTAGCAAGCTTTAGTTTTTTTTTTTTTTTTTTTTTTTTTTTTTTTTTTCATGTGCACGATAGTTATAAATTCCAAAAGCACATAAATAATTTTAACATATATTAAACATGAAATTATAATATACATATACATATATACATGTATATTGAGTTGGCTCATCAACCAAGTGAATCAAACACACTCTCATTCAAATTCAGCTCATATCTTATGTGAATTAAAAAAAATATAACTTATGTATCACTCATTTAATTCATGATATTCGAGCTACTTTATTCTACCTCCTTTAACCTATATAACTAATTGAGGACCATCTATCTATCTCATCAAAATGAATTGCATACTGGATTCTCGATGTATGCGTCCCAATCCAAGGAAAGGGAATACTAAAAAAAATATTGAGATACGTTACAACTTCTTGTAATGGCATAGGTATTTTGACGCCATAGGAATGGTAGCATTGATAAAATGAGCAAAACCAAGGTACATAATCAGTAAGATTCAATATTGATAGTCCTCATCAAAGACCAGGAAATTGCTTCTAGCTCTTCCATCTCTCTCAGCCTGCAAATTTCATAATTGACATCTAAGACAAATAACCTCAGATTATGATTAAGAATTATGACTTCTAAGAATTTGGGACAAGATATAGAGCATACCTTTCTTATGAGTGCTTCAAATGCTTCTGTTCCATGTTCTTCAATATATTTCTCTGCAGCAGTCAGGATATCATCTGGCTTACTGAAACTGTCCTTCTTCCGCGGTACATACCAGAGTTTAACAGTTTGTGGGTTGGTGTAAAAAGGTCTGATGAAGTGCTTATATACATACGCTGCTCCATTGAATTGAGGCAGAACCAACCAACATGTTGCAATCAACTTGGCATATGGCCAGATTGGAAACCTAAGACATTACCCCAAAACAAGAAAGATAAAACTATATGAGGATAAACCTACTTTCTATATATATATGGATATGCATATTATATTTTGGGCTACATGGATCTTACCATTCAAGTACTTTGGAGAAGGTAAGCTCAAAGAGAGTAATCAAAGAGTACAACACCCAATATGTAAGCCATTGTAGATCATCAGAGCGAGACCGGCTTTCTATAGCTTGAATTGAAGCATACCTGAGACTCAACCAATGGATCATTAGTTCAGTAAAGCAATAATTTTTTAAAACCTTATTGAAAAATCTAAAAAATAATTTTACAAATTTTAAAAAGAATCCCAAATCTTACAGAGGATAAACAAGAGCAACCAGAGGCCTGCAAGTGGGAATTCTAAGATTAGACCAAAACTTCATTGGCATAAAGAATCACCCAAACACTTTACTAAATGAACTAATGACATACCCAGCAAAAACATCAAAGTTTTTAAGCAACAAAGTAAATAAATTATCAGAAGATCCCATCTTCAGTTGATTAAGGATGTAGTGCACAGGATTGTGGGTTTTCCCCTTTTGTTTTCGGAGACAGTGAGAAGGCAGGCAAGCAAGCAAAAGTGTCTTTAAGTGTGAAAAGTGACCAAAAAAAGTGGGTGTTCTCTCATGTCCAGAGGGATCTTATGTCTCTCGAGGCACCGAAAATTACGGATTTGAATTGGGTGTGAGTGGTGAAGCTGTAAGAATTTCATAGCCCACGATTTTGAAACAAACTAAATAAAAAATAAAAAGCAAAAGCAATAGAAATTCTTTATTAAAGCATCTCCACAAATATTAAAAGGACAGCCAATGTTTAATATTCGAGGGAAAAGCTGCTCAACAACACTATTCATCGATTTTTTTTTTTCCATTTTTTATTCGAGAATTTGATACCTGGTACCAAATTTAAGATATTTTTAAATAATTAGTAAATATATTACGGTTTAAACATTTTGTTATAGTAGTACTGTAATACCATCATTATCATAGAGGTATGTTACAAATTTTAATAATGTGGAGTACAGTTTGGCCTATTTAAGAAAATTGAAGTTAGATTTCAATATAAAATATCTGACATAATGATAATTTAAATATTTTATTCGTAAAATACTAAACCTTTTTTATAATTTTTTTTTTTACTTTCCTTAAAAAATATTACAATTAAATTAAAATAAAATAGAAATAAGTTGGTGGGAAATGAAGAATTCACATGAACACGCTCTTTCTTTTTTTTTTTTTTAAACAAAGGGAGCGGGATAGACTAGCTTATGAAGAAAGTCATCCCTCGAACAGCACATTTCAAATATCTATGCACTTGACAAGGTGGGTTAATGAGCTCATGGAAACCAGGAGGAAAAGACGAGCCCAATTTAGTAAGTGTATCAGCACAGAATGAAAAACACCTGATGTACCAAATTATGATGGATGCGGTCTCTGTATTTTTGAGTTTTTTTTTATATAAAAAAATATAATTAAATAAAATTGAATCGAAAAAGAAAGAATAAAAGTAAAAAAATTTTATCATTTGAATTGTCGGATATATTTCTGAGTAATACGAATGCTTATGTGAAAGGTACTTATATGAGATGTAAGTGCAGACACAAGATCAGCTAAATAATTCTCAAGGATGATCGGGAAAAGTTTCATACAATCCAGAAGTAGGAGACACAAATATACACCCTTTGTTGTCGATGGTTTTAGAATGACATAATTGTTAAATAGAACTGGTCAAGGATGTACAACTAATTAATAAATAATTATAGTACAACTCACTTGCGCTGCAAAGTCCAAAAACGATGATTATGTATAAATGCTGTCCAATTAAATACATTTTTTTTTTGTACTTTTCGATATTTAATATTTTATCTCGATTAATCTAAACTGATCATTATAATAGGTCTTTTTGAAAGATGAGTCTCTTAATAAAAAATACTCTATATACATAAGGGTCTGATATTTTCAATAAAAGTTAAATCTCAATCGTATTAAAAAGTACTCAATCCAATATCCAATTGAATTAATCAAAATGATCCAATTAAATAATTACCATCTACTTTTAATTTAACTAATTCCTTTTTGGTCTATAAGCATTCGCAATCATGCTATTCGCAGTACCACATATTTGAATTTCGAAAGACGCTGTCCCAAACTATGTCGTCAAAGCTTACCAATATTTCTTCCATTGAAAGCTCGATGGAGACCATCTTCCCAATGAGAACACACAGAAATCAGATAACACTAACACTTATCTGAACAAAGAGAGCGAGCGATTTGAAAAGTTGATATTATATAAAAAAATTATTTATATTTATTTTATAAAGAAATTTAAATTCAATTTACAAAATTATATATATATATATACATATATATATATATTTTACCATAGTTAAAAATAGTATGGATATAATAAAGCAGAATAGAGATAAATTAAGAATTTTCAAATGCAAGTACAGTATATTAACATGAGAAACTTATACCCTTTTTTTTAGGTACTTGTGATATTCGGTGACCAATCTATTGATTTTTATTAATCCGATTAGAACTAATTATCTGGCCATTAAGTGCGAGCTCTCTTAGTATTTATTTTTTTTATTTTTAAAATTTAAACTCAAAAATTTAATTAAGAAATTTAGTATTCATATCACTAAATCACTAGACGTTAACTAAATCTCAATATTTATGAGATATCTTCTAATTGTCTTCGAATTTGGTTTAACTCAACTTGCTCCGTTTTGCCATTATAGGTAGTATATGGGTTAGTACAAGTATATTATGTAACTTTTATGGTTCTCAGACGTCCCTATTGTACCAAATTTGAGAGAGTGAAGGGTATATTTTGTGTTTAAAGTTTGCAAGTGATTCTCTATTTCTGTAACTTAGATTTTTTGTATGGGATAATATGTTTGCTCCTTGACCATGGACATAAATTTTTATTTTGAAAAACATGTAAACTGTATGTCATGCTTTTGTTATTTGCGCGATTAGATTTCTCTACTTTATTAGTTTCATTGTGATTGTTCTATAACAACTAAATTTTAAAATTAGATTTAGTTCTCTCACATGACATTCTGTATATGAAAATTTTCATCATAAGGCACAAAACATAAAACTTATATAAATGTTGGCATTGGCATAATTGTGCAGAGGGCCTCGAATCACAAAAATGTACCCGTTGGCATTTGTAAATCTCCATATAGGAAAATCACAAACGTTGGGTTGATGGAACCATGATGAAACAGACATTAATTTAAGAGAGCTTGGCCCACATTTATAGAGTGTGGTTGATGCAACTGTTCCTTTAAATTTGTTGCGGTGCTATAAGGGGGTAAAAAAGAAAGGAAAATGGTTCATTTATTTCCCAATGTGGGTTTTGATTCTCTCTTTCAAGGACTCAATAATACATGTACAAAACAAGTATAGAGTTATTTGAATGACACTTGATGATGATTTTTTTTTTCCACCACGGCTATTCGAAATCATGTTTCGACTAATCTGATTCAAATGTTTGCAGGAATCCTATTAGAAGGCGGTTCTCATAGCGTTTTCTTTTTCATTTCTAAATTTTAAACCCAAAATTTGGTTAAGAAATCTAACACTCCATTCTATTAAGCCAACTGTCCGTTCATGACACTCGATGATGATGATGATGCTATAATGGCATGTGCTCCCGAGAGACACCATTTTTACATCATAGACACCAAAGGACCACCAACACATGGCATAACGTGTTGTTGCTAAAAGAAATGCCAAATCAATTATCAATCCCATATTTTTTTTTTTCAAATTTATAATTTTTCTTGATCTACTTGGTATAGTTTGTGTCTAAGTGGGCAGGTAGAAATATGTGTGTGTGTGTATACATCTTTTTGGGACCATAGGCATCTGTTGAGTTTGAGCAATAGAATGAAGGAAATGTCAAAAGAATTAACATTCTATTTGAGTTATTTTCACAATAGCAAGAAGTGTTTTGTTAAGTTATTTAAGATGACGTAACCATTTTGTTGCTGATTTTTGTATTTATAAGAGTTGCACAGAGTCATGCTATGATATAAAGTAAGAAAGAGTGCACCGTTCATGACCCGGGAGGAGATCAAGGCTAAAATTAACTAATCGTGAATAAACATTTTTCCTAATTTATGTTTATTTTGTAATTATTATTACAAAAATGTTGTTTATGATGATCAAAATGTTGTTTATGATTGATCCTTTTTTGAGAAAATTTTCATATATAACTTTTCATGATTCTACATAATATAAAATCGTTAAAAACACTTTTAAAAATCTATAGTTTTGAAGAGTTCAAGTGAACATTTTTGACATGACCAAAATTTGGAATAATTGCATCTTAATGGGCAGTTTGGGGGCAATAATTTGGTCACGTAAAACAATCACAAGCTGCATTGTAAAGAAAGACACTTGAGTTATAAGAGACTCACACAAAGGCTGTCAATGTATGTATTATATATGAAGAAAGACTACCCAAAAAAAATGATAAGAAAACTCAAATTGTTGAGGGTTACAAGTAGGAGTATTCTATCAGTTGCACCCAAAAAAAAAAAAAAATTGTAGTCCCATAAAATATACGCAATGACCACATAGGCCTAATTTCATTAAAAACACGCGCACACACACAAAGAAGAAAGTTAAGAATGTTGAATGATTTAATGAAAGAAAAGCTGAGGAGCAAGTTCATATAGATGAAGTGCAAACACACAGGCACATGTATATGAAGAGACCATAATCATAAATGAGGAGACATGAGACACATGTTGGGTTGTGGGGTCAATACATAACACAAACACGAATGCATCCCACAATGAATGTGTGTGTGTGTGTGTGATTCAGTAAAGACAGCGAAAACATTAACAGCCTTGAGCCCATCTTAAAGAAATTCTGAAAGGAAATGACATGTCAATACGCTTCTGTTTGAGTCAGTGAAAATGGTACAATGTTTTGGTTTTTAGGAGGCAAGTTGGGGGAGAGTCACCACCATACTCAAGCTGACTCTCAGTGCTATTTACCCCACCTGAAAGTCTGATGAAATCTGATCAATGTGTTTGTGAATTTGTGCTTTTAGTCTCCTTCACTAACTCTATGGTTATACAATGAAAAGATAGGATTGTACTCAAAAATTCACTCTGGTGCAGTAACATATGAGAGAGAGAGAGAGAGATTTACTTTACCTGAACGAAACCAAGAGCAAAAGTTTATAGCACTGCGTTCGAGTATAAACATTAAGTCCTTTCCCACCCTCCAAGTACAAAAAACTTGTTGTTTTGCAAACATACACTACATGCAAGAGAGAGAGAGAGAGAGAGAGAGAGAGAGAGAGAGAGAGAGAGATAATTTAAAGTTTGTCAAAAACCAATTAATCTCATGGAGTGCAATCTAGCAATGAAGTCGTTAAACAAACGCAATATTGCATGCAAAATAAATCTTTCTTGAACCCAAAGCATGTGCGATACAGGTGTAATGTGTGTTAGAGAAATCATATCAAATAACCGAACACCCAAATAACATATTCTTGATGCTAACACACAACAAAAAACCAGGGCCTTCTAAGGTGTGTACCAACCAATTCTCAAACCCTAAAAATCCTTTAATGTCGCAAGCTCAACACGGAATACTTTAAAAAACCAAATCCTCAAATCCACAAAAATCCTTGTGAGATGCAATTTCAAAACATTTATATTAAACAATACTATTTACTTATATATACCAAGATAGGGAAAAAAAAAGTGTCAATTAATTACTAAAAGAGCAAATCAAACCATATAATGGCTCCTAATCTCTGTCATGTCGGCGATCTTCCTCACCAGGATGTTGATGAGATCCGCTTGGCGCAGACTCCAGAACTCCTGTCCCCACAATTGGTCTAAATGCGTTGAGCGCGGTTAGCATCCCCAATTGTCCATCCACACTGGCGCCGCCACCGCCGCTGCTGCCAATGTTCCCTAGACCCATTTGTTGATGATGGGCAGGCAAGAGAGCCATGGGAGTAGCCAAATTCATAAAATGTAACCCACTAGACATGGTCCCTCTATACACACTGGTACTAGGCATGCTAGTCCATATAGGCTCACCACTCATCACTTGGTTGTTGTTGCTACCATTATTCGTTAGCATCCAGAGTGGCCCGGGAATCTGCCCACTGCCACCGCTGCCGCCAAGACTACCAGAATTGAGCAATTTCATTCCCATTCCCATTTCACCGTCGGGCGATGTTGCCGTAGTTTCCACACATGGCGCCTCACGTGATACCACCTCGTGCTTCGGTTGTTGTTGTTGGTGTTGCATAACCGAATTAGTTACATTGGAATCCGAAAAATTCAACATACCCGCGGCACCAAAAACATTGGTACTCGAATTAGTACTAAGATTATTATTAGTAGTAGTGGTACTATGATTCCTCTCCCACTCGGCCCTTAACCTTAACTGCGGAGAACCCGAAAAACTCGAACCATAATAAGCACTTCTGAAATGAGACGGAGCCGAAATACTTGAACCTGCGCTTCTTAACGAAATGTTTAAGGATGTGAAATTGGCGGGAATTGTACCGGTGCCGGTGGCGGCGATCACGGCGGGCTCGGCCTGCTGGAGGAGCCACTCGATGGTCTCGCCGTCGGACTTGTGGCCGAGCTCGCGGGTCAGCTGGAAAACACGTGCGGCGCAGGCGGCGGGCATTCGGATCCGGCGGCCACGGCCGTCCACCTTGGTGTGCCTATCCTTGGTCGAGCTTCTTTTTAGAGGCGGCTTCTTGGGAGCGAGTTCGGGCTGGTCGGATCGGGTACTGACTGAATTTGGATTATTGTTGTAGCCTGAGCTTGAGCAGCCTTGTTCTTCTAGTTCCTTTTTCTCTAGCAATTGGAGTGGGAAATTTGGTCTGCGCTTGCCATTTTCTCCATCCATGATCTCTGTCTCTTTTACTCTAGATTTATTTTATTCAAAAAAGGGGGGCTAGCACATGTGAAGATGACCCTCAATTGATTCACTTGTGGGTCTCTCTCTCTCTCTTGTATGGTTTGCAGGCTTCCTTTCGGATGGGAGCTGGCAGATGAGTTGGTCTCACACACTGGGGGATATGTGTGAGAGAGAGAGAGAGAGGATAAGGGAAGAGGGCAAGCTTTAAGCAACAAATACAATGAGTGGGAATTATATGGGTGGGCTTTGAGAAGCAATAATTTTCTTGGGAAAATATTTCAATTTGTGAGGGCAAAACAGTCATTGAAACTACAATCTTTTTAATTTTTTTTTTTAAATTTTTTGGGGAGAATTCTTTAATTAAGAGAGAGAATACTTTTTATAGTGGTTGGACAGTCCCTTGATTCAGACTCCACGTGCGGTGCTCTTTATCCTTCAATCCGCAAAGACAGTGCTGGCCAGGAGGAGTATCAGACCCAACTTAAACAAGTCAAAAAACCGAAAGAAAAAGGACTAGACAGAGATAGGGAAAAAAAAATAACAGAGAGAGAGAGAGAGAGAGAGAATTTATCAAGAGGCTCAAAATCTCATTCAAGTAATCATTTTGTTTCCCTCTCTCCTCTTTTGCCATCGTTTCTTTGAAGACTGGGAGCTTCGATTTGATCGACTTTCGGGTTCCTAACCGCACTCAGCTCAAGCTCATCAACGCTACCCTCCCCCCCCGCAAGACATGGCGACAGGCTATTTGTAATCCTGGAAATAACCCTTTTTTGTGAAATATAGAAAACCAAAAAAAAAAAAAAAAACTTTTTTTCTTGCGGTGATGAATGCATCAAATTAAATTTGTGAGAAACCATTAAATGTATTAGTACGGTATTGTTCATTCCAACAAACCATTAAAATCACCCCACATGCAAATGTTTTGTTCCCTAAATCTTTTCTCAAGGTTTTATTTTTTTCCCCCTTAAATAAAAGTGATTGGGTCCGCTTTCCTCACATTACCACAAAGCCCACAAACGTTGGAAGACATGGGATTTAAATTTAAAATCTTTATTATTATTTCAGAAAAATCCTAAACAAAGACATCCCTATGCTTTCCCTTGAGTTCAATTTTTAACTCAAATGGCCTGAATTTCAAATTTCTGAGTTTCGTTTTAATTAATATCTGATTAACAAGTTTCAGGAAGATTCTAAATTATTTTCGATCATTCAGGTAGAATCTCTCTCTCTCTCTCTCTCTGTGTCCAGGTTTTCATGGTTCAAACACTATTGATGGTGATATATAAAATGTCATGAAACAATAATAATTTAGAAAATAATGAAAAGGACAAAGCATAAGCAATGAGGTGGCAAGGGTTGGATATGATTCGAATCTAACAACCAACATTACAAAACACGTATGCATAACGAAAAACAATAAATCAAATGTAAGTAGACAACTTATAGTCCTTGAAACCTGATCAGGACACGTTTTCTTTTTGTCCTTAATTTTGATTTGGATGGCACTTAGTCATTTCATTGCCTTGATAACAACACGTAATCTTATCTATGTGCCTTAAACCTTCCACTATTTTTTTTAGTCCCCCTTTTCTCCTTAATGATTTTATTAGATATATGATATTTAGATAATGCACATAGTTTGTTTAATAAATAATTCAAAGTTTTTTTTCATTTTGTAAATTTTGAAAAATCAACTTCAACTCTCTGAGTAGGAAGAGATAAATCATAAAACTATATTGGTTTCTTTCCCTTCTGTATTAATTTTCTTTTCTTTTTCTTTTTTCCAAGGAAAGTTTCACAATACCAACATCCTACAGGTCTTGTAACAGGGCATTAGACTCTCTTAATTAAAATTTTAAATTTGAGTTTTCGAAATAAAAAATAGATGTTAAAAAATCTACTTCTAAGTTAGATTTACAATACTCGAATTAAATTTTTAAGAAATCATGATATACCCTTTATAAGTTAAATATTCAGAACATATTTTCACCAACAATTTCTTATTTCAAAATTTCAATCCATAATTATCAAATGTATTCACATTTACTTAGAGGTGAGCATTCACTATCATTATTGTATACATCTCGCAGCAAGATTTATTTGAACATTCACTATGGTTATTTCTTTGTTGGTATTAGATGTATATTCGAGTCGAGTCGATCTTAAGTATTCATGTTCTTGAACTTGAATTTGATTTTTTTAATTTGACTCGAACTCAACGAATAATAAATAATAAAATTTGATCGAACTCAACTCAAAAAATTCGATTATTATATAATATATTAATATATTTTATTTTATTTTTTATATTATACTCATATATAAATATATATAATATATGTTATCAAACTATTCGAAAAATTTTCAAATCTGAAATTCTATTATTCGAACTTGACTCGATTATATAATGAATTCAATTCAAACTCGATTTGAATTCTGTCAAAATCGAGTCGAATCAAATTATTGATCGAATAATTTGTGAACAATCAGAACTTAACTCAATTCGATTTTTGGCTCTAAAATTATGTCATAATAAATAATAGTGCAATGGTTGATTGAACCTAATATATTGTCACCGAGATAAGGGACAAAATCACGTTCCATTTGGGGAGTCTTGACAATTGAGCCCCCAAATGGGATTCCCAAATAATTGTGGAATAATGCTTGGGAGATGGCAACAACTTGACAAAAGTGTATTTGGTGAACTAGAACTTTCCCATCCATTGTCTCATCATCCCTCTCTCTTCATCTTTCTGCTCTGCTGGCTTTCAAGATTAGGTTTTAAGTTCAAGAAATTAAAAAAAAAAAAAAAACAGTTAAAAATACAAGAATTTTTAAATTATTTTATTTGTATTTTCTTATTTTTTTTTGCGTTTAGTTTTTAATCAGGGTTTGTCATGTATATATAAGAAATCACATATGACAGTGTATGTAAGAGAGAGAGCATCGATCGAGATCAAGTTGGGGGTGTTTTGATGAGATCATTAAGACTGTAATAAATTTATAAGATTCAACTCAAATTTTTATTGGATCAATGATAAAAACTCGAGTTGTTCAAAAAATTACTGAATAACTTAATTCAAAAGATTTTACAATAAGAAATTAGAGACCAAATGAATGAAGAACCAAAAGGAGATTTAATTATATTCATACAAATCCAATTAGAAGAATAAATGGTCTAAAACTACCCAAAATCAAGAAAGAATGAAAATAAAGAAAAATAACAGCAAAATTTGGTCAAAATAGTTTGGTTTATTTAATTTTATAATTCTTTTTTATAATTTATATTTTAGTTTCCTATTTTTTTTAATTGTTTAGCGAGTTACTAAATGTTTAGTTGTCAATTTAGTCTTTACGTTTAACCTATAAATAGATCATTACATATTGTATAAAATACAACTTTTAAGAAAATTAATAAAATTGTGAAGTTTCTTCACACGTCTTATTCTTTTAAAAACTTCTGAACTTATTCAAGATAGGAATCTTATTTAGTTCTTTAACTTATCAATCTAGGTTTTGAACTGCCTAGATTGTAGCGTCATTCATTTCATTTTTATATCAAGATTCTTGTTCTAGTGAGAAACGGGTATAAGTTCATATATCTTAAATTCTTCCTCCTTTAGGGCAATGGTTGAGATTTTGATTTTCCACAAATTCAAATCATTTGTTGGGAAGATTGTTGGACTATATTACTTGTTCGTGGGTTTTAAGATTTCGATACCCGTTAGGTTCACATTAGTTGGTATCAGAGTAAATCTAGATTTTTTTTCTTTCCAATTATTCTTTTTTTATTCTTGTTTGTGCTTTAAAACTCTAATTCCAATCTCGATTCATCATCTTGACCCAAATTCTTCATTCGTTCGTTTACTTCTTGTTTTTGGTATATTTAATTCTTTATTTTATGTTGTCATAGTTAAAAAAAAAAAAGACAAAAAAAGAAAGGGTAAAAAAAAAGAGAGGCCGTGAAAAAAAGAAAGAAAAGAAGAGACCCAAAAAAGAAAGAAAACCAGCAAAAAAAAGAGGCTGTGAAAAAAAAGGGGGCAACTTCCAAATTTTACAAAATGGGTAATTCTTCATTTTGTGATCTTATTCAAATTTAGCAAGTTTTTAAAATGTTATTACCAACAACAACAATAACAACAATCTAGACATTTTATCCCAAAATTTGGGATCGGCCATATAGAAGATAAATAATGAAATCGAAAAAAAAAATGATTTAGTTTGTGCGGATTCTTCTACGCTACTCATTCCTATCTAAAACCATATCCTTAACTAAATCCATCGCTATCATATCTTTACGAATGCATTGCATTCAAGTTTTCAATGGTATATCTCTACGTTTTATTAAATCTCATATATTTAAGTTCTCTACATTTCTAACAGATGCGTCCTTAGGCTTTCGCTGCACATGTCCAAACCATCTTAGATGGTATTCTCGCATCTTATCTATAATTGAGCCGATTTCCAATTTATTACGTATCTCGTTGTTTCTAATTCTATCATTTTTAGTTTTGTCACATATCCACTAAACATTCTCATTTCAGCTACAGTTATTTTTTGCTCTTGTTATTGTATAATGGCCCAACATTCAGTGCCATATAATAGAGTATGTCTTACTGTGGTCCTATAGAATTTTTCCTTTAAATGTAATGGTATCGTGCGATCACAGAGTACTCTGTATGTCTTTCTCCATTTCATCCAATCCGTTTGAATTCTATTATTGACATCCCCATCTATATTGCCATCATTTTGGATGATGGAATCAAGATATCTAAACCGTTCACTTTTTGAAACTTTTTTTTTTTCTAATATAATCGTTTCTTCATTATACTAATAGTTGTCACTAAATTTACATCTCATATACTCAGTTTTAAATCTGTTCAATCTAAATCCTTTATATTCTAACGTGTCCCTCCATAACTCTAATTTAGTATTGATACCCTCTTTAGTTTCATTAACTAAAACTATATCATCTGTGAAGAGCATACACCATGGTATTTCATCTTGAATATTTTTTGTGATTTCATCTATCACTATTGCAAATAGTAAGGGACTCAATGCCGAACTTTGATGGAGTCCAATGTTAATAGAAAAGCTATCACTCAACCCCCCGCAAGTCCTTACATTGATCACAACTTCTTCATACATATCCATAATAAGATTAATGTATTTCAAAGAGATTCTTTTCTTCATGAGTATCCACCACAACACGTCTATGGGGACCTTATCATATGTTTTCTCAAGATCAATGAATGTTATATGTAAATCTCTTTTTTGCACTCTAAATGTCTCCATCAACTGTCTTAGTAAGTGAATTGTTTCAGTGGTGGATCGTCATGTCATAAATCCGAATTGATTCTGAAACACACTTATCTTTTGTCTCAATCTATACTCTATCACTCTCTCTCATAATTTCATCGAATGACTCATGAGTTTAATTCCTCTATAGTTAGAGCAATCTTGTATGTCCTATTTATTCTTATATAGCGGGACAATTGTACTCTCTCTCCATGGGTGAGATATTTTCTTTGTTTGTCAAATTTTGTTAAAAAAAGTCGTTAATATTGTTATTTCGAATTCTCCCAAATATTTTCACATTTCGATAGAGATACCATTAGATCTTATGGCTTTATTATTTCTCACTCTCTTTATGGCCTCCTTTATTTTATAGGAACGAATTTTACGTTTAAAATCTATATTAATCTTTTCTATAGATATCTCTACATTTTCATTAAATATGTTATTAAAATATTCCTTCCACCTCTTTCTTATATCTTCGTTTCTTACAAGTGTACTATTTGTTTCACTCTTAATACATCTAATCTCATTTAGATCTTGTCCATTCTTCTCCCTTAGTTTGGCTATTCTATAGATCTCTCTCTCCTCGTCTCGAGTTTCTAGTCATTTGTACAATTCGTTATACATTTTACTCTTTGATTCATGAATAATTTTTTTTACGTCTTTTTTTGTCTTTTGTATTTTTCATAAGTCTCGCTACTACTATCATTTTTAAAATTCCTATAACACTCTCTTTTAATTCGGATCGTTGTTTCTATTTTTTCATTCTATCACTATGACTCTTTGTCTCTTGGAACCCCGCCATTGGATACTCCAAGAATCTCACCACCTATACTTTTAATATTATTAGACATATTATTTCACATTATTTCTTAGTTATCATTAATAGACCAATTTGTTACTCCAATTATTTTATCCCTAAAAATCGTCACATTTTTCCCTTTTAGATTCCACCACTTAATTCTTGGCTCCATGTATGGTTGACATTGCTTTTGTCGTTTAGGCACTCGTACGTCTAAAACTAAGAGTCTGTGCTGAATCATTACACTCTCCCCAGATATGACCTTACAATCCTTACAAATTGTTCTATCACATCTTTTAGTAAGAAAGAAATCTATTTGATTAGCATTTGACATACTCCTATAGGTAACTATGTGTGACTTTTTTTTCTTAAAGAACGTGTTTATTAATATCAAATCAAACGCTATTGCAAATTCTAAAATTGTACTTCCCGCCTCATTCTTACCGCTAAAACCAAAGTTTCAATGTACGGTTTTAAATCCCTCATTTTTCTCTCCCACATGTCTATTTAGATCTCCTCTAATAAATAATTTCTCACTACTTTATATGGTTTGCATAAATTAATCTAAATCATCCTAAAATTGTTTCTTACTAATTGCATCTACACCTATTTGGGGCGCGTACACGCTAACTATATTAATTACGTTTTCTTAATTTGCTAACTTGACAAGTATCATTCTATCTCCCTTCCTTCTTATCTTTACTACATCTCCTAATAGGTCTCTATGTACAATTATTCCTACCCAATTTTTAGTTCTATCTCTACCTGTATACCAAAACTTATGACCATAAGGCTCTATTACTCTAGTCTTTTCTCTCACCCATTTGGTTTCTTGAAGACACACTATCTTAATTTTTTTCTATTTATTATTTCACATATTTCTCCTAACTTTTCAGTTAGAGATTGTATGTTCTAAGTGGCTAAACGAATCATATCCTTATTGACTATTTTATTTGTCTACACCCTAACATCCCTTGGTAACTTATACTACACTCGGGATCTGATATAGCGCGTCGCTGAGGAGGAAACGCCCCATTTTAAAGTGTTATTATCAAATTTGATTTAAAATTTTCTAAATTTTTTTTGTTGAATTTGAAATATTTCTTTATTTGTGCACTTTTCTAAATTTGTGCACTTTTCTAAATTCAAAACTTTTTATAATTGTTTTTCATTCTTGATCTCTTTCTTTATTTGCTCTCTTTCTTTATTTATTCTATTCCTTATTTGTTTCCTCTCAAATTGGAATTTTTCCAAATTTGTAATTTTTCTTATTTCTATTTTTTTTCTTTCTTGATCTTTCTTTCTTAATGCCTCTTGTTAATACTTTATTTTATATAAGTTTTTGAATTTTACAAGATAATTATTTTTTAATTGAGTTCTCAAGTTCAATAAAGAGATTGACTAAGTGAATAAGAGTGGTAAAAGACAAAAGAGAAGAATTCATTAAAGATAAAAACCAAATTCAAAGAGTGAAACACGAGTGGATTTGAGTGAATCATTATTTTTGAGTGAGACATGTGTGAGAGTGTGATGAGATTCTTTCCTATTTTATTTTAATATTATCTTACAGATTCCAATCATATCTCAAAATAAAAAATATAACACAAGTGAGGAGATTCAACCACACGTTAGGCCGAATCTACAACTATAAGCATTTTTTGGGGAGATGAGATAGATGATGAAAAGAGAGTTAGATGATGATGAAGAGTGAGTTAGATCTTATACATGAAAGGTTGGATAGGGTAGAAGAGGGATCGCAAAGAGGGAAGCCATCAATAGGGCCGAACCCCTCAAGAAGGAATAGGTTTCTTCAAAGGAAGCTGAAATTGTAGATAAATTTGAAGGAGATGGATTAGAGGAGCAGTTTGATAGATTGTCAGTGGGTAGTCATAGGAGAATTGGTCGGGATAGAGAAGTTAAGAATTGGGTAGACAACAATTTAGGTAATATCAAGATGAAAATTCCATCGTTTCAAGGTAAAAGTGATCCTGAAGCATATCTTGAGTGGGAAAAGAAGATTAAGTTAGTTTTTGATTGTCATAACTATTCCGAATTAAAGAAAGTAAAACTTACTGTTATTAAGTTTACTGATTACGCAACTGTATGGTGGGATCAGTTGTATATCAATAAAAGGCGGAATGGGGATCGACCTATTGAAATTTGGGATAAGATGAAGCGGGTGATAAGATGATTTGTGCCGAGTCATTACTATAGGGATTTATATTTCAAGTTGCAGAGTCTCCACCAAGGTAACCGAAACGTAGACGAGTATTACAAAGAGATGGAGATGCTATAATTAGAGCCAATGTGGAAGAAGATAGAGAAGTGACGATTGCTAGATTTTTGAATGGTTTAAATCTAGAGATTGCCAATACGATTGAGTTTCACCATTATGTGGAGTTTGAAGATTTAGTATATATGACAATCAAGCTTAAGAGGCGGCTCAAGAACGGTAACACATGGCCAAGACCAGCCCCACAGATTCTGAATAGAATATTTTGGAGAACAAGCTACCCGAAGAAAGAAGAAAATTCAGTCATCTCCAAAATTAAGTCTGAACATAAACCAATTACCTCCACCACAACTTCTCAAGGTAAAGTAGCCTCCATTTCAACTCGTTCTAGTAAGATTAAATGTTTCAAGTGTCAAGGAATGGAACATATAGCTAACCAATGTATAAACAAGCGAGTTATGGTGATTTGGAAAAGCGGTGTAATTGAGTCTGAAGATGAAGATGACATTGATTGTATTCCACCATTGGAAGATATAACCATCAGAGATGAGAAGTACGGAGCTGAACACGGTGAGATGTTAGCACTAATTACACGCCGAGCCTTAAGCTTATAATCTAGAGGAGATGAAGAAGAAGTACAAAGGGAGAACATCTTTCACACTCGTTGTCATGTGAAAGATAAGGTATGTATTTTAATTATTAACGATAATAATTTTACTAATGTTGCATATACGACTTTAGTGGAAAAACTGAATTTTCCAACCATTAAACATTTTCAATCATACAACCTACAATGGTTGAATGATAGTGAAGAAGTGAGAGTTACAAAGCAAGTTGTTGTGCCATTCCGGATTGAAAAATATAAAAATGAGGTGTTATCTGATGTGGTGTCAATGCAGGTTTGGCATATTTTGTTAGGAAGGGTTTGACAATTTGATCGATATCTGTAACATGGCAGCTTCACCAATAAGTATTCATTCATGTCAATCAACGAAAAATTATTTTGATTCCGATGACACCAACACAAGTCTATGAAGACCGAGTGAGATTGCAAAAATTGAGTGAACAAAAGAAACTGAGAGATCAAAATGAGTTGAAAGAACAAAAAAAAAAGAGAAAAAAAGAAGAGAGAGAGGTCAAATTTGGTGAGAAAGAGAAAAGAGAGAAAAATTCGACTAATGAGGTAAAATTAGAGAGAAAATAAAAGAATTTTTATGCCAAAACAAGTGAGGTTAAACGAGCAATGCTCTCTAAATGACCAATGATTGTACTTATATACAAAGAAACATTTTTAACTACCGATCAAGTTAACCCTTTTTTGTCTAGTACTGTTGTTTCTCTCTTGTAGGAATTTGAATATGTGTTTCTCGAAGAGCTATCACAAAATTTGCCACCTATCCGAGAGATTGAACATCAAATTGATTTCATACCTGATGAATCAATTCCAAATCGTCCAACATATAGAAGCAATCCAGAAGAGGCGAAGGAGTTACTAAGGCAAATCGAAGAGTTGATGGAAAAAGGATATATGAGAGAAAGCTTGAGTCCATGCGCAGTTTCGGTGATTTTTGTGTCTAAGAAAGATGGGATATGAAGAATATGTGTTGATTACCGAATCATCAACAATATAACTGTAAGATATCGACACCTTATTTCTCGATTAAATGACATGTTAGATGAATTACATGGTATTTATGTATTTTCTAAGATTGACCTTAAGAGTGAGTATTATCAATACGCATAAAAGAAGGAGATGAATGAAAAACAACATTTAAAACTAAATATGGATTATATGAATTGTTAATCATGCCATTTAGATTAACCAATACTCCTAGTACATACATGTGCTTAATGAATCATGTTTTACGTACTTTCATTGGTAAATTTGTAATTGTTTATTTTGATGATATTTTGGTTTATAATAAAAGTTTCATAATCATGTCTCATATTTGCATTCGGTTTTGGATGTGTTTAGAAAAAAAAAGTTATATGCTAACTTTAAAAAGTGTACTTTTTGCACTGATAATATTATTTTTCTAAATTTTGTTGTGAGTGTTAAAGGTATCGAAGTTGATGAAGAGAATATTAAAACTATCCAAAATTGGCTGACTCCCTCAAGTATAGATGATGTTAGAAGTTTTCATGGATTTGCTAGTTTTTATAGGAGGTTCGTGAAAAATTTTAACACTATCGTTGCACCACTTATACAAATTATCAAGAAAAACGTTACATTCCAATGGGGTGAAAAACAAGAGAATGCGTTTCAATTTATTAAACATAAGGTTACTCATGCTCTTTTACTTACTTTACCTAATTTTTCTAAAACGTTTGAAATTGAATGTTATGCTTTTGGTGTAGGTATAGACGTTGTTTTTATGCAGGATGAAAGACTACTTGCGTACTATAGCGAAAAGTTAAGCGGGGCTGTACTTAACTATCCTACTTATGACAAGCAATTGTACGCCTTGGTTCGAGATTTGGAGACATGGCAACACTATTTGTGACCGAAAGAATTTGTGATCCGTACGGATCATGAATTCTTGAAGTATTTGAAAAGTCAACATAAGTCTGATGATATTTCTCATATTGCGGATTTATTCTTTAGGGAAATTGTAAAGTTATATGGGATGCATAGAACAATCGTTTCAGATCGGGATGTTAAGTTCTTGAATTACTTTTGGAAGACATTATGGGGAAAGTTAGGAACGAAACTTTTATTTTCAACAACTTGTCATTCTCAAACTGATGGTCAAACAGAAGTAGTCAATAGAATTTTATCCACTTTGTTAAGAGCTATCATTAGTAAAAATATTAAAATTTGACAAGAATGTTTGTCATATGTTAAGTTTGCATATAATCGTATTGTTCATTTTGCTAGTAAGTTCTCACCGTTTGAAATTGTTTATGATTTTAATCCTTTAACTCTTTTGGATTTATTATCTTTACCTATTTCTGAGCAAGTAAATTTAGATGGTAAGAAAAAAACAGAATTTGTGAAGTAATTTCATGAGAAAATACGGTTTAACATAGCGAGGAGGGCTAAACAATATATCAAGCAAATTAACAAGGAAAGTCACAAGCTGATTTTTGAAACCAGTGATTGGGTTTGGTTACATATGCAAAAAGAAAGTCTTCCGGCACAAAGACGTTCTAAATTGTTACCCCGAGGAGATGGTCCTTTTCAAATGTTAGAACAGATCAACGACAATACTTACAGACTTGATTTACCAAGTGAGTATAATGATAGTGCTACTTTCAATATTATTGACTTGAGTCCTTTTAATGTAGGTGACGATTTGAGGATAAATTCTTCTCAAGAGGGGGGAATAATTAGATCATCAAGGCTGCAAGGAATTCACAAGATCTAACTCAAGTTCCAGTTGAGTCGATGACAAATGTTCGAGTTAAAAGGTTCAAAAAGTACTGAATAACTTAATTCAAAGGGTTTTACAATAAGAAATTGGAGTCTAAATGAATGAAAAACCAAAAGATGTCTTAATTATACTCATACAACCCCAATTGAAAGAATAAATGGCTCAAAACTACCCAAAACCAAGATATGACGAAAATAAAGAAAAAATAACAACAAAATTTGGTCAAAATAATTTAGTTTATTTAATTTCATAATTCTTATTTATAGTTTATATTTTAGTTTCCTATTTTTTTTTAATTATTTAGAGAGTTACTAAATTTTTAGTTGTCAATTTAATCTTTACCTTTAACCTATAAATAGACCATTACATATTGTGTAAAACATAACTTTTGAAAGAATTAATAAAATTGTGAGATTTCTTCACACGTTTTATTTTTTTGAGAATTTTTGAACTTATTCAAAATAAGAGTCTTATTTAGTTCATTGACTTATCAATATAGGCTTTGAACCACCTAAGTTGTGACGTCATTCATTCAATTTTTATATTAAGTTTCTTGTTCTAGTGAGAAACGGGTCTAAACTCATATACATTAGATTTTTCCTTGTTTAGGACAAGGATTGAGGTTTTTATTTTTCATCGGTTTAAATCATTCGTTAAAAAGATTTTTGAGTTATATTACTTGTTCGTGGGTTCTAGAGTTTCTATACCCATTGGATTCACATCATGTTTTCCCTACTCCGTCACATTCTCATGTTCCAAAGATTTACATGTACGAAGATAAGTAGATTTATAATCTTATTTGAAAAAATTGATTTTTTGACCAATTTGTACGTGTCTAAAAAAATTGAAATTACAAATTCAATTAAGATTAAATAAAATTGATAATGCAAAAAAAAAAATCTATTAGTATTTGTTTTTTAAAAAAAAATTTATTTTACTCCCATAATTTTATTTTAATAAAAAACAGAGGAGAGAGAGAGAGAGAGAGAGAGAGTATTGCAAAATTGCAATTGCGAGGCGGGGTAGATAATAAGTGGTGGAGCCGAGGGTGACCTGTTGTGCCGTCTCACATCACAACGTTTTCGAGAGCCACGGGAGGACCCCACACAAGAAAAAGAATTAGTCACAGTAGTAGTAGTAGTAGAGAGGATCACGTGCCGTGCCACCTATTTCGGATGATGCCGATGCTTCACCTTACGTACTTATCCAACCTTAGCTTCGCTAATCATTTTTACATTATTGTCGGAATGTTGGTGGTTGGTTATCTTATCACCTTCCCCATGTCTTTCTATCATTTCTTTCTCCGCATTTTAGAGCCAACCTGGTTCTATACATTTCCTATGGTTTCAAATTTACGTACGTCTTACATGTTAATTCTGAAAAATCATAAATTGTTTAATAAAAAATTTACCATAAGTGGAAAAGAATCTGATTTAATCCATCGAGTGATGCTAAATAGGGTGAGATATTTTAAAATCTCATAATTTTTCTTTTTAATCAGAAATTTAAATAGTGTTAATCAGGAAAAAAAAAGATAAAATAGAAAAACAGCTGTCGCTTAGGGATAGAGCCATTCTTAATAGTCCATATCTATTCATTCTCTCCACATGGGGTGTGTCTGTATTTTGCCCTCTACTCCCCCTATTGCATGAGCACCAAAAGGAAAAAAGCAAAAAGATCGATCAAGTGTTGGTTAAGTGTTTTTTTTTTTTTTTTTTTTTTTTTTTTTTACATTGGGGAAACTCAAACTCGAGAGCTCGGGAAAGGGGAGAGAGATAGTGTCAGTTGAGTTAAAACTCATTAACAATGTTGATTAAGTGTTAATCAAAACTAAATGAGTCAAAAAGATTTGCTTGTTCATTTAATGACATATAAGGTTGTCGGTTGTTAATTAAGTGTGCTTTTTAGATGTGTATGGTATCAGCATCAATTTGATAAAGCTTCACCTTAGATAAGATTTGTTTGTTAGTCATGTTAATCAATCATAACTACTACTTTTGATTTCTAGTGTATGTGATCTCATTATGGTTTCCATTTGAAAAGATTAAGATTAACTCTACTCAGATTACATCTGTATTTTTAATAAAAATATAATAATTTAATTTTTTTTAAAAAAAAATTACTTACCCACTATGTTTTCAATTAAAATTTTTTATTATAATTAAAAAAACATTGAACATAAAATAAAATAAATAAAATAATTGAGAAAGGCTAAACTCATATAGAATTTCATGAACTCCAATCCGCAAGACGTATGAGAAAGGGAATATCAAGCTTCATTATTTTGAATTGATGATTAACCGTTCCTATAATGGTTTGTGGATCGAGGATTTTTTTCTATTCAAATTTGATTAAAATATTGATAAATATAATAAATAAATAAATAAGGAAAAAATTTTCTATAACTTATTATTTAACACTCGAAACTGAGATCTATTAGAGTTAGAGGATAAGAATGTTATGCATATCTATTTTGATTTAAAAAAAAAAAAAAAAGCCTTATTTTATCTTAACTCAAAAAAATTAAGAATTGTGATTCTTTTTTTGATGCGCACTGCTACTTCTTAATTATTTTTGAACAAGTTTAGTTTGAATTAAAGCTCGTGTCTCACTCTTACAAGAATTTTCACAAACATGGTTTATAAAACAAGCATGATAAATTGGGTAATCCGAGGATTAACAAATATTATTGTAGTTCAATATATATAAATAAATTAATATCATTATAAATCAAAATATGTCATTTTTTTACGAGAAAAAAGTGTAAGTGTGAAGGTTACGCCATGTCGGCGGATTTTTTTATCACTGACCCAGAAAAGCAGGAGAGAAAACTGCAAACAAACAGTATCCACACGAGAGAGAGTGAGAGAGAGAGTGAGTGAGGACAGAGGAAGAGCCGAGTTGGTTTTTGAGCTGGACCAGCAAGACAAGGGCCGAGGAAGTCCATGAAATGTGGATATCTAGACAACGAGATGTGGGAAACTGGGAACCACCAGTTGAGTTGAGGAAACCGAACGTCTTTCTCCAGAGTCCCCTCTGGCTATAGCCAATAGGAGTGGGATGTTGAGCCGACACTGCCACCCACGTCGCGCACACACACACAGTCTCTCTCTCTCTCTCCTCCCCCCCCCCCCCCCCGCCCCCAAAAAAACTTATTTTACACATGCGATGGTGAAAAGGGTGGGGAGAGAGGGAGAGAGAGAGAGACCACGACGACAATATATATCAAATCATAGATGTAATTCATGCATTACAACGTTAAAAAGTCAAAAAGTCATATTCTCGACAACAATGTTTTTTAACGATATATATATATATATTTTAAATAGGCTGAGGTTGTTATTGTTGTATAGCATCAAACGTGTTATGTTAAAAGTCAAGTATGTATGGCACTTACACATATTAATTTAATTCTTTAGTAAGCTGAGTTTTAATTATTTTTCAACAACTTCGTTAATTTGCAAAGTGGCAAGAACTTGTTAATTCTTCAAATTCATTAGAAATCCATCATCTGTCTACTAAATCTATACCCCAGTTATTTGCACGTGCAGGTATTTATATTTATAATATATGTATTTATATTTATAATTTTAATAGAACATTATAATATATGTATGTATATTTATTATATACTGAATAATACACATTATTTCTAAATTCCTCTCTTTTCTCTTTATTTTTTAAACAATGGCATTTTAAAATTCAAATTCTCATAAAATATCTATTTATTGGGACATATATTTCATATTTCCAACAATATTTACAATTTTAAATTTTTAAAACGTTCATCACTTAGTTACTTTCTCTTCTCTTGAATTTTTTTTCTTATTTAAAAAAGAAAAAAATTCAATTAAAAAAAAGAAAAAAATATTTTATTAAGTTTTCAATTTAATAGTTTATATTTTAGATAATTATGTTTTTTATATTTATTATACTTTCAATTTATATATTTATATATATAAATTCATATTTTTATAAATCTATATATATAAAATGTTCCTCGAAGTCAAATCTTATTTTCGCCACTGTATACACATTATATAATTAAATAAAATAATAATTCAAGATGCAAATCCACACCCCCTCGTACGTTTATATGATGCCCAAAATTCACGAATAAAAATACTTTGCTTACCTTCAAGATTTATACGGTAACACGTCTAATTTATAATTTGTTGACTAATAATATGAGTTTCAAAAAGGTTGACTAATAATATATCGAGTTTTAAAAATAAAAAAGTAAGTGTTAAAAATATTAGATCCTTAAATTATAATTATCATAATTATTTAAATTAAATTAATTTAATTTTTAAATATCGATAAAAAAAATAAAAAAAATTAAACCTAACAAGAATTTATACAAAATTTGCACAGATAGGACTGACAAACTGGCAAGGCCTATTGGCCTTGGCCTAGGGCTAGCCCTTTTGCTTTTCGTGGTCATAGACTTTTTGAGGACCGACATTGATGTAGTTACATAGGTTCTATCAATTTAGATTATTCAGCTGTCACTCTACTTATAGGATTGGACTGGAAAAGCATACTCATGTACATGATTTTGGATTAATCAATAATTAATCAACTAATTAAAACATTGCCCCCAACCCCCAAACCTCCAAAAAAAAAAAAAAAAAAAAAAAAAACAACCCTACTCTTGTATTGAGATGTTCAAAATTGTTCAGATTATAAAAAAGAAGATAAACTAAGGAAAGCTAGGCTTGACCATAATGCTCAAAATTTGATCTATCCAAATATTGGCATGACTATATGGGCAGAGGAGAACCCCAAATGAAAGAGAAAGAGAAGTGGTCCTAGATCAATGATCCTGACCTATCTTTCTAAGACAAAAATTCAGTTAGCCTTTTGTGGATAATAAAGGAGGCCACAGGCCTATTTGATTCCTGTGGGAGTAGCGTGTACTTGAATTCGAAATCTTATTAGTGAATAGAGTTGCCGATAGTAAAATGATATTATCAACCATATTACTAGAATTGGTCCAATCTAATTGACTAGCCACCAATCACTGTGTGTCACCATTTGGCAACCTTTGCTTTTAATGTGCCAAGCCAACAAAGTAGTCTAGTCTGCCAAGATTTTGGAAGATTATGTTAGGAGAATTCACAATAATCATCATCATATCTTTTTTTCTATGATTTGATGTAATTTGCCCCCCTAAGGGCCTCAATGCCTAAAATTACAACTATAAAGTTTTCCACCTAAAAGTATTGTAATTATATGTCACATTATTTCCTACCCATCGTGTCAAGAATGAAGTTTACTCTTTGATAATGCTCACATGAGTCCAAAACTAGCTTAGCAAGGCTTGACAGAATCCACAAGGGTTTGTTCTATAATAGTGTAGATAATCGTGGCATAGATTATGGTATGAATGATCTGATGTAAATAGCTCACCAAAAATCTAGATAAAGGGTCGCAATGTCAACATCGCATTGTAAGGCGAAAACAATCCCTTCCAAGGTCGACCACACAAAATTAGAGCATACCCCACAAGCGATTATTGTCAAAGTAGTTGCTGCCCCACGTGATTGATTGCCACTGCAATTAGCAAGCATTGAGATTTTTTAGCTACTCTCTCTCTCTCTCTCTCTCTCATTGCTACTTAGCACCTTTTGAGTTTCAATCTTTCTTGATTATGACATTCGTGTTAGTCAGGCCGCAATATTTTTGTATGATTCTCTTGGTAAGACCTACTGGACTACTTAGAAGGGATGGTGTAGCTTTGTGCATATTAATCAGCTTTGTGACAAAATTTATAGGAACTTTTTTCGTGGGGTTTAGGGCGTGATTCGTGGGGTTTACGATTTGGATTACCCTTGATGAGTTCTGCAGTAAGCAGAATTATATGTTCATTAAGATTAGACCAATAAACAAATCGAAATGTGTTCTATCTGCATAATTGAAGAGAGAGAGAGAGAGAGAGAGAGAAGATTGATGAAGAAATTTGGGGTTAGATTTTTAAATGTTTGATACAAAGATTTGGTGATTATTCAAGTGATGATGCTTGGGTTAATGATGGGCCACAGTATGACCTCAAATGCAGGGCAAGACTGCGGTTTCGGGGACTGGTGGTCGTTGTAGCATTAACGATGCTTCATAGACCCACAGGCCGCTTAAAACATTTAAGGAAAAAACTAAAAAAAGTTCACTAAACAAGAACATTAGGTCCAACTAGTAGTATTTAAAAAAAAAAGACTATTCCCCACCACACAAGTGCGAAGTTTAAATAGAGGAGTCGATGTTTGTCGGACTAATTTGGTGAAAATTAATATATAACTTGAATAAAGTTTGAACGGATGATAATTTAAATATTCCCCACCTAATATCTTTCATTCCGGTTTATCTAGCAGTTGTATTTCTTTTTTTGGTACATAAAAAGATTTGAATTTGAGATCTTTACGAAGGGAGGAGAGACGGTGTTAGTTGAATTATAATCCATTGATATTTTGTAGTTGATGGAGGTGGGTGATGGTTCATCAGATACCGACTCCTTCTTGACTCGAACAGTAATCACCAATGGTAAATACACCTATAAAAATCGCTGGAGGGTGTTCCGGCAGGGAGACTCCGACGCTCAAATCAATAAAGAGCTGTTTTCGTTTGAAAGAAACAGATTGAGAGTTGAGAAAAAGTGATTCCATGTGATCAATGTGCCCCCTGTGTTAAGGTTAGAGAGCGTACCTGATATCGAGGGTTTTGAGATCTCTTATACCAGTGAGAGTCGTGCGCCGCTGAGGAACTTCTACTCTAACTTCCTTATCTAACAGATCCGGAAATCTCGGAAGTCAATGAATTGCTCGTGATCCTCATATATTGGGAAATCTTCTTTTTCGCGAGGGATGCTTTTCTTATCCAAAAGATCTTGAAATTGCTATTACGAAATAAGAAGCCAAAATCAAGGAAGTTCTGACATTCCTTTTATAATCGACAGGGGTGCTGCCCCTCGTTCGGTTGCTCGACCGATAAAGGATCTTTCGGGATTTGCCCGATTAGAGGGTTGACATTCGCTTAATTGGAAGAGGAGATTATCTCTGGTCGGTTAACGAGGTAACTAAAACCCTATCGTTCGGTAGACCGGGACGGCTAAGGCCTTTCAGTAGACTTGATCGGGGCGACTATAGCCGTGATAGATTGTTGTTGCGGGCGTTAGACACTAATCGGCAGGCCCCCTTTTCGTGGGTATTTTGGAAATTGACTCTTTTGGTCTGGATCTTGGAGTACGTCTCATCATTTGCCGGGATTTATGGCTTTCTTGGAAAAGAAAAGTCATAAGTGAAGTGTGTTTCGTACGCTATGAATGCGTAGGGATACTTGGTCCATTCTGATTTGTCCGCCTTCTTCATATACGATTTTCTTCATAGGGAACTGAAGACAATTTACTCTCAGCATTTATGATTTGCATTTGTGTTGATCCGTTTCATCTTCCTCGAATTAATTGAGGCTTCTCCTTCTTATGGCTATAAGAAGCTATGATGCGTATTCACTTCCTTTTGCGGGAAACCGATGTTCTTCTTTCCTAGTTACTTAGTGGAGAATGATTCTTCCTGAGGGTCGATTTTTGGGGCGTTGTAGTGTGCGATGTTTCTTGGTTGAGATGACTCCTGCTAGAATGAGATCTCATTAAAGAATGGGACTACTGGAATGAGATTTTATTATGTTGGCCATTTACTGGTCAACGTAATTCGATTCCTTGCCACTAAGGGGGTGTATCTTGTATCGCCTTGCATGATCTTCCTCGGTCAGTCCTCACCCTTTAAACGCGGTGGAGGGTGTTTCTCACATCATCTTTGGATGGGTAAGTCGAGTCCGGGCTGCGTTGGGGGTGATAAGACTTGGGCTCGTCTTCTCTTATCCCTAGCGCTACATTTTTGTACTCTCCAGTGTAGGGATTATGTTCTTCCTCTTCAGGTGAATCAGCAGCCTGATGAGGTGGACATTTATGTATATTCTCCTTGGTGTAATCAGTCGGATTTAGCGACTTGTTCATGTATCTTGATGTATTTCTTCACATGAAAATCAATAAGAGAATTACTTTTCACTTATCTGAATTATATTTTTTATTCTTTTCGATTTTCTGCGTTGCAATGCAATTTTCTTCAGTCTTTGTTAAGATGGATCGGTAGATACTAGGCGACTGAGGCCCTCCGTTAAGAAATTTTAAGTTGTGGGCCGCGTCCACCCGTCTGGGAAATTACATCCCCTATTGACGACGCATGCGATCAGTAGATCCTGGACGACTGAGACCCTCCGTTAGGAAAATTTTAAATTATGGGCCGCGTCCATCCGTTCGGGAAGTTACATCCCCTATTGACAACACATACGATCGGTAGATCCTGGCGACTAAAGCCCTCCATTAGGAAAATTTTAAGTTGTGGGTCGCGTCCACCTTTCCAGGGAGTTACATCCCCTATTGATGACACGTACGATCTGTAGATCATGGGCGACTGAGGCCCTCCGTTAGGAAGATTTTTAGTTGTGGGTTACGTCCATCCGTTCTGGGAGTTACATCTCCTATTGATGACTTGTACGATTGGTAGATCCTGGGCGACTGAGGCCCTCCGTTAGGAAGATTTTAATTTGTGGGTCACGTCCACCCGTCCGAGGAGTTACATCCCTTATTGACGACGCGTACGATCGGTAGATCTTGGGCGACTGAGGCCCTCCGTTAGGAAGATTTTAAGTTGTGGGTCGCGTCCACCCGTTCGGGGAGTTACATCCCATATTGACGACGCATACGATCGGTAGATTCTGGGAGACAGAAGTCCCCCGGTTGGAAATTTTGAGTCGTGCTTAAGAAAAACCTCCCGGCTATCGGATAGCGCCGAGACTCATTGATAGTATATGCGCAAGTTTTTCGAGTTCCATATCCTAGGTATTGTCGATCCGTCTAGGTTGTCGAGTCAGTACATTCCTGGTCGGACTACGGAACGTACTCGATACGGACCTTCCCAATTAGGGCGAGCTTACCCCTGGGTTGTTGTTGGCCGGTTGCTTCCACTTTCCGTAGCACCAATTCTCCGGGTTTAAACGCTCGGTTTCTAACCCTTCGGTTATGATATTAGGTCATTTGTTATTGATAGGCCACTATCCGTGTCGATTCAGATTCCCGTAATTCTAGAAGTAGGTCCAACCTTTCTCGTAGGGTGCGTTCGTTTTGCTCAGTGTCATAATGAGCTACTCGGAGCAAGTGAATGCCTATTTCCACGGGTATGACTGCTTCACTTCCGTAAATCAGACTGAAGGGTGTTTCTCATGTTACCCTTCGAGAGGTAGTTCGATACGACCAGAGGATACCATAAAGTTTTTCAACTCATTGTCCCTTGGCGTCATCCAGCGTTGTCTTTAGTCCCTGTAGAATCGTTCGGTTGGTTACTTCGGCCAATCCATTGGTTTGCGGGTGAGCGACTGATGGGAACCTATATTGGATCTCCAACTTCTCGCAAAACTCCCGAAAATGCTGATTGTCGAATTGTTTTCCGTTATCCGTGATAAGAACGCGTGATATACCGAACCGGGTGATAATGTGAGTCCATACGAAGGATTGAACTTTAGCGGCCGTGATCTGGGCTAAAGGCTCGGCTTCCACCCACTTCGTAAAGTAGTCGATCGCCACAATCAAAAATTTTCGCTGTCCCGTGGCTAGAGAAAATGGTCCGAGGATGTCCATGCCCCACTGAGCAAACGGCCAAGGGCTGGATATTGGATTAAACTCGGTGGAGGGTGACCGAGGAACCGATGAGAAGTGCTGATATCTGTCATACCTTTTGACGTAGTCGTCGGAATCGACCCTCATGGTTGGCCAGTAATATCCCTGTCGAAGGGCTTTATAGACTAGGTTTCGGGCACCCAGATGATTGCCGCAGACTCCTTCGTGAATCTCCCGAAGGACGTAATTCCCTTCTTCGGGAGTCAGGCATCGCAGATACGGGTGAGTGAATGACTTGCGGTAGAGAACCCCATCGATTATGGCGTAGTGTGCGGCCTTCCGTTTCAGTTTTATTGCTTCCCCTGGGGATTCCGGCAGACGATCGTGTCTCAAATAGTCTTCTATAGGGTCCTTCCAACTAGGCGGCTGATCGACCGGGAGGATCTCCTTAGGCTCGTCGATGCTGGGATACGACAGGCTTTCAATATACACTGTTCGGCTGGAAGCGACTGAATCGGAGCTAGCCAGCTTCGACAGGGTATCTGCCCTCGCATTCTCCGAACGAGGGATCTGTTGAATGTCTACTTTGCCTAACCGATCCATCGTCTTGCACAACTTACTTAAATATTTCGCCATGATCGGGTCTCTGGTCTCGTAAACCCCCTTGATTTGCTTCACGACCAACTGGCTATCCGTAAACACCCTGACATTTCGTGCTCCCATGCTAGTGGCGATCCGGAGGCCCGTTAATAGAGCTTCATACTCGGCTTAGTTGTTGGTGGCTTGAAAATCGAAACGGAGGGCGTACTCTGCCTTGAAATCGTTTGGTCCTACCAATATGAGTCCGGCGCCGCTTCCTGAAGAGTTTGATGATCCGTCCACGTGGATAGTCCATTTGGGGTCTGTCCATTTTTGTTAACAGCTAGGAAGTTGTTCTTCAGACACTGTGGATAGAGTGCATTCAAGGATAAAATCTACCAGTGCTTAGCCCTTTATAGCGGGTCGTGGTCGGTATTGGATATCAAATTCGTCTAGCTCTACACTCCACTTGATGAGTCGTCCTGACGTATCCCTCTTCTGGAGGATTTGCTTTAGCAGCTGATCGGTGAGTACCACAATGGTATGGGACTGAAAATATGGTCGGAGACATCTTGCTGAGACAACCAAAGCATAGGCTATCTTCTCGATCGGACGGTAATTAATTTCAAAGTCTTTCAGTATCCTGCTGATATAGTAGACTGGCTTCTGGGCGGCGAACTCCTGTCTCACCATTACGAAACAGAGTGCTCGTTCAGAAACGGTCAAATATAGGTAAAGTTCCTCCCCGAGAACGGGCCGTGAGAGCAGCGGGGGTTGCATCAAATATTCCTTCAATCGTTCAAAGGCTGCTTGACATTCGAGCGTCCATTTGAACTGTCGAGACCTCTTCAACGCGTCAAATATGGGTTTATACTTTTCGCCAACTTTGGACATGAATCGACTTAAGGCTGCTATTCGACCAGTCAGGCGTTGCACTTCCTTAAGTATCTAGGGGGAGTCATATCTAGTATTGCTTGTATCTTTTCGGGGTTGGTCTCTATCTCTCGATCGGTGATCATGAAACCCATGAACTTTCCGGAAGCGATTCCAAATATGCACTTTTCCGAATTTAACAGCATATTGTACCGTTCTAAAGTCTGGAAGGTCTCTTCAAGATCTGCGACGTGAGCTTCTGCTGTAACACTCTTCACGAGCATGTCGTCGACATAAGTTTCGACGTTATTGCCCAATTGGTTTTTGAAAACCGTATTGACCAGCCGTTGGAAAGTTTTCCTGGCGTTCTTCAAGCCGAAAGGCATGACCCAATAGCAATACATACTGAACTCAGTGATGAAGTTGGTTTTCTCTTCGTCTTCTGGTGCCATTCTGATCTGGTTATAGCCGGAGTAGGCGTCCATAAAACTCAAAAGTTGGTGTCCCGAGGAATTGTCCACAACCTTGTCAATGTTGAGGAGCGGATAACTATCCTTCGGGCACGCCTTGTTGAGGTCGGTGAAGTCTACACACATCTTCCACTTGCCGTTAGGCATTTTCACCAGGACTACGTTAGCCAGCCATTCGGGATACTTGACCTCGCGGATAAATCCTGCTGTCAACAACCTCTGAACCACTTCCTGGATGGCGCGTTGGCGTTCAAAAGCGAATACCCTCTTCTTCTGCTTAATCGGTTTGAAATTGGGATTAACGGTCAGTTTATGGGCTATGACCGACGGGTCTATGCTAGGCATGTTTTCTGGAGTCCATGTGAAGACTTTCGAGTGTCGTTGTAGACAGGCGACTAAGGCCTCTCGTAAGGGAGTGATAGGTTGGCTCCTATCTTGACCGTTCGACTGGGGTCGTTCGTTAGAAGGATTTCGGTCGTTTTTTCGCCTGGCTTAGGCTTGGCTCTCGACTCAGTGTCCTTTCTGGGTTCCAGGGCGTCGATTGGGAAAATTTCTTGAACGCCTTGTGTCGCGAAGAGGATATAGGGATTAGAGTCGCTTCTGATGGTTGCTACCCCCAGCGGTATTCTGAACTTTACTTTCATGTGTCTCGTACTCGGTAGCGCCTCTAGATCATCCAGGCTGGGTCTGCCGAGTATGACGTTATAGGGGAAGTAGAGCTTTACTACATGAAAAAGGACGGAAGCGGTTGCATGATTAGAGGGTCTCCCTAGGGTCACGGGGAGACAAATAATGCCTTAAGGAGGGTTCGTCCGAAAGCCCTTGGAGGAATCCGATAGATGGCAACAGCCGAGATGGATTGAAATCCATCCTATAAAAGGCATCCCAAGTTAGGAGGTCGCAGTCAGTCTCCTGATCGACAAGGACCCTCTTCACAATGTAGGAGTCTATTTTGAGGGTGATGACTATGAGATCATCTCAGAGGATCTAGCCCGGCTGGAAGGTCATCATCGTCAAAACCTATGATTGGCCTTCTTCTATTGGCGGGTGCTGTGTCGAAGATAACCGCCATAAAATTTCAGAAAATCAGTCTGTTTCCCACGGACGGTGCCAATCTGATAGAGGTGGGTGATGACTCCTCAGATACCGGTTCCTTCTTGACTCGAACAGTAATCACCGATGGTAGATACACCTGCAAAAACCGCCGGAGGGTACTCCGACGAGGAGACTCCGACGTTCAAGTCAGTAAAGAACGGTTTTCGTTTGAAAGAAACAGACTAAGAGTTGAGAGAAAGTAGTTCCCTGTGATCAATGTGCCTCCTGTGTTAAGCTTAGAGAGCGTACCTGATGTCGAGGGTTTTAAGATCTCTTATACCAGTGAAAGTCGTGCGCCGCTGAGAAACTTCTACCCTACCTTCCTTATCGAATTGATCCGGGAATCTCAGAAATCAATGAATTGATCATGATCCTCATATATCTGGAAACCTTCTTCTTTGGAAGGGATGCTTTCCTTATCCGAAAGATTTTGGAATTACGGTTATGAAATAAGAAACCGAAATCAAGGAAGTTCTGACCTTCCTTTTATAATCGATAGGGGTGCTGTCACTCGTTCGGTTGCTCGACCGATAAAGAATCTTTTGGGATTTGCCTGGTTAAAGGGCTAACATTTGCTTAATTAGAAGAGAAGATTCTCTAGTCGGTTAACGAGACAACTGAGCCCCTATCGTTCGGTAGACCAGGATGGCTAAGGCCTTTTAGTAGACTTGATCGAGGCGACTATGGCTCTAACAGATTGTTGTTACGGGCGTTAAGACACTGATCGGCAGGGTCCCTTTTCATGGGCCTTTTGAAAATTGACTCTTTTAATCTAGGTTTTGAACTACGTCCCATCAATAGTTGTACGAATTGGATTAACCTTGATTTTATATATATATATATATATATATATATATATATATATATATATATATATTTTACATGAGATTTGAATTCCGGATCATAGGATTGGAGTAGGAGAATTGTAATCACTGGTCTATCTTTTAGCAACATTAACCTTGATTATATAGTTATTGACCCACGAGCGAACCAAGAAAATTTATATATGTCTAGCATTTCAGTTGGGGGAGGCCCCTACATGGTCAAGGAGCAAGATTAGATTCTACCAAAGGATCAAGATTAGATTAGGCATTTATTCTACCAATAGCTTGATCAGTCCATAACATACAACTCTTTGAGGCCCAATTTCAGCCGTTTTCAGCCCAATCTGATTCTTTGACTATCATACATTCCTTGTTACAAGACCTACAACAAAGGCCTCGACCCGAAGTTGTGTGACCGATTGGACCAAAACATTGCTTGACGGTGACCCAACTTGGCATTACCATTTTTTTTTTTGGTTACACGAAATCTGATCTCTAAATCATGAGTTTAAGAATGGAGGATAGTGCCCACTAGTGTCCCCTCAGGGACCCTCAACTTGGCATTACCATTATTTCCTTTGTGCAATACATTAACATTTTGTAATAATAAAGAGAAAATTAAAAGTTAACTTTAAGGAATAGACCGTAATTTATTGATGATTCATGTTAACATGTTCAAATGTTGTTTATGAGACTAACCATAAACATGATAATATGTAAAAGAAAGATTTTACATAGGATATTACTCACCACATGGAGAGGAATAATTTTAAATATCCAATCATTTCCTAACACAATGACTATTGATCCATAACTTGAATCAACCCCTAGTTCGTTCAGTGATTAGGAACCAATTCTCTTTAAATAAGATCATTGATTCGAATTTTATGTATAGAGAATACAGAAGTTAAAAAATTTTACCCCCTTTGCCCCCTTAAGGGACCAACCCAGATAAAATTCGATTTCGTTATATCCAACGTGATTATTAGACATCAATAGTTTGTTAAAAAAATAAAAGGTTGATCCATGTCTTGATGCTTTCAAGAATTCTTTACAAGTATGCTTACGATAGAGTTGATATATTGAAAGGCTATGATGGTCTCCATCTTTGAAGAAAACAAAATCATGCGAATCAAGGACTCGTTGGAGTATCAAGATATCCATGGGATCTTAAATTAAAGAGTTATTATGTAATTACCAAATTACCGTCCTATCCTTGTATTCCAAAATCAAAGTGACTTGTTTTTGATCGGGTATGAGCTGTGACTGAGAAATGAACAGCCTGAAGTTTAATACATTCCGTATCCATCTATGCCTTCTATGCAGCTCCAAACAGGCTCCACTCATTCACTTTGAAGCTAGAGACTGCAAGTTTGAGCACCTCACCCATCGTTATACATCCGGATTGTTCTGCAGGAACGGCCAAACCAGCACCAACCGTACCAGCACTTTCACTCAAAGGGCTGCAACCACAATAAAGAACAACACAAGGACCAATGCCAAAATATTAGATATTCTAATTAACATAAATGTGTAACCATTTTAATCCACTGAAAAAGGCTTTGCATGGTATATGAGACCCAAAGAGCAAGAATAGGTTCCTATCTCAAACATTCATAAGGAAACAAATCTAGCTCTTGATAGTCTCAGCCTGTTGTTGTCATGCGGCTCAAAACCAGGTGAGGTCACCTGAAGCGACTTCATCTCCCAGTAGCTTTTGCATCAGAGGAAAAAGTGTAGGGGTGATGAAATACACTTATTCTTGAAATTACAAAGAGTTGGCACAAAGACACTTCCACTTCTGGGGATGTTTGATACACATACCAACTGGACAACAATACCCTCTTGGCATTGACCGAGGTCAGACATTCAAACTATCACAGCAATATCTAACAGTCAATACCAAAAGTACAACCTAAGTGTGGCTTGGGCACAAGTTCAATAGCTCAAAGACAACAAAACATAACCAACACAATCCAAAGGTCAGTGATAATAGACAAAGATGCACTTAATAATAATTTCCAAAAATTCATAATAAGACTTATATGTCATAAATTTTCGTGTACATACTTGATCAATATCGGCTCATATGCAGTGATAAGCACATCAGTCCTAACTTCCTTCAAACGCAAATTTGCCAAATAAACCTGCAAAATGAAATGAAGAAATCCACATAATTATTCAGGACTTGTGGATGGGGGGAGTGGGTGGGTGGGTGGGTGTGTGTGTGTGTGTGTGAGAGAGAGAGAGAGAGAGAGAGAGAGAGAGAGATGCAGAGAGAGGCCAAAGGCCGGGCAACAACTAAACCTACTCGTACTATATTTTGTGCTTCCCTTCCTTGCCGTCCTTTAGAGATGGCCTACAGACAGTTAAAGATAATGAGTGACCAGTAACAAGCATAGATGCGTTACTCGTTGGAGAGTACAGCAGAGAAATCTATTTATTACGTATTCCATCAATTTATCAGCTCAACTTGTTTAATTGCAATATCTTATTCTGCATATTGCAGTATCTTAATCTGGGCAGACTTTATAATAAAACAATAATAAACTGTGATTCTTAACCTAATCAGTCAACCATTTACCCTCTGATTAGACTCATCTGAACACAAGATACATCATACAGCCCCCTTTGCAACAGCTGAACATGGAAGCCGACAGCCTTACATATCTCTCAAATTCCTCTAGTTCCATAATTATAGCTCCAACATTCTCCTCCATTGCATTAACAGATTAGATCTAAACCACACAAATCAATACTCTTTTCTAAGTATTGTCTTCCACTTAATAAAACCATTTTCAATTGAATATGATGATATGCCTCCAGATTATCTTCATGCTCAGACTCCACCACGCAATCCAGCATAAGCAAATGAAGCAATGCTGTAATCAAACGAAAGCAAGCAGGAAGACATGGAAACATAACTCCAAAGCGAAAGACAGAAGATCCCCAATACCATTTGCCCAACTGCAGTTGTTACAATTGCAGGAACATTTCTGTAACACAATCCAGGGACCTCAATCACTCCTGACTGCTCAATTATCTGAATACATGCACATAATGAGAATTCACCTTTTAGTCAAGCTCATAAAAGAGATGTTTTATATGGAAGAAAATTAAAGAAAATTCCAATTCAAATGACTGGTCTTCTGTACCTGGTTTTATAAACATGATTTAACTATTTTTTATCGTTGGTAACAAAGCCTTGTAATAGATCGGCTCTTATAAGCAGCAGAAGCAAGAACCAGCTTTGTGAATAGACGAATAATAAATACACTGAGAACCATGGGTAGAAGCCTTCTTTCTATTATGAAGGCTAACCTAGCAATCTCTCTTCTGGTTGATCGTATAATAAGAAACAATATACACTTCATGGCTATAAAAACCAGTAAAGATTATCTAACCTATTATAATTGTTCATGTGGAATCTGATCCTTTATAGTAGAGAACAGTGAGCTGCCTATTCGTGGTGCATCCATTTGGAGAAAGAATGAGTGATTAACTGAATATGGACGAGCTATCGAAGCAACGAGTCTCCAATCATCCAAAGAATCATTACTCTTACTAACTACCAATGCTTTGGACAATAAAAACATCCATTAAGTCCAGAAAGTGGCAATTTCCACTCATAAGAATTTTTATCAAATAAACAGCCAATACAGACACATTTAGGGATTTTTTTTTTTTTAATGAATACAGACACATTTAGGAAAATGTTTACATAAGCAAGGGGAGAAAAAATTTAAATCTAATCTCTCTTATCGTGACCTAGAGTCAAAGGTTTCATTGAACTACAACAGTTGAAGAGAAAAGAAATTATGATTTATAGAAAATTAGTCAAATAAACTTGTCAGCATATTTTCTAAAAATTTTACCGCAGATACTTATCAAAATAATAGAAAAAAATAAAAAAGTTAAAGAATTTAGAGCATAAGGGGGAAAACCAACCCTCAAGACATAGTTACTAAGCTTACCAAACTAGGTACAAAGGATACAATAAATAATAAGGTATAAAAATGTTCAAATTTGTGCAGGGAATGGTCTCTTTGGTCCTATAATTAATCATATAAGTACATGAAAAAGGCATAGGATGTTATTAATACCATAAATCTTGAGTATGATAAAACAGTTAATCCAAATTAATCAGATATTCAGTAACACTCACTGCACGCTTTTTCAATTAAACCCTCAGACATATTTAGAAGAAAAATGTTGGGAGGAGGGGTGAGGTTGTTATTCACTTACCAAATTGATAAATTTGCAAGAAAATCTCAAATAAGGTTTTGGAGGTAGCAACGTTATTGTATATTGTCAATAGCAATGCTCTCAAAAAGGGCAACATTTTGCTAATAATTGGGCATATATGATAATACATAACTTTCGATTTCTCAATATATAATATATATCTTGGTTCATCAACAAGCCTTAATAAAATTTGCATTTGCATAAACAGATCCTATTTTAATTGGCAGTCCACTTGACTAGCGTAAGCACCTAGTATGGAACCTAGTGACTCTAGGGATCAATGTTGTGGTCCTACTGCATTCCACAACACTCTAAGAAGCTGTGAGGAGCTCATTCTGGAAATCTTCATGCATCCATGCACTTCATTGATGAAAGATATGTTAAAGAAAAAGGAGGAAGCAAGTAATAGAACTTAAAAGTTTGGAAGAATGTGAGAATTTTAGGAGTTTGTTATCATACACTTGAGGATGCATGAACATTCTGTCTCAAATAATTAAACATATAGAGATGAACTATAGCTAAAGGGTAAATGCAAGGATCCAGGCAACTAGACCAGACAAATTATATACTTTATTTGTCCCATGAATAACTTCAAACTAGACTAGAGTTTGATGAGTAGAGCTTCAAAGTGATTGTCCAATTTAATCTGAATAAGTCATAATCAATTTGGCTCAATGACAACTCCACAAAAGCATGGCTAAAGACATAAAACCTAAATACGTATTACGTGTAGTCTTATTGAGGCTCTTATGGAGGACTTAAGTTTTACAAAGACAAGTAGTACCTAATGTCCAAATTTTTTGCAGCTCCAAGACATGGTTCAAGACTAGTAACTCTTTCCTACACCCCCCACCCCAAAACATAATTATGTAATTAAATAATTTAGGAAGAGGTACCATATAGATCTATGAGTTGTTTTAAGCCTTTTAGACCAACAAAAAATCTGCTATCACTACGTTAAGCACTTCAATACAGTTTCATCTAAATAATGTCTCACAGCACCAGTTAATTGCACTCATGATTATACTGTTGGCATAGTAAAGAATGTGGAGACTGTTCCTACAATTCAATCATTAATTCACTACCCGACTCACTTACTAGCATATTCGTAATCTCCAAATGTAATCAACCATTCCAAACAAGCCTTTGTTCCTTAAAAGAAAACAATAATCATCACATATAGAGCATTTTGACTTGGTTTTGTTTGCCATCTATGAGGAAGAGCACAAACATGTAGCATGACAAAAATAAATAAATAAATAAATAGGCAATAGCAAATTCCTTAAGCTAATAACGTAATGTTTATCGGAATCATTTAACAAACATATTTTTAGGTATGATAAAAATAAATAGATTAGCTTCAAACCCAACCATTGACATAACATATAATATAGGGCCAAATCAAAAAAGAAAAGTTGATCCCAACTGGTTGGGTTTTGGGCTTAGTTAAGTTGGTAAGTGTTGACAATTACCTCCAAATCAATCTAATTTTAAAGTGAATTGAGCCCCTGATTTCACTTTTCTTGACCTGAAAAATTCATGTTACATGTTTCTTCTCTCTCCTCAATTAATAAATATACAGCAAATCATCCTTAGATAAAGTGTTGGCCACAAATTTGTGCTTGACGAATATAGGACATATCAATAGCAAGCTAGAACCATACTGCACCAATGAACTTCATTAGTTATTTTCTACATTCCAGGGGTTGAGTGGCTTGAAGTTTCAGCAAGGCAATAAATATGTCCCGACATATTCCTCAATTGAGCTTTTTAAGCAACATTCTCTTTTTCAAATAAAATATATTGAAGACATAAATGACTAATTAATACTTGATGGATCTTGATCCACATAGTTGCAAGAAAACATTAAAAATCGGACACAGAGACCATGTGAATATACAAAAAAGACAGTAAATAGATTGAGAAACCATACCAGGCTTCCTTCAGCATTTTGTTCAACAGCTAGGTCTTGAAGGAACCAAGAAGCACTTCCATGGTCTCCAACATCATTCTTGAAGTCTAATAGTTCAAAAATCAGACTTTCATCACGTGCAGGATCAACAAACACTTCCTTCATCAATCAAAACAAGAATTAAAAAACTTGAACATATTACAACCCCCAAACCCCCCCCCCCAAAGGGTCAATCCCTCTTTCCACAAGATTACAAGCCCGAAAAAATTCATTAAATTGTAGCTAGATTAAATACTTTAAACACATTGTCGGTCAATACCCACTGCCCCCAAATTCACAAAACCCACCTTTCTCAAGCATTTCCTTCATCAAAACAACAATTTAATAACTTGAACTTATTACAAACGCAAAAAAGATTAATAGGTAAATACCCACTTCCCCGAATTTTCAACATCCCTCCCCCAATAAAAAGAAAAAGTAAAATAAATAATATTTTAGACTAACCTGATGATTAGGGACTTGACGAATGTCACTCACATCCTACAATTCAAAATCAAATTGTTATCCACAATCCAACATTAAACAATAGAATTGGGGAAAAAAAAACCATGTGTTAATTTCAATTACTAACCTGAAACCTCAGAGGAAAAGTACTGGAGATTGCGCCACCAAACAAGGGACGCTCCAAGTATGAATCTCCGGACATGTTTTCCTCGTCAGAAGTTGAGAGAGAGACGGTGTTGTTGAAGGATAGAGATGCTTCTGGTCGGGTCTAATGGACCGTTGTTAATGAAGTTCGCTTAAACCCTACGCTGTCCTTTCTGTCTTTAGAAAGACCAAATTGGGGATAACAGAAGGAAACCAAAAACAAAAAGAAGAATAACATTGGAAGCCTTCGCTGAATTCTATCAGAGCCAGGTTTCGATCCTGGGACCTGTGGGTTATGGGCCCACCACGCTTCCGCTGCGCCACTCTGATGTGCGGTTGGCAGAATCGTTATAAATATTATCATTGTTCAGCTGATCAAGCTACAAAATTGCTTTTTCAAGGGTTTGGGCGCCTGTGAGGCAAAGTTTGCTGGTGACTTGGGACTTCTATCGACTCTTCTTTGCATAGCCCTTGACCCTATTGTCAAATCGAAAATAGCATTTGCAACCAAATTTACTGCTTCACTGTGTAATTACCAATGGAGTTAAGAATAAAATTTGATATTTTCAAAATTTTAAATAACAGAAAATAATGAAAAAATTAAAATTTTTGTCACATTATTTGTAACCTGGCATTCATTTTCCAAGGAGAAATGAGCAAGAAGTGCAAGGGTAATGAGACGCCTGGACTAAAGAATATCACTGGACAAGATTACTAACCACATTAGACAAAACTCAAATTTGGGCAGTCAATAGAAAATGGGCATGATGTATATATTTTTTGTTCACTGATTATTACTGGCACGGTGATCGAAGGTATTGGGATGTTGATTCTCAATAACAACAATGACAATGGAAAAAATGGTAAACGTGAAGTAAAACTTAATTTCATAAATGGTGGAAAGTAAAAAGGAGAAAAAAAAAAAAAAGACCTCAATCAAGCCCCCCTCTCTTTCTTGGATACCTAAATCAATCGATATCTGAAATTATATTTTAACTAATTCGATATTCGACTTTAGAATTTCTTTAAAAAAAAGGTCTTTCAATATATATTTAGAATTATATTGTAATTAATTCGGTATTTAGTTTTAAACTTTCTTTATGTATGTATATACATACACAAGTTTTTCAATTATCGGTGAGTGAATCACCTGGAGTATGGCAGACGGCTCTGTCTCTTAAGGCAACCTAACCATGCGGATGCTTTTGTTGACTAATTGTTGGTGGGGTGCTTAAGGTGAAGCTGTCGTACCAGAACCGCCAACAGGTGTTTTGTAAAGGGGACGATGAAATCCTAGAACCCTCAATCAAACCTTACAGATTAAAATAAGATTAGGGAGTTGGAACCTGATAGGCAACTTGTTATAAGTTGTGCAGCCATGCCCATGCAATAAATTATTTTATTTTATTTTTTAAACGGGACTGAACTCCTAAACAAAATACCAAAAAAAGCAAAAGAATACAATAAAGTAAAGGAGAGGAGCACAAAAAAAAAAAAAAAAAAACAGTCTTGCAATAATTTAAACCCCACCTCCGCCCCCCCAACCAATACTTGCCCACGCATAAAAAGTCGAAAACTCCCATTTCATGTGGTTTAACTCTATATGTATATATATACATACATGTATATATATATATATATATATATATATATATATATATATATATATATATTTTGATGGTGTAGCATGGTATTCATTTTTGTTCATTTTTATATTTGAGTAATTACTTTATTTATTTCCGCCTAATAATTAAAGATATTAATGTTTGCAAAGTCTCAAATTTAAATTACTTTTTTTTTCTTTATCATCATTGTCTTTTAGAATAAATCACTACTAATCCAATAAATGTATCAAGTTTAATTGAATTTGATTCGAATTAGGTTGAATTTTTATAAAAAAAAATTTTTGATATCTATTTTCTTTATACATAAAATTCAAATATGATATTTTACTTGACAAAAATCAATGATCTATCGTCAAATCAGCTAAAAATTGTTATTAAAATATTTTTGATTTGCGTCAAGCTTAATATTATAATAGTTGTTTACAATGCATACATAATGCAGATGGTATTCAAAAATTTTAATATTTTCAATTAAGCTCTAACCACGAAACTCACCTTTTAACTAATGGTTAAACCATTGTACACAGAAAGCTATTTATCTAGTCGTATTTTTCAACTTAGAATTTATTTATTGGTGGAACAAATTTCACATCTACAAACATAGCCTATTTTAATTTAGTTTGCTTTATTTTTAAATCCAAATAGTTATTCAGACATAAGAAAAATACCCTTTGCTGCTTAAAAACCATGCTGCTTAAAAACCATTTAAATTAATTAAAATAAATTACAAAGTAAATCACAAACTTAAATTATTCGTAAAACTTTGCCTACTATTGTTGTCGGGCGCTTGGTTGGAGCGTTTGGTCCAATCCCATTCAGTAGCATTCGGTATGAGTTTATTAGTTCTATTCGGTAGCTATTTGGAGTCTCACTCGGTAATGATTTCTCATTGTATACTGTTCGGTGCATGCTTTCCAATGGATGCCTTCCGGTTCGGTGCTTAGTCTCCCAATAGCATATCCCTTCGATGTCTTAGAATGGATGCTGATCGGTTTTTGCTTCTCTCTTCGGCTATCAATTGGGTTGATCGGTTCCTCACTCTTGGAAAAGAACAAGACCAAGCATGGCTAGCATTAAATGCTAGTATATGGAGCATTTAATGCTAACATGTGTAAAATATCAAATGAGTTATAATTTCTCGAGGAAGCTACACAATGCACATTTCCAAAGAACATGACATGAACTAAAGTGTATGTGGGCTTGAGACAAATAAAAAAGGGTGAGAGTGAGATGTTTTACATATCATAGAAAGAAAAAAAAAAAAAAAAGGAATGACGAAGAGTCTTCTTCTTTCTTGCTTCATAGAGAAAGTAATGAGTGAAAGATAAGTTACTACAACAACTGGATTCTCTTTAGATTAATTTGTAGGTTTTCAAAGAGGTACAATATATTTGTACTCTTTCCATTTGTTGTGAATCTCAGATTTTGGGTATAAGTTTGAGATGTTAAGTCTCCTGTAACAACTTATTTCTCATAGTAGATTTTTATCTGGCTTGCCCCTGTGGTTTTTCTCTCTACACCGGAGAGTTTTCACGTAAATTCTTGGTGTTCTCTCTTCTCTTAATTTTCTTTGCAACAATGGCTTTGTTGTTAACTGTTATTTATCCCAACAATTGGTATCAGAGTTAAGATTATTGTGCCTTGAATCATAGAGAGTAACTAAGATATGGGTTAAGTTGACAGCTTCAAACTATTCTATTTGGAAGCCAATGATGGAGGACCATCTCTATTGCAAGGATTTGCATGATCCAATATCTGCTAAGTTTGCAAAACCGTCTACCATGATTGATGAAGACTGGAAAAAGCTAGATAGAAAGGCTTTGGGTACCATCAGAAAGTGGGTAGATATTAGTGTATTTCATCATGTAGCAACAGAGACTAGTGCAAATGTTGTTTGGGATAAGTTAGCTACATTGTATGAAAGGAAGACTGTCCTGAATAAAGATTTTTTGATTAAAAAAGCTTACTAATCTGAAATACAAGGAGAGATGCCCTATTGTTGAACACATGAGTGACTTCCAAGATGTGTTGAATCAGTTGACAACCTTGGAAATCAATTTTGATAATGAAATATAGGCTTTGCTTCTCTTGAGTTCTTTGCTGGACAGTTGGAAAACACTAGTTGTGACTATCAATAATTCAGCTCCTAATGGCAAGCTAATATTGTGAATGGTAAAGGACATCATATTCAATGAAGAAGCAAGATGGAGGGACATGGAATCTGGGAGTAGTCAACCTCTTGTCGCAGAGAATAGGGACAGAACTAAGAACAGAGATCAAGATTCCAGAGGGCGCAGTAAGTCCAAGAAGAGATCCAAGTCTAAGGAGGCAGTAAAGTGTTATTATTGCAAGAAGACTGGTCACATCAAGAGAAATTATCGACTCTTGAAAGAGAAAAATGATGAAAAAAGCAAGAGTGTCTCAAATGATAGCAATGCTGCAGTGGTTGGTTTTGATGAATGGATTGAATCCTTAGTGTCTACACCAAATGATTGCAATCATGTGGGGGATCCATTGTCTGAATGGATTGTTGACATTGGTGCGGCATATTATTATGTTCCCAAAAGAGAGTTGTTTACAACTTATAAAGAATGTGACTTTGGCATTGCCAAAATGGGAAGTAACATTGTGTCGCAGATTGTAAGAATTGGTGACATTATTGTCGAGACAAGCACCGACTGTACACTGACTCTACGGGATACTAGGCACATCCTATATATGAGGATGAATCCGCTATCAATTAATGTCCTTGACAATGAAGAATATGAAAGCCAACAAAAGAATGCTCAATGGAAGCTTCTCAAAGGTATTTTGCTGGTCGCAAAGGAAAAATTGTGCTCCTGTATGTATAAGACCTGACTAAGAGTATGCAGCGAGCAAGTCAATACAGTTGAGGATGATGTTTCACCGAACTTGTGGCATAAAAGGCTAGGACACATGAGTGAGAAAGGGTTGCGGCTTTTAGCAAAACAGTCCCTCATTCCTTCGGCCAAAAATATTTCTCCAAACTCATGTGATCATTGTTTATTCGGTAAGTAACATAGAGTTTCTTTCTTTATTCCTTCTAAGAGGAAAGAAAATAAACTTGAATTGCTTTACTCTGATATTTGTAGTCCCATTGAAGTTAAGTCTCTTGGTAGAAACAAATATTTTGTCATATTTATTGATGATATTTCACGAGAAGTGTGGGTGTATTTGTTGAGAAACAAAAGTCAAGTTCTAAAACGATTTCAAAATTTTCATGCTATGGTAGAAAGAATGACAGGATTACCTTTGAAATGTCTTTAGACTGACAATGGAGGAGAGTATATCTCAAATGAGTTTAAAGCTTATTGCTCGAAGCATGGAATAAGACATGAGAAGACAGAACCTAGAACACCACATCACAATGGTGTGGCTGAAAGGATGAATCGCACTATTATGAAAAGAGTTAGATCCATGTTGAGAATAGTTAAATTGTCAAAATCTTTTTGGGATGAAGTAGTTAACACAGCTTACTACCTAATCAACCGATCACCATTAGTTCCTTTGGGTTTTGACATTTCAGAGAGGGCATGGACAGACAAAGATGCTTCGTATTCTCACTTGAAGGTTTTTTGTCGTAAAGCTTTTGTAGATATATCGAAGGAGCAAAGGTCAAAGCTGGATAGCAAAACCACTTCGTGTGTATTTGTTGGGTATGATGATGAAGAGTTTGATTATCGATTATGGGATCCAAAACAGAGAAAGGTTATTAAGAGTAGAGATGTGGTTTTTCATGAGCAAGAGACTATAGCCGATTTCGAAAGGAATGAGAAAACTGCACAAAGAGTTGGTGAGTATGAGGATGAGTCACCAACAGCACCTCTACCTGGTAGTGCCACACCTGGAGGAAATACAAAGGGAGCAGAACTTGGAGATACAGATGAGTCGAACATAATTAGTAATGTGAATTATTACAGTCAGAAATTTACTGTTCATTATGAATGTATAATGTGAATTATTCAGCCATCATGAATTGTGAAATTTTGAGCAGCTTATAAATTACCATCATAATAGTTAAATGTATCTTTTAGCAGAATTTTATAATTGTCGCTAAAAGTCGTGCCAACAATGAACATTTAGTGGCATATGCAAATAGCTCTCGAAGGTTTTTAATTGCTAAAGGCTTTTATTTTTGTTTTTCACTATTTATAAATGTCGCCAAGGAATTATAATTTGCTGGCAAATAGAGTTCTATTGGCATTTATAAATGCCACTGAAGTTACAAGCTTAATGACATTTAACGCAATACTTTACCAACATAAATGTCTTAATTTATGCCAGCAAGTCTAGTGATGACATTTATGAATGCGGAAGCAAATGTTGCCAAAGTTGCAGGGCTGTACCGACATTCATTTAACCTTATGACGACATTCAACCTTGTCACAACATTCGGCGTCTCACATTCATTTAACCTTATCGCCACATTCAACCTTGTCGCTCACCATCGTCTTAAGCCGTAAGTGTTGGCAGTGTTGGCATAGGTCTTTCCCAACATGGCCTAAGCTGTTGTGGACATTTAAAAATGTCGGTAGTGTTTGTCAGCAAAGCCTGATTTTGCAGTAGTTCCAGAGTTTATCGATTTCTTTGTGAGATTGGCTGCGTTTGTCTATTTGTTTCGTTCACAAGCTGATCTGGGATGAGCTGCGCAGCTCCATTTTGAGGCAAGAATATAACTTTCCATTTTGAAGGCTGTATCATTTTGGTGTGCCACAGTTGATACACTGGTTCACAGTTTATGTTATATATAGGTTTGTTGAAGCTCAGTATTATTTCTTTTCTCTTAGAAATATTCAAGTTTTATTTTATTTTATTTGATACAAGGAAGCGAAATCAAGCGAAATTGAATCGAGAAAGGGAAGATGGCATCAGGGAGGCTCAGTTGACATATTCAAGTCTTATTACGTGGACGCTGATCAGTTTATCAGATACAAGGGCAGTCCTGCAAGAGGCCATTGCCAAAGATCTTCGTAATCAAACATACATACATACATACATACATATATATATATGTATGTATGTATGTATGTATTTTAGGGGGTCTTGGCCAAACAATATTGCATAAGAATTGTGTATGAGGCTGAGGGAAACACACAGACAGGCTAGTATCATCAAACAGCGGATACAACTGTTTCATTATAAATTCTTCCAATGCCGGTTCAACAAACAGCATTGTTCGTAGTTCTTATTGGGGATTGAACCCCAAATTGCAATTCTGAAGAATGCATATCAATCTGAACGCTTGTTTACTCAAACGAGTTAATCGATGTTGCTTGTGGCAAACAAACATTTGCCAATTATATATATATATGTGTGTGTATATGTATATGTATATATGTGCGTGTGTATATATGTATTTAGTATGTTTTTTCGTGAACATCTGTCACAAATTATGACTCGTGTAGCTCAGGGAGAATAAAATGTTGTCAATGGTAATATCATAGCTGTGGGATGACGATTGTTGTCTACCTTGTGTGATGACCAGTATTCTCCAAGTTTGTGGCTATCCTAACAACCAAAGGCGAAGTTAAAATTTATATAAAGGAAAGTAGGGTCATAATTTAAAGAACAATAGTTACAATTTTTATAGACAAATAACACTTAAAAGTTGTAGTCTTTAAATTGTTTACGTAATCTTTCTTTTTTTTTTTTTTTTTCGTCCCGTACAAGCAATTTCAAGTGTTGGTTTAGAGTAACATCTCTGAAGGACTTTTCAGACCATAGGATGACATCAAAAAGAAGTATTCGACAAAGTCGTTTGATAAAAACCTTTTTAATATTGTACCAAGAAAATGCCACATCGGTAATGTTATCCTTATTACAATTTAGCCAAAGTACAAGTTTTCTCCAAATCAGTGAAATACTCTCCAGCGCCTTAGATTTGCGGAGGGGAGGGCATACAATTACATCTATTCATGGGAATCCACCTCTGAAATCAGAATCCGGTTCTGTATTTCTGAGAATGTCTTTACATCTGATCCCCATAACCTGCACATATAGATCAAGTTAAGCCAACTTGTGCACTCCTGCGGTATTTGAGATGAAATCTCAATGACAATAACAAGAGTTGAGGATTGAGATGCACACTAAGCACCTCCCTTCTTAAAACATCTCTTCAATTCTATTCATATGAGATTATGTTTTAAGTGCGTCTGCGTTATAAAGAGTGAAGTAAACAAAGAGGTAAAAGAATTATTACATTAAGGGTGTAAATTTTCTATAATCACCAAGAAGTAAACATACCAGCAATCAATACCAACTGCAGCTGCCCCCTGCTTATCTGCTTTCTCATCGTCTCCAACATGCACGGCTCTTCCGGCATCTACTCTAACTTGAGCTATATAAATATGGACAGAAATAGAAAAGGAAAGAATGAAGACTTCGACAATATCAAAAATTGCTACTTTAAAAGATGCAAAGCAACCTCTGATTATAGATATTTGCAACTAAATTACAACATTTCAGCCCTTTTAAAATTAATACTTGAGGCACTACAGGGGGATCTGGCAAAACCATGTTGTGGGGAAAGAGAACAGCTCACAAGGGCAGCCTCAGTTGATTAAGCTACCTAGAGAGGAGTGAAAGATGATGGGCAGTGGCAAATATATTATAAAACGTATCCAAGCATTGAGACTTTGTCAACATAGTTACATACCCAAAGCAGCTTTGAATATCTCTGGATCTGGCTTTTCATATCCAACCTCCGAAGATATTATTACAGCATCAAATCTAAGAAAGCAAAGACATGGTAGTTACTTCCTTACACTGCGAGGCAGATAGAACCATATTATTGTACCATTTGTGATTTTCATTGAAATAGTTGCACACTCAGAAAATTAAACCAGACAGCATTCCTTGAAGTCCTCACAGAGGTACGAGCAAGATGAAAGTAGGAATGGGGAAAATGAATGTGTTATCAAACTTTGCAATAGGAGATTCTCATTCACCTTAAGCTATCATAGTAACTTAATATACTTTTATGTCAACAAAACTGAATTATAAGATAATTAAAATATTTGGGCTAAAAAAATTTAAATTCACCTTAAGATGCACTTTTAAATGATCAAATGCATGATGGTTCTTTCCCTTACCCCATACTAAGCCAGAGAGCACTTTGTGCACTGGTGAGCCCTTATTAAATGTATGATGCTTCTACTGTCTTCAGATAGTAACATCAACAGCGAGAAAGTTTAAAGATTATAAATGCTTACAGTTCCAAGACATTTAGGTCCTCCAAGAGCTTTCGCAAGCGGGTGTCAAAGTTAGATACAACGGCCAATTTCACTGCAATAAGTTACAGCATGTTAGAAATAAATAAAAAGCAAGAAGCATTTCCCACTACTAGTTAGAGAGACAAAGAAGGTTTGTACTTGATGAGTATGACCTCCAGCATTTTTCAGAAGGTGCATTGTCTCAGAAGTTCCAGCCGGAAGACGCCATGCATCACCATTTGCAAAATGCTGAAAATTTAACCAATGGTGTGGGTTGAAAATGTTAACTCTTTATTTTATCGTCAAGTCCTTCACATTCTAGGCCAGGCAACATGAGTTATAACAGCATTTTGAACGGTTGATGTCAAGAAGCATCACCTCATATAGTTCTTCAAAGTAGTCCTCATTAGAACAACCAGTTGCTTCAGATACAACAAGTCTCCAAAAAGGCCTTCCATCTCCCTGAGAGGCAAAAAAACTTTAAACAATAATGCACATCTCTAGAAAAGGTCAAGCAACTCAAATCATATCCACAATCCCAGATCCAGCCAGGTAAGAAGCAAACTTAATAACATCCTGCTCCAAGTGCTAAGAAGTGCTAAGAACTATAGAAGCCCCAGGAAGAAAAAAGTTAGATTCAGAACTGACTGCCAATTTGTAGTATAAGTGTTTTTCAATTAAAATTAGCCACAAGATGATTCGACGATCTATAATGCCTTTGCCAGCTTAGCGATATTATGAAATTCACAACTGAGACATAATTTTAGTGAGAAATGCACCAATTGAGTACACTCTAATTACAAGGAAAAGTAGAAATGGGGAGTTTATAAAAGATAAAGTATCAACATATCAGCAAAAGAAATAAAAACAAGAAGTCTAAAATCTTTCAATATAACAGCATCTTGATAAAAAAAATTTAGCCCTCCAAAGCACCGAAACAAACAGCGAGGGAACCATAATAATTTTGTTCAAAAAACTATATTATTTTCCAAGTCAATAGTTTCATCAAAAAATAACTGCATCTTACACGTTACATTAGACAAAAGTCCTGTCGTGAATTCCTATATCCAAAGCCTTCCACAGACACAATGAAACAACAGATGGATAGAAATTTCTGTTTCATATTTGCATAACATACATCTTTCTGTTGAAGAAAGTAAAAGCATTGTGTGGAAGTGGCAAGTATAATGGAGCAACAAATTTAATAACATAATGGAACATAATGGACCTGGTAACGGAGCTTTTCAGGCCAGGGAGCAGCGAAAGCTCTTCTAAATCCTTGCTTTATCTCAGCTGGTGTTGCTTTCAAGCCTGTTAGGATTGCAAATTTTACAAATAAAAGATTACACATTAGAATGGTAAGATCATGTGAGAATTAAGGCCAAAAAAGCAGATCAAAAGTAAAGCAACAGACAGAATTCTATAGCACGAAGACGATAATCAGTGCATGGAAGACATTCATGTGGTCCTATTGCTACAGAATTTTTCTTTCCCACAAAAAGAGACCAATTGTATGGAGATGTGGAACTTCGGAAAACGTACATTCCAAAAAATAAACACCATATGCCACTTTTGTGCAAAGTTTGAAATTGTTTTCAACACCTCATGAAATTCATGTTTCAAATGACACCAAATACTTAATAAAACAACTACAATAATAGGGATATCTATCATCAGAAAAAATGGGCTTTCATTATATATCTTGTGCCCTAAGTAATCAGTAGAGAGAGAGAGAGATGTTCAAGAATGGAACATTGGTCAAAAACATGATTTTTAATTCATGGGGTTTGCTTGTTTAATAAATTAAAAGAGATTAAAATTGTGAAGTTGGGGGGGGGGGAATACCATATTTGGTGCCAAGAGAAGCATAGGTGTGTTCAACCGGATGGGCCAATTGCAAGAGGGTACCTCCTGCATCCAGCAATAATGCTTCATATGCTTTCTTCTTCAACCCCTTTGATTCTCCTATCATATAAAGTTACAGCAAATAATCAATCAGTATACAGGCGCAGGGGGGGAGAGAGAGAGGGAGAGAGAGAAGGACCTGAGTGAAGAGAATTAGAAATCTTGAAATTGGGAGTGTTGCTGAGGGATTTTAATCGGAAGAGGGACGCATAAGCACCATTTGAACATCTCGTCCAACAAGCCTCCATCTCTCCTGATTTTCTAGACGAACTAAACAATGATGCCCTCATCTTCAACCCTTGAAAGAAAACACAGAGAGAGAAGCAAAACGAGTCGTTTTTCACTCATGCTTGTTTAATATATTAAATTTTCCTTCTTCCTGGTTAATAAAACAATTTGTTTTTTTTTTTTTTAATTTCTAGCATAATATGATAAACAAGCAGAATAGAATAATCGTGTTAAAAATTGCAATCACTTTAAATTTTTAAATATCTGTTTTTTATTTTTATGTCCTAATTAGTTATATAGGCATGATAACTCATAAATATATACATAAATTAAGCAAAAAAAAAAAAGAAATATTAAAAAAGGAGCTTGAATAATTGGAGCGGCTCTCTATAACAACAAAATATTTGATATCCAAAATCTACTTTGCCATTGTATATCATTTGTGAATGACACTTCTGTATTCATTCTATTAACTAATATTTTTCTATATTTATTTTATATTTTTCCAATATTTAAAATTAAGACATAAAAATAGAAAACTTAATATATGTAAATTTTAAAAATTGGGTATTTATAAATTTCAGTAAAAACTTTTGTTTCTCCAGAGTTTGGGATTGAATTTGGTATAATAGAATTTATGTGCCTCTATACTAGGGGAAATTTTTATAATCTATAATAATAAAAAAAAAGATCCAAAATCAAAAAATTATGGACAAAGAAATTTTTCAATAAAAAGAAAACTGTAAATCCCAATCATAGAAACTTGAAGAAGACCCAAAATCTCATAACAGCAAAAATTGATCCAAGACATTTTTTTTTCTTTTTTTGAAGAAACGGAAAAATCGAAGCAAATTAAAGGATAGTTAGTGTAACGGGTAGGTTACTATGTTTCTTAACTAAAATTATGAATTTGACTCACGATTTGAGTATGAAGTCGATTATATTGAGAGATCCTTACTCCTTAAGAGAGATCTCAGTTAGATCGATTTGAATTAATTGAGATAAAATTTTAAATACAGAACGATTGACGGAGTCCAAAGGCATCCAAAAAAATAATAATAAAATAAATAAAGAGAGAGGGAGAGAGAGAGAGAGCAAGCGCGAAGGTCTGCTTCCCTGTCCCTTAGGTTAAATGGAAGCAAATTCGGTACGGTGTTCCTATTTTACCTTATTTCAACGTTCTAAAATTTTGAAATTTTAGCAACTTTATCTTGTTTCTAATTCCGAGTTCAACCGAGAGCCAAAAGCGTGTGTTTTCGATTAAAACCCGTGTTTCCACCTTCTGCCTTTTCTTTTTTTTTTTTTTTTTGGCATTACCATTATTCTTTTTATAATTTTGTCCGCAACATGGAGTGCATATATTTATATATTTTGGAGAAGGGTGAAACAGATACAAGGGTCGTGGAGTGGTTGGCGTCCCCCTAGTCAGGGCATTCTCAAGTTAAATTGTAGATGGTGCTATGTGTAGGAGTTCAAATGCAATAGGAGCGGGAGTTCTGATCAGGGATAGTAAAGGTAACTGGATTAGGGACTTCTATGTTAAGGTGGGTATCTGCAAGGGATTGAAGTGGAATTAGACTCCACAAATCTGGTTAGGCTCCTCTCTGATGATTCGGTGCAAGGACTCAGGATGTTCAACATGGTTAAGGAATGCCGCCAGATCATGCGTGAAATCAAAGTCTTGGAGGTAAACCATACCCGCAGAGTCTCGAATCAGTGTGCAAACTGTCTTGCCAAGTTGGGTTTCTCAGGACCTCAGGTTATCCGATATCTAGAATCCCCCTGCTGAGCTCTCCCAGTTGCTCCTGGATGACAGCAGAGGCTCTCCTTGTTTCAGTGTGTAGGGTGATTCCCGCGTGATCTCCTCCTTGTAACAAAATATAAATATATATATGTATATATTTTTTTAAAAAATATATTAAAATGATAGAAATTACTCCACGATAGAATTATTATTATTATTATAAGGCTTATTTGAGCTCTTCATATGTCCATTTCACTGTAAAACACTTTATATTAAATATACAAAACTATTAATAAAATATTAAATATTTAAAACTCTTAATACTTAATATTTCTCTACAAGTGCTATCCAAGATTTTTTTTTAATGTAAGTGGATTACTTACTACTAATCGATATTCGGATTTTACTTGATTAATTCAATTCGAGTATTATAAGATTCTCTGTGGAGAGATTGGCTCTCCTAAATATTATTTTTTTATTTTTATGACTCAAATTCAAGATCTAAGATCAAGAGAATAAAAGATTTGACTATTATACCTACGGGAGTTTTGGTATTTTATTCAACAAGAAGACTGGGCGCTAAGGTTCCTTTTTCATTATACAAGTATAGGAAGACTAGTACAAATCCAAAGAGACCCGGTGGGCCACCCAACAAAAATCATCCGGGTCGGGTTTCAAGACAAAGAAGAGATCCGATTTTGTACTATCTTAATAAAAAATTCATGGTTACAATTTCATAAATATTTTATTATTTTGTAAATAGTAATATTCATAGAGTTAATAGCATTGGATCATTATTCATAAATATCATTTTTTTAAGTAGGATGACAGAATGATTAATAGCGTGTTAATAATTTCAAAAATTGTCCAAAAATAGAAAAGAAAATCTTTAAATTCATTGTGTTGCAAGTTGAGGTATATGTATTACAAAATCAGAAAATTTTATTTTCAAATAACACAGTACACACTTCGTGGCATGCATATTGCCTATATTATGTCTCCAAGATAACTTAATAATCATAGTCCCTCTCTCCGATCATGTGATTCAGATTCAAATCTTGTTGTAACGAAAAAAAAAAAAAAAAAATTACCTATATTGTGCATAGAGGCAAATGTGGGTCAATGACTTAAAGGAAATCCAATCCGGATGTGCAAAACCCAAATCAAATCAATTAAACCAATTAAACTAAACTAGACTAAAAATATGATTTGATTTAAATTATTTGTTATAATTTTTATATATTTCAAAAAAAATTTAAATTGTAATAAATCAGTTAAAATCAACAGTAAAACTAAAATTTTATTTTCGCTTAATATCTTTTACATTACCAAGTACAATTATTTTCCACCGCCCACCTACTTTCACTTAATATATTTTTATTTTCCTTTCATGTCCGAACTACTCTCTATGGTTATAGAACCTACTCCCTTGTGTTTTTCGTGAGAATATTTTGTGCATCTTATCTTTATGATGAATAAATTTTTAATCTTTTGAAATTTTTATTTTATGATTTTTGAATGTAATTTTAAATTATTAATCATTAAAAAATTATAATAAAAATAAAATCATAAAATATTTCAAGTAAAAGAACCGATAGGGTAGCGGCTAACACACACACATTGAGAAGGATTCACATGCAGGCTCCTCCATAGACTGCACGAAGGTTTTTGCACAAGAGTATCATGTCTGACGCATGCAGGGGCTGTCCTACAAGATCCATGCCAATCTGAACATTGGTACACCATAGCCGTATAGTACGAATGCAGACCTTACAAAGCAAAATGTTGGAAATACCATAAAACATCATGTTGCTTGCTACTAACTGGGGAGAAAAATGAAAACAAAAACTGAATAAATGGGAGCAACGTTAATTCAGCAAAACAAGGGGGGGTTCCAGGGTGCATCTTCCTTACTAATGTACTGATTCTATTTTCAATATGCCCCAGTTACACGAGCACAATAGTTGATCCCAGCATATGGACCGCGGAACTAAATGATCAGTTTATCTATGTGAAAAATGTTTAGTTCTACATATACAGTTGTGCAGATGTAACTTTACAACAGATTAGTTCTCATTTAGGCGGTTCCCAGTCATGACAGTCATGACAAAAGAATCAGCATATATAGGCAATGCTTGGTGGATGTACAGGTATCAGAGCCTGTGAATGCATGGCCTCTCAAATGGGAAATCGAGCTTAATTTTAATAGTCCTTACCTCGTTCCACATCTTTCTTGCATCCACAAGCCACTCCAAAGGTTAATCCTACCTGCCAGTAAATGAACTACATATGAGAGAAGAGTGACCATAAGTAAATGTGGACATAGGAAACCTAAGCGGTATATTGCTTATACATAGGCCGAAAAAGCCAAGAGGTTATATCCCATCAAGTTCTTCCAAAGCAAGCAGATGCAGATGTAACATTGCTGCAGCTAAGAAAGAAGTCAAGCCTCCAATAAAGTCTATTTGATTGTAGTGCAAAGGAAAAGGAACCAATTATTTGTTACAACAAACACATTGCACAAAATTTCACCCAACTTATTTGTTTTAAGGGAGAAATGCAGTTCATTCCGTTGAATCTACAACTGAATGTCCGCTAATTGGGTCAGCTATTTAGCTAAGTTCCATTTGAGGAATCTAGCTTAATGGATCTAATAAATCCAAAGAGCAAAGTGAACAATCCTATATTATAACATGAAAGAGATATGACCTTAACTCACCTGGAAGGAAACTGATTAAGATATCCAAAACATCAAGGCCGATGAGGGGCTGCTGGCTCTTCCCTATGCCTGAATAACTTTGCAAGTGCCCTGCGCTCACAGTCCTGCATATAAGACAATGATCAGGACCAGAAGATTTTTAATAACCACTGCGACAGAGGAGGGTCATAAACTGTTCCATAGTAACCCACTTCTACCCGCCTTGTGAAGCAATATTCCATATAATTGTCTTGCAAAAATTCTCAATTTCCTTGTAAGTCCAGCTCAATGATTTATCCCATGAATCTAGCTGACCATACTTGACTAAATTCATCAACACAGATCACCCGTATTGTATATAGAAGAATGTTTTACATAAGCAGTATTCAGTCATACTGAAACAAAATGAAACCATTATGGGATGTCTCTAAGGATTTCAAAACTAGTATATATCAACATAGGGTGTATTCCTCCATCACAAATATACTCAACTTCCAAAAGTTTTTTGGTTCTTGACAATGTTAATTCTTTTTGCTTATACTGTTATGAAATACAAGGGTTATTTTGAAATTATCCACGAACTTTTGTTTGGAAAGAAATATTAAATACATCTAGAAAAGTTGAATTCCCAATATCCACAAATCAAGTGGGAAGGGGCAACTATCAGAAGTTATTGACAACAAAGAACATTTTCCATAAAATTACCTTAAACATATTTAGGTAGAATGGTTTATCAGGGTTCAATCTCCTCAATTTTAAGTAAGTATATGCAAAGCTTAGTTGATCACGTGAGGTAAAACGATCAACTTCATTGAACCAAAGGCATGAAAATAAATTTGACATTGGTGTATGGGCCCGAACAATAAATGAACCTTCAGGCACATCTGCAAAGGACATAGCAATTGGACTTAGCAATGAAGTTTCGATAACTTGATTCTAAATAAGAGAAAAGGGCATTAAACAAACTGAGGAAGAAAAAAAAGGATGCCAATGACGCACAACTTGGAAGAAGGTTATTGGGGTCTGAAGGGTCAAACTTGGTCAAACCATCAGACTGGTAAAAATTAAACTGTTCATCGATTGCTGTGTGATTGTACTTATTTAGACGCTTATTTTGGAGTACCTCCTCCCAAATACAGTGGCGATCATAATGATTTGAAATAGCATATTCGGATTTAGTTCGCCACAGAAAGTATTCAATGATTAACATGGGATCAGTCTGAAGCCGCATTTTGCTGTCGAGCCAGATAGAGTACCTGAAGAATGACCAATGTCGACCATCACTATCAGCTGTCTTCAGAACTAGAAAACCAACGATCCACAGGTTAACAATTACCTAGAAGAGGGGAAGAGACGATGGGATAAAAATTTTGGCACCTTTCCTGTTCTCCGCATGTCCTTGTATGGTAAGTTCCTTACAATAACTATCTTCCACAAACCCACGTACCCAGCATCATCAGGAGCATTTCCCTCAGCTGACAACTTTGTCAGTGTTTCCTCATCCACAAACATGACAAAACACACATTTTTCTGAGAATAATCACTGATCTGCATTAAAGAAACAATAGTCACAAGAGTTATACAGAAGCTGCAAAAACAATGAAGTTCCAGATAAAATCCCTATGAATCCACTTTATATAACATGAGTTGCCCCAATATTAACAGATTAACTGTTCATTGATAGAAAGCTTTGATTAAATACGACATTTAATATGGAAAATCTCCAAGAAAGTGAACTGCATCTAGAGCTTCTCAGAAAGATGATCATGTGAACTACTTAATGTCCTACTATCTGAGCATGTAGCTGCATGTTTACCACCAATTTTTAACCCAAAAAAGAGCAAAAAGTAATAAATAAATAAATAAATAAAAGGAAAGAAATGATCAATGAATGTTCCGACACTTTGCCAAGTATCCATTATTTTGGATTACATTTCGAAGCAAGTCGGCTAAAAAATTCCTGTTTTGAAGTCAAGAAGAATAGCAGATTTACATCTTCTGTCTCAAGGAGGCTGGTTTAAGAATGAGTATAGGTTATATAAAAAGTCCTCCCCAGAGGAGTATGGCTGGAATCCTTGTGCTCTAGAATATCTTACTAATTACCGAAAGGCAAAAACATCAAAATATTTCACCAACTTAGTTCACCCATGTGTTATCATCAAGTGAAAAGGATTGTTTCCATGAACTCCAACTGGTGACAAATAGTGATCATTAATGACAGAAAGATTTTTCAAACAGCCAATAGAGTTAATAGAACTACCCTGGTAAAGCAGAGGTCCATACAATTCAGAAGCTGAAATTGTATATACTCCTCTTTCATATTATATTATGAAATTGATGTTGGGGATATAGCTCAATTACCAGCTTCTTTGTTGGCCTCCTTAGGAAATCCGAACTTCCAAAGATGCAAGAAGATACAACAACCCTACAAGTATTCATATATGCCGTATCTTTCTCATCAAGATCAAATCCAGTGCTGCGGAACTCCACTGGTCCTTTTACAAAACCACAATGAAGTGTTTGATTTCTGGCATAAAAGGTTTTCTCTCTTTCTTCAAGCGTCTGGTGTCCTCCAAATTTTGGTTCAAATTGATCATTCCCCGAAGGTAAGTCCTCCCGACCAACATATCCAATGGAAAATTGTGTGAAATTCCTTATGTCTTTGGGCTCAACAAAATCATCAACTGACTCTAGAAACCCAACCTTGCAAGGAAAATCTGATAATTACGAAGAACACAGCAAGAGAAGGAGCACAAGAGATTCAACAACAAATGATCTGAAAACCTTTAAACTCGAATGTTTTGGAAATTACATTGTTGTTTTCCAAAACCACATCAAAATTCATTATTTCAAGAGAAGCAATATATCTTACGTTGTCGTCGACGACGCTTGCGTATTGGTCCTTGCAATACATCCGATCTTAATACTTCAGATTCTCCTTCTGCTATAGATGAAATCTCACCTGCAGTTCCACCTGGAAAGAGAATTGCATCGAACACAAGTTAAATGACTGTAACACCATGAATCAATGCAGGCAAATCAAGTACAGAAACACATCACCAAATAAACAGGTGGAAGAGGATTTGAAGAGGGTTTGGAATGCAGTCCTTAATTAGTTCCCCCCCCAGGGGATCTTGTTTCATTTGGCTTTAAGAATTTCTCATCCTTTTTAGCCTGATATCTACTCAATTACCTATCTAATACAATTCTTTTTTCTATCAAAAAAAAAAAAGTGGAAGCTTTTTTAACTTACAATCATATTCAGGTGCTCTAAAGAAGATAAACCAAGAGCATTGAGATCACAAAAAGATAGCAGAACCTTTTTCTCCAAATATGGAAAGGAAAAATCATAAAAGACCAGCAGACCTGTCACCTGTGCTTGTGCATCACAGCAAGCCCCAAAAGAGCCAGCTATTAGCATAACTAATGACTGGATTTGCCACAGCCCTTGAAGACACTATTACAATGAATTATGTGAATTTTGACAAGCCACAAGGGGCAAAACAAAGATACCCAAAACTTTACACGCAAAAGTAATGCTTGGTCAACTCATTCATAGTCCTTGATGGCATGGCATGTCTCTTGAACCCATATGCCTTTTGGGTGGAAAAAAATTATAAATTTTTGAATCAAAGAACAGGTTGCCGTAATAACATTAGGTAGCAAAGTGGTAGAGTTGCGTCAACAACTTATATCAACACCAATAATAACAATTAGACACGTTAATTTATAATGCTGCTAAAAATCTATCATTGCTCAATCAGCACAGAGAATTATAGATTTAGAACTATAAATTACATTGGGAAGTATTAGATACTGTCAAGATGGATAAAATTTCAGGCAAAGTTCAATAATAAATTTAGCATGTGCTCGTAAGCAAAAACATAGATGTGGATGAACAAATCAATTCAAAATATATGTGATAAATTATAAGAAATGCCAGTAATTTGTAACTAAACTAAGAAAAGAAAGAAAGAAAAGGCATAGTCCTTGATGGCATGGCATGTCTCTTGAACCCATATGCCTTTTGGGTGGAAAAAAATTATAAATTTTTGAATCAAAGAACAGGTTGCCGTAATAACATTAGGTAGCAAAGTGGTAGAGTTGCGTCAACAACTTATATCAACACCAATAATAACAATTAGACACGTTAATTTATAATGCTGCTAAAAATCTATCATTGCTCAATCAGCACAGAGAATTATAGATTTAGAACTATAAATTACATTGGGAAGTATTAGATACTGTCAAGATGGATAAAATTTCAGGCAAAGTTCAATAATAAATTTAGCATGTGCTCGTAAGCAAAAACATAGATGTGGATGAACAAATCAATTCAAAATATATGTGATAAATTATAAGAAATGCCAGTAATTTGTAACTAAACTAAGAAAAGAAAGAAAGAAAAGGCCAAAAAAAAATTACGGCCCGGATAACTTACCATGAAAGTGCAATTTTATACCCATGAGGGCCAAAGATGTGAACAACAACATGGAAAGAACAAGCACCCATAATGAAAAACGTTTGGTAACTCGACTAAACCTCCTCACTCGTCGAATGCCTCGAGTACCATGCTCATATTGAGTAGGAGTCTTAAATATTGCACCAAGTATACCTCTTCTCTCTGGCACCAATTCGTTGTTGTACCTAAGAAGAGCCATCACAGTGCACTTTCAAGAGTTCTGTCATAGGCCAGCTCATCTGAATGACAAGCAGGATATGGTGTAAAACAATCAATGTGACAAACAATATCCCACATATATCAACATAGAAACGTGATTTTCACTGCACATGTTCTGTCTGGTAATTACTTACTCTCATTTAGCAAAATGTTTTACCTCCACAATCCAAAATTGTGACCCTAGTAACAGTGGCCAGTACGAGTGCAGGCGGATTTGGTCTGTTAAGCATTACAGTCCAGAAAGAAGTCAAAACTTCAAGTCTGATTGCCTCAAAAACATAGCCAATTCCTAAACCTGACAAACATGGTTAAACAACCTCATGAAATCATGAAACTGCTTAATCAAGCAGCTTGACATTGTAAACTTAAATGGCATTCATTCAAGGCATTTATATTGAATGTGACTTGAGGACCTCTTGCAAATGACCTCTGGTCTGGCTGGTAAAGGATACACCTCTCCTATAGCAAACACCAATGTTCAAATGATAAAACTGCTTTGGGAAGTTCATGGGCTGCCCTTGCGCCTGGTGCACACCCAACCTACAGGGACTAGATTCTCACCATTATTATTAAAAAAATGCATGTCTCTAATCATGTTTCCTTGAGAATACACGCAAAATCTTAGAGATGGTGGATATCAAAACGGAATATGCCTTTTATTATGGCCAAAGTGACACAAATTTATCAGAATGTGGCAAATTCTGGTTAGTAGTTGGACATATAAACTATTTTCTTATTTCATTATTGGAGAAAAAAAAAAGTTGCAATGACCAATCGAATAGGATACAATTATATATTCAATAATTCCTGCCTTGCTAGGGTTCTAAGAAGGCAACAGATTTATGTAGGACCCGCGGTTGGCTTCGGAAACTTAAAAATTGATGCCTATAAATTGGTCATTCGGAGTAAAAACGAGTAATAATGTCACACCACAATTGGATTTTGAACTCAAATTTCTCAGCCACTCCATTTACTAACTTTCAAACAACATCCGGAACTCAAATACCCATTCAAATTTCCACATAAGAACCAAATATACCCTCAAGAAAATACGACTTCAATGCAAACCCAGATCAGAATGAATTCTCTTCAGAGACCCACATAACTTGGCAACGACCCCACACTATATACTCCACAATTTCACGAAAACAGAAAATACCAAGCAAAACCCAGATCAGAAAATAGCATAAAAGATCGAGAAGAAGCAAACTGCAAACCAAAATTCAAGAACAAGTTTGATTTCAGTTACCTGGACGATGAAGATACAGAATCGGGAAAGATGAATAAACAATGAGCCAAGAAGAAGATTATTCCAACGTTAAAGCGATGGTGAAGCGGCGAGTAGAGAGAGAATCGCAGAGATCTGTAATTGACGAAGATTTTATCTCCAGAATCTTGAATTTTCACTTTTCGCGTTATTTTCTCCGTCTACGTGGCTAGGGAGGGAACACGAACCTGAACCAAAACGGGTTTTTCACGTAAATATTATTTTTTAAATTCAAATCATTTACGATATGAACGGAAAGATTTAGAGAAAAATAAAACAAAGAGAAAAAAAATTATTTTTTTTATTTGAGAGTTTTACGTGAAAAAAAAAATTTTTAATATAAAAAATTTCATTCCAAACATAAAAAGAAAAAGAAAGGAAAAAAAACTTTCTTATATATACCAAATTTAATTTATAAAAGTTGAAAATATAATTTTTTATTTCTAATAAATTTTATTTTTTTCTTTTCTTTCGTAAAATTTTTAAATAAAATAAAAAAAATTAATTTTCTTTTTTTTTCTCAATAACTAATCTTTTCTTTTACCTCCAAAACTCTCAAACTAGCTGTCAAAATTTCTTTTTCTTTTTTCTACCCCTCGATAAAAAATATCGATTTTGAAGTGTAAAAGTGTAATATCATATTTTTAATAATTTTTTCGTAATATATTATGAATAAAATAAAAATAATTTCACACTCTTAGAACATAAAATATTTTATATTCTAGACATCTCATAAAACTTATCTTATAGATATACCAAATTTAATCTATAAAAGTTGAAAATATAATTTTTTATTTTTAATAAATTCTATTTTTTTATTTTCTTTCATAAAATTTCTAAATAAAATGAAAAGAAAATTAATTTTCTTTCTTTTTTTTCTCTCATAACTAATCTTTTTTATTTTATCTCCAAAACTCCCAAACTAGCCAGCAAAGTTTCTTTTTCTTTTTTCTGCCCCTCGTTCCAAAGTATCGATTTTTATGTGTAAAAGTGTAATATCATATTTTTAATGATTTTTTCGTAATATATTACGAATAAAATAAAAGTAATTTCACACTCTTAAAACATAAAATATTTTATATTCTAGACATCTCATAGATCCATCACCTTGCATAATTAAAAACACCGCTTTAACATCAACACTTCAACACCAAAATATTATCACTTAACTTTACACCAAAATACTACTTCAACTTATAAAAATACTACTCTACTCCATACTGAATATCAAAAAACTACCGCTAAATAAAATATATTAAACCAAACATAAAAACCATTACCAAATAAATATAATCCAAAACATCACCACGAAACAACTATACTCCAAATACCAACAACAATACTCCACAACACAAAATACCAATAACCAAATACAATCAAACACAATTAATTCAAACTCCAATAACCAAAATACAACCAAACATTTTTAACCATAGCCATCACTAAATCTCAATAAAACATACATGATTTTCAAATCCCCAACTATTCAAATAATATAAACCAAATTATTTATAAATATTGAGGTAACATAAATAAATAAATTATAAGAAAAAACAATAATAAAAAATTTTTGATAGAAATTAAAATTAATATTTATAAAATTTAAATATAATACATATAAAATACTAAACCAAAACTAGATGCCTAAAAGAGATTGTCCAGCATTACGTCGGGATTGATGTCTAACAAGAATACAAGTTGACATACCAGGTGAAGAGGTATATCATATAGATGTGCACCCTCATCAATCTTATGAAATGAAACCGCATCAACATCATTGAAATGTCGATGACGATGACGTCTTTGCTTGTAAATATGAAGTCGTGGAGATTTAATCAGTGCAATATCATCTATAAATATCAGAGTCGGAGTCAGATAGGAAGATGATACACATATTTCCGTTGGCTCGTCATAATCATCCATAGCACCAGAAGTGAAAGGTATGTCCATCGACTTAGTAGCTCTCTGTGCGAAGGTCGAAGGACGGTAATCCTCATAAGACGTATGCCCGGCAAATTGAAGTGCATACCAAGTTGAGTCTCTGGGATGTCTAACTCTAGGATCCATTATTTTCACTGTAAGTACGTCAGATGCTATTAAATATATATTTTCGAAATCATAGCACTACAAATGATAAATAAATAAATAAATATTATGCAAACAATAAAATAATATGAAATAACAAACTTATTTTAACTTACGAAATGATTAATCTGCATCACTGTATGTCGGAATCCTTACTGATTATAATGCGTAGGGCTGCCAATATATAAGCAAATGCTTTAATGATATCACGACTTATAGTTAGCTGTCATTGTCGGCTCGCCGAAAGTCTCATCACCCTCTACGATGTGATATCGACGATTATCCTCACAATTACAAGGGTACCGCATGCACTCTAATCCGATTGTATCCATGTCTCTTGCGTCAATTAGTCCGATACAACTCCTCATTGGTTTGCACAAATAAAGGAATACGTTGCAACAACCAAAACTGTCTCAAAACCCTATAAGGGAAATGATACCCGATGACCTCAAAACAGATAAAAGGGACACGGGTACGCCATATTTCATAACTGACGAGACAATACGCAGGCAACACCATCAGATCAGCATATGAATATGACATCTACACAAATTGCAAAAAAAAAAAAAATCAAAAAAAAATCGTGTTAGTTCGATTTATAGTGATAGAAGTGATTGTCAAATATAAAATTTACTCACCCCATTCTCTCCTAAATGATCTAGTTGATCTAAATATGTTCTAAACATAAATTACCCTGTATGTACATAATTATGTGAAACATCCCAATTGTTTATAAATAAAAAATGTTAAGGTGGAATTATACAAAATCAAAGGAATAGAAAAAAAATACAAATAAATGAGTAAACACTACGTACAGACATCCTTTAGAGCCGACAGATAGGTGTGGAGTAGAGGGCATCGAATCAATGGTATAGCGTCTGGTCGGGATAAACATGGATACTCTCTCCCATGCCCAAAGTTAATAAGAGAAAAATATTAAATAAATGATACAGTATATAGATAAAGTATAATGCAAACCCTAAGACTAAGTCTAATAGAACATTAACAACACAATATCAATAACAAATATAATGTAAACGTTACATTATAATGCATAATGGATTTAAAGTGAATTAATAGTGATTTTAATTAATTTATAACAATGTTGTTGTCACAAATATAATGTAATAAATGTAATGTAAAGAAATTATCTAATATTTTTATCAACAACACTACATCAATCACAATATAAATATATTTTTTTTGTTAATAGAAACCCTAGATTTAAATAATTTTGAATTAAAAAATATTTTTGAAAAAACCCAACCAAAAAGCTGTTGTCGGGCCTCGTTTGGTATTTGGATTTTTTGTTTCGTTTTCATTTTGCCGTTAGTAATCTTGAAGATTCTCGGTATTTTGTAGTAAATTGTTGTTATAAAGGGCAATCAATGTTAACACAGGAAAAAAAAAACTATATGCCCTAATTGGTCTAGTTAGATGAGTTTTTTTTTTTTTTTTTTTTTTTTTAAGATATTTTTAAGAGAAAAAATATTATTTATTATGGCCAATTTAATATTAATTTAATTAATATGTGTGTCTGTAAATTTTAATTGTTTCTTGCATGTATAAAGTATAATATTATATTAAAATCTTAAATATTAAGAATTTTGGTCCATCACATTAGTATCAGACTAGAACACTTTTTTTTATATGTCACTTAAAACTATAATAGCGAACGATAATTTTAAAATCACTTTCAAACAAACCAACTATTCCATCATTATCTGAAGTAAGAATTTTTTATACATGTAATTATATTATAGTTTTAAAAGGTCATATTGTTTAAATATTTTAGACTAAATAAAAAAAATTACACCTACTCCAGCTTAATGCTAATGCGGTGAGTCAAACCTTATTTACTAAACATCATTTCGTATAAGGTTGTAAAACGATAGTTTAGTAGTCACAACCTCCTCTTATAACCTTGTGATTTGATATTTAAATCTCTTATAACAAAAAAATATATATATTTATATAGATTCCAAATTGTTAAGATTTTGTATAAAGTCTTGATTTATTTATTTATTTTTTGATGCAAAACTCTTGATTTAACAAGACCAATAAGGAATGGTTTGCTTCGGATACAAAACAAATATTACAATTACTTCTTTCAATCTGTTGACACATTTTTTTGTGTTTAATATTCTACTCATTGAATCTCTATTAATTCCAAAACATTTGCATTGTGTACCCTTTGAATAAGAATTCCTTTGTATGGACCTATTTTTAACAAGAGTAAATATATACTTTCGTACTCTAGTTTGTATTGGAAAATTTGGGGGGGCATCGAGATAATGAAGAAAATATTGTAATCTTTTGAGAGATATAAAAAACTAGTTCTAAAAGGTTTTGAAACAAGTATAATAATTTGTTTTTAGTATTAAATCTTTCCATTAATAACTAGAGTTTTAATGCTTGAATAATCAATAAAACGGGTTAGAAATAAAAGGGAGTCGAAGAAAATTATTGATGTATATTTTGCTTTTGTTTTGAAATCTATTTATAAATCCAATGATATCTAAAACTATCACTATTTTATAGTAAAAAATTATATTATAGTTAACAATAGGACATAACAATTCAAATCTAAAAATGTTTTCTCCATTGAAAAGGTTCGAACACAATTTATTCAAATATAAAAGAATATTACTTAAAATTTTAACACAATTTTTTTTCCAATATATTCAAACAAAAGAGAACACAATTTCAAATTGTATCCATTAAGAAAGTTTGGACACAAGGAATACAATTTATTTCTTGAATTTGTTTAAACCAAAAAAATACAATTTCAATTTATGTCCATTTTTGAGTTTGGACACAACATAAGTTATCAACGGCTTGTATATAAAAGGAAAATATTTTTGGTTGCAAAAAAATGGAGAGATGGAGATAGGGAGAGGAGTTTTAGGCATAATTCATAAAAATAACTTGATTCTACTTATTTTATATTTTATTTTATTTTATTTATAATATTCTTAACAAAAATAATAAAATTTTAATGATAAATATATATCAATATATGGATGAAAAGAATTTGTTTTTGAAAAACTGAAATTAATATTATATTAATAATTTTTTAACTTAAAAATTAGGCAAATTGATCTAAACTTTGTTAAACTGGACTCTGGAAGCGTTGAGAATCAGGATAAATACAACACAATTGCTTTGTTACTAAATAGAAACATAAAATGTGTTCAAGAGATAATTCAATAATAATAGTCTTCTCCCCAATATTGTGATTCAGATTCGATTTATATCGTAAAAAAAAAAAAAGTTAGAAACATAAAACATCATCCCAAAGTCCGGTAATCCCTCGTACTAACAAAATGTTTTAATTCAAACTTTTGCTCATTCTCTCTCTCCGCAACCTTTGATCTCCCTTCTCTTCTCTCTCTCAATTGCCATCATCAACAAAACCATTCAAACCCTCATCCACAACCTCATCACTCAACTATCCAAAACCCAGTTCGCAACCATCAACCTCAAACAAACAAACCAGTTTTCCGGTCTAATGCAATGCTGGCCCGATCTCTCCCAGACCCAATGCAACATTTGCAGCCAAACCGCTTCAAACACAAGTCTCTCGCTCTGTCCATATTCACTTTCCATAGCAGCTTGGTTCGATGGTTGTTATGTTTAATACAGTCCCAGTTCAGCCTCAAGTGATCTAGTGAATAATACCCAGAAAATATCCTGTTCTAACAAAACCAAGATCACGAACCGGGATGAGTTTGAACCTGTTCTTGAGACATTACTGTTGAAGCTGAGAGCCGAAGTTAGTTTTCCTACCCATCACAGCTTCGCAAAAGGTGAGATCAAGTACGGTTCCAATAATAAAGTTTATGCAGTTGATTGTCTGCAATTTTTGTCACCAAAAAAATGCCATGTATGTGCTAGACGAGGCATGGAGAGGCTTCAAGAGCATTGTGGAGGTAAAGAGGGAGGCTACGTCGTTTTGAGTTTTTGCATTGTGCGTTTTCAGAGTGAGCCATTTTTCTTGAGTTCTGACGCCAATGGGTCGGATTCTGGTTGAAAAGGTTACTGGGAAAAGGGAAAACGCATGTTTTGGTAGGGGGAGTAGGAGTTGTTTGTTTGCTTCTTGTGGTTTCTGAAAAGAACAGTGGTCAAGTTCCACGCTTAGTGAAGATTACAATGGTTGTTCAAAATTATGCCACTAAACGGTGTCGTTTTCGAGATTACATTGGCTTACCCTACCTAAACGGTGTCGTTTTCCAAAATTCTATGCGCTAAAAATTGCCCAACCATTCTTTATTCTGGGAGCTTTCGAACTCGAGGCGCAAAACAATGGCGACAGAACAGGAAGAGCTGATTGAGTTTCTATCGTCTCCTTCGCCCCCTGTAAGTCTTCCCTACAATTGGGTTTTTCTTAATTAAGAATAATTTAATCTTTCTTTTTCTTTTTACCTGCAATATATAGTGAACCTTAGTTAGGGTTTTCAAGCAAAAAGCAATTTGATTTTCTGTTTAATTATTTTTTTGGGGATTTAAATATGCGTAGATAAAGAAGGCAGCTGTCGATATAGTAAGAGGATTAACAGGGTCTCAAGATGGGTTGCAGTCTCTCTCTAATTACTCCTCGATTTTATTCCCACCACTGTCTACTCTTTTGGGTGAAAACAAGGTATTCTTCATCACGCAATCATGTGATGCATAGAATTTTGGTGAGGTCAAATGTATTTAGAGTGGGTTTATAGTTTTTCATTAGATTGAGAAAGCAAGATCCTTTTTTATGCTCATGATGCTTGACAATTGGCTCCTCCTGTCCCGATTAACATGTATATGCTAATCTTTTCTGCTTGCATTATATTCTGCTAGCCATGAGGACGTGCAGGGTGATACTTTAGCCTAGCTGGGCTTGAAGGCCCAAAATGTCCAAATCGTTCACTCTGCATTAATCTAAAATTCTTGGCCGTATTGTTTTGGGGTCTGAAATGAATGGCATGGTATGGTATGGTTGTCGGTAGGGACGAAGAGAGGGGGCGGGAGGCATTAAATTTTAAGAAAAAGTTTATATATATTGTATTTAAGAATATATATATATATATACACACACACACACACACACATACATACATATATATATATATATAATTTCAAAAATTATAATACCACATGATTTTTGCGCCTCTAAAAATTATGAAACTGCTTCACTCCCATGGGTGCAGTGGATATGAATTTCTGGTTTCGGCCCCCTGTGGTCCAACACTTCATTTTAGTGGGAAATCTTAGAGCATGGCATGATTCTAGGAGATGGATGCATTCACCCAACACCTGTCTTGAGTCAATCTAACATAGTAATGGACCTTTTATGGTTTTCTTTTTCTTTTTCTTTTTTTTTGGGGGGGGGGAGCTTGGTCTATGCGAGTGCTTCAACGAACAAATATCATGGTTGAGCTAGGTTGTTTCTTTGCAACAGGAAGTATCAGAACCTGCTGCAGAAGCTCTTGTGAATCTGTCCCAGAATTCAGATGTTGCATCAAAGATGATTGCGATGGGAATGATTACAAAAGTCATGGATATCTTATATAATCCAAATTCCAGTATTTCCAGGTTGCTGGTTATGCTTTTAGTCAACCTGACACAGCTGGATGCTGGCATCTCTTCCTTGCTTCAGGTGCTTGATTGTTTTATTTTAGTTTCTTTCGAACTTGCTGCTAATTTTCCTACTAGTATATTTTTATTAAGGTGTAGAAAACATGCTTCTTTGGCCTTCTGAGCTCTCTGTGTCCCTCCTGTTTTAACTATGTTGTTGAGTCCTAGATTTTGTTCTTATATACTCCGTCTTTGTTGTCTATTTGCATTTTCCCTGCAACTACTTTTGCTTGATATATTGTTCCTGCCACACTCATCAGACTGAAGATGAGAAATTGCATGGCCTGTACGTGATGAAGCTTGTGAGATCGTTCTGCACATCTCTTGATGGAAAAAATGGTGTGTGTCATTTTCTTCTCCTTAGTTCTTTTTTCCCATGTATATAATTAGTTGTAAATCTAATATTCCCTCTGTTTCACTTCAAATGTCATTTAAGGTAGGCACAAGAACTAAGAAAACAACCACAATTTGAGACAAAAATAGTATTAATTGACTAAATTATTCTTTTAACAGTCAATTTTATCATGCTGAAACTAAGTATTTAGTGGAGATAAAGAAAGATGACAGTAAAGTTGGAAAGAGATCATTGCTGCTTCCTTTATTATTATTATTATTATCATTATCATTATTATTATTATTATTATTATTATTATTATTATTATTATTATTATTACTATTATTATTATTATTATTTTAACATGACACTTGAAGTGGAATGGAGGAAGTAATATCTAATTCCTCTTCCTTGTAAAGTCATTTTAGCTACTTTTGTCCACTGAGATGCTGGAATTCTAAGAATGTTTCACTAATATTGGAATGTTCATAAGGAAAATTTCTTTCTCCGATATGGAGGGCTTGATATATTGTTGAGATCAGCATTTCAAATGCAATCATCTAAAGTGTAGGTGGGACGGTGCATGGTAGGCATCCATACTTGGAGTCTTTGTTCTACTCATATTAAAAACCCTTGGTGTTCCCTCCCCAAGAGGGGAAAAAAAACCATTGGTGTTCTAATATTTTCTTTTTTTAAAAAAAGAATAATGTTTTTTTGATAGTACCTCCACTTCATTTATCTTAAAATTTGTTTGCATGCTCAGATTTATTTTCATACAAAAACCTTGTGCATTATGTAAGACCCTATGCAGTTCATGTATTCATTTTGTTGTTGACTGGATGCTAACTTTTGAGGGTGTCAGTCAATTCGATCCAATAAGTTCTTTTTTTCTTTTGCTTAACTTCTTCTTTTGTATATGTTGCCAGATGATCCGTTTAACTCCTTTTGTATATGTTACCAGATGATCCATTTGAGCATGTTGGCTCCATCCTGGTAAACATCTCCAAATCAGGAGCTGGAAGGAAAATCTTACTGGACCCAAAACGGGGACTTGTGAAGCAAATTATTAGGCAGTTTGACTCAACAAGTCTGTTGCGCAAGAAGGGGGTATGTATAATATCTACTGAAAAATGAAAAAGACTTAATTAGATGAGTTTCTGAAAATTGCTATATTCCTTTCTGTTTTTGCCCAAAAAAAAAATTATATTCAGTACTAAAAGCCTTGATGATCCTATACAGATTTTCTAGTTGGGTTACTATTTATAATTGCTTTGTTGTTAAGTTGGCATTATGCTAGTCCTATAGTAAGAAACAGAAGTTTTGGTATTTATGGTTAGGGAGAAGAATCCTGCCATACATTCTAGTACTAGTGCATCCCGTTGTCATTTTTCATATTTAGATAAACATTTATTTCTCTCATACCTTTGTTCATATATTTTTATTTTAAAAGCTTTAATGACACATCTAAGTACTATTTTGTGGCAGGTTTCAGGAACTATCCGTAACTGTTGCTTTGAAGCTGAAAGCCAACTACAGAATTTGCTTTTGATATCAGAATTTCTTTGGCCAGCTCTCCTACTGCCAGTTGCTGGTAGCAAGGTGGCTTCTTTACTTTGTTGGTTGCTCAAAGCGTTTATTTCATGGGTTATTATTTCCATGATAATGGCATGTCCCTTGGATTCTGAGCTACGTTATTATACACATGCATGATAAGCCTGATGTACTTTGAATTGGATAACACACTGATTTTCGGTGCCTAAATTCAAGTTCTGCTAATCATATAACAGAAAAATCTTTTCCCTGCATCTTTTGAATAGCATTTTTATATTGGGCTGCCAAGCTATCCTTGTTTTTGCATGAATAAAGAAAGTCACGGGAGAAAATTCTTGACCTTGCCTGTACTTGTTGAAAGTAGATACCGGTTCATCATGGTCCAACTCCTGCCAAAAGAGTTACAATCTAAAGGATAAGTGTTGCTTATTTACATGAACACCAAATGATAGACTGTCTTGTTGTAAAGATTAGCTCAATCATTCTGTTGGTCGTGGGTTCTGATTATCAGAGAAGATGGTTTCTGCAAACTTGATTCATTTATGCATGACTTTACTGTTTCCTTTAGAATGCTGAAACTTTTATTATAAACGAAGAGAGAATTACTAAATTCAGTTTGTGTCTTGGATTAAGAAAGATTATCTCTGCCTTTTCGGGTGACAAGTGCCTTGTAAGTTATTTCTACTATAAATTTGCATTTTTAAATGACTGCAATTTTAAAAGTTGGAAAATAAAATTGGAAAGGCTGTGCATACAACTACTTGAATACAGGTCATTTTCGTAAGTCAATCTAACTAGTTAATCTCTGGCTTAACTGAATTTGTGACTTTCCCAGATTTACAGTGAAGAAGACACTTCAAAGATGCCACTTGAGCTTGGCACTGCTCTATCAATTGAGCGTGAAGCAATTGTTGATCCAGAAATTCGTGTACAAGCTTTGGAGGCTATTTACTTGATCTCTTTACAGGTCCAAATGCCAATATTGCCTTTTTGCTTATTGATCCACTTTATCCTTTTTTTTTTTTGGGTAATAAATCACATATATTCTGTGTTAAATAGAGCTCGGAGAAGTCAGACAAGTATCTAACAATTGCTTTTGGTTTTAAAGATGAAACCTTGTGAAATTCTTATGAATACGAGCACTTCACTTTATTAACCATTGGGAGAACAGAACTTGTTGGATCATTATTAAACTAAAAGAGTAGGGCTTATCCTTATGTTTTTAAGGTAGTTAACTTTTTCTTCTGACCATACAGAAGTCAATGGATAAAGGGATTTTGAGAAAACCCTTTTTCAGTTAAAGAAGAGCATGGGACTTACAAAACAACGTTCACCAATATGCTCCTGTTATGTGAAATTGTTAAGCATTCAATAAATTGATAGACAATATGCCTTCTATCCTCAAAAAATTTATTTTGAAGGTTCTCCTAAGAGACGTGAAAGGATGTACTTAAATTCTGATTGTTGAAGCATGTTATAAGAAGGTAACAGAAATTGTTATAATGAAAAATATTGGGACCAATGGTGGTGTTGATGAATTATCTATTTTCTCTGAAATGCAGAAGGTTTATTGCTGTTTTACCTAACAAAATTGTCTATATTTCTATTCAGGAGGCTGGTCGAAGAGCTCTCTGGTCGGTAAATGGACCAAGGATACTACAAGTGGGATATGAGGATGAAGAAGATCCCAAAGTAATGGAAGCCTATGAGCAAATTGGCTCTTTGGTACTAAAGCCTTTCTATTCCCTACTCTCACATGCTTCCTGTTTATGTATAATTTATTTATTTTCATGTCTTAATTGATTGCCATGATAATCTTATGCATCTCTTTTCCAGCTTGTCCAAGGTGGTGAGACACAAGATTTATCCGCTCAAACATCGACATAGCCATTTGGTGCTTAGCAGTATCGTATTCAATTGAGCCAATAATCTCTCCTCATAAGCCCTGCAAGCAAAAACTTCAGAATTTCATGCTAAACTAGGGACCATTAGTTTCGATGAAGGCATCGTCTTTGCTCCTCTATAAAATTTATAGATGCCAGGATTTTGGTCGTATTAAGATGATTACGCAACGGGGACTATTTGTGGTTTTGAAAATTTATTGAATATTTATGTACCGGAACCAACACAATAGGATGTTATATCTTGTACCATTACAGTGCAGCTTGTAGTTGAGAATGAATTTTTAGTTTTTGAATGCGGTGCCTCGACTGGTCTGCCGTGTTTTTTTTTTTTCCTTCAGAAAATTCAAGATTAGGGCATAGTCCCTTTCATTTGGCAAAGTTGATAGATAAAAATCATTAGAGTTGGGGTGTAACTTGATTCCCTACTAATTCAACTCAAGTCAATTGGGGTTATCTGGATTTGAAATTTTTTTTTTTTTAATATTTTTGGATAAATTTTTGAATTTAAATTTTCAAAAGCCTATCTATATTGAATTAGTTTTTAGATATTATGTAACCAAATAGATTTACCCAAATCATATTCTTTAAATTATTCAACGATAATAATAATAAAAAATTAATAATTTATAAGGAGAATACATAAAAGAGATATTTTAAGAATTTTAAATTTTGCATAAAGTGATAAAAGATTTTCATTTATGAATAATTTAAGGAACGCATGAAGTTGAAGGTTATGTTAATGAGTTTTAGTTTAAGTGATATCTCTTGCTCTCCTCGTAATTAGTTCGCATTCCACTCTCAATATATGCACTAGAAAAGAAAAAGAAAGAATAAAGAGAACCGATCATTGGCTCGGCTCGGCTCGGCGCCATCAAAAGTTGCCTTGCCAAAAATGCATTCGTCTCCTTTGGCGGAAGACGCGTCGCGTCCAAATGGCGAAAACCAAATTCAAATGGCCATGAAAAGGAAGGGAAGAAAACTCAAGTTTCAATTGTTCCCGCCATTCTCACTCTTCACCATCTCCACGTTTTCCCTCTCTCTCTCTCACTCAAACGCATAAAAAACCCTCCCCCACCTTCTCGCTCCCACCTCAATCAAAATCTCCAAAACCCCATTTCACCAAATCAACCCCAGTGACATGGATCTCTCCGACATTGCCAGAAAACTCAATCTCTCTGACTCCAATAAGTTAGTCCGGAAAGCCGCCGAACTTCGTCGTCTCAGTGATGTCCGTTTCGATTCTTCCATTATCGGAGTTGTAAGTTCTCTCTCTCCCTCTCTCTAACCCGCAAAATCTGATACGTGGTCTTATTGGTGCTGTAAAGTTTTTCAGCGATTAACGAAATCACACCACGTTATTATTTCACCTTTTCTTCTTAATTGAAATCTTGGGGTTGAATTTTTTCTTTTCAGGGTGAGGTCTGCAAAGCCATAATTTGCTTGGAAATTGCTGCTTCTAGGTTTGGGAATTCGATATTTTTAAGACGATCTTGGATATGGGTTTTGTGTTTTTGATGATGGGATTTGGTTTGTTTTAGATTGGATGTGATTTTCGATCGACAAAATGCGATAAAGTTGAGTGGGATGTCTGAGAAGGCTTATAACAGATCCTTCAATGCTATGCAAAATGGTCTCGGAGTTAAGTATGTCATTCAATTTCCTATAATGGATTTTCATAATTTGATCTCTTTGTTATGATTTTGTAGATATCGTTCAAGATTTTTTAGTTTTTATGACCGAGTATTCCTTTTAATTTTTCCAGGACCAAATTGGATATTAGAGAATTAGGAATTCAATTCGGATGTGTCAGGCTTATTCCTTTGGTCCAAAGAGGGTTAAATCTGTAAGTATTATTGGGTTGATTGCTTTGTGATGTGAATGTCACCTTTTGAATTTCATTTTTGTGTACTTGGTAGCACTTTTAGTATATGGCACCTGTTTGATGAAATGCTTCGATAAGAAAATTTTTATTAATGAAGCTGTGATGCCAAATAAAAGGTCTTTTCAGAATTTATTTTTAGTCACCGTTCGATTCCTATGCTAGTGAAATACAAAAGATGTGAAATTGATTGATTGTTTTGATGTTCTTATGCGACCTCATAAAAACTTGCTGTCCATTTGTTTAAATTGCTTAGAACAGAAAATAATGTATGGTTTAATGTTGAATTTTCAGGTATAAGGATCGGTTTCTTGCATCTTTGCCACCTTCTCGTAGGACAAGTGCTGACTTCACTCGCCCTGTATTTACTGCTGTTGCATTTTACTTATGTGCCAAAAAGATAAAAGTATTTCAGGCTTCTCTCTTGAAGAAGGATTTGGGAAGTTAATTTTCTGTCGCTTTTAGTATTTGGAGTTGAATCTTGCTTGTTTGCAGCTTAAGGTTGACAAGCTCAAGTTAATTGAGGTCTGCGGCACATCTGAAGCTGAATTTTCTAGTGTAAGAATACTCTTGCAAATCATGGTTGATTAGTGCTTCTTGTCCCTCCTGCCAATGTCTAATACTCGTTATTCTACAATTGCAGGTGTCCACCACCACGAAGGATTTATGCCACAATGTTTTTGGTGTTGAAAAGGAAAAGAAAGACCCACGTGAAGTGAAAAGGAATCGAGGTACCAATCTAGAGTTTCCATTTAATACTATGATGCACCTATATATGGTTGACAATTACAACCACACTTCGTAGACTATTGTGGCTTTGAAAGCATTGTTGCATTGCCTTCTTTTTTCCCTTTCTGAAATAGTCTGTTTGAAGCAGAATTGCTAGATGTGTTACCTGGGAAAAGGAGACTTGAGGATGGTGGTTACGTCTCTAATGATGGAGTTGAGGTATTGAACCCAACGTTTCATGCATTGTCTTAATTATTTTGATTGCCCAAGTATTCTGATAATTCCAGTCCCATTTTGACATCTTAAAGTTAACATTAACAATACACTTGATTCACAGTCTTCATGTTACAAGAAGGGGAAGCGTGCTGAGAAGCATGCTTATGAAGAGTGGAAAACCAATGTACTGGCATCTAATAACCAGGACAAGGCAAAAGGTAAGAAGGGCTTTCCTCATTAAGGTTCATTTGAGCTCAAAACAATTCAACTTTAGTGCCTTGGCCATTTTGAATGATTTCTAGTTGTGCTACTTCTTCAGTTCTTGGCAAACGGACAAAACAAGCACGACTGGACTTCAGGAAGGAAGGTCCTGAGAACCAGGAGTTGGAGGTAATGCGAGACAAGCATACGGTTGGCATGAGAAGAACAGAAGTGTAGAGAAGACAGATTCACACTGAAATTATGATGACAGTTTGCATAGACTGTAGTTTTTACCAGGTTGATAACAGTTTGATTCCCTGGTGGAAGTTCCTGGGTATTTACATCATAAAATTGCAGAAAAAATGTAATATGGTACCTTGTACAGAATTGAATTGCTAATGATATTCAATTTTTTGTACTCATACAACTCATTTTAAATTGAAAAATGGAAAATTTTTGTTCCATGCCAAAATGAACCAAGATATGCACTCCTTGTAATTGCTATTGTGGGTCAAAGGAGAGTTAGAGAGAGAAGACAGCCGTAAGAGGGTAAAAATTTAAGAAACCAACCTGATAAACAGCCCAAATGTGCAGAATTTGCTAAATTTCAATTCAATTTGGGCACTCATTTAATGAAAAGAAAGACCTTTCAAGAGGAAAATGAATTGGCATATTCTAACCGAGGGTGATCATGGTTCGGTTTGAATCGTGAATTGAATTGGAATCAATGGTTCAAAAATTGAATCGGAATCATTTTTTTTATTTTGATTCAAAAATCAAAATTGGAATCGGAAACATATGGTTCAGTTTTGGTTCTTAAATTTTAGGAATCGGAACTGAACTAGAATAGGAATCGGAACCGAAATCAAATAATTTTTTGTTGAAATTGAACCGAATTTTAAAATTGATTTATTTTTATTTTTGAACAAATACTAAATTCATTCAAAATTCAAAATTTTATTATTGTGTTATAATTATAATAATAAATATGCACAAAAATTAGAATCATTTAAAATTCAAAATTTTCATCATTATGCTATAACAATCAAGATGCACAAAAATCAAAATCATTCAAAATTTAGATTCATTCAGAATTTAAATCAAAGTTATGCACAACAATCAACATACACAATGATTAAAGTTATTCAAAATTCAAATTTTTTATTAATATGTCCTACTCATAATAATAAATATGTACAAAAATCAAAATCGTTTAAAATTTAAAATTTTAATTGTTGTATCACAACAATCAATATATACTATAATTAAAATTATTTAAAATTTAAAATTTCCATTGTTATGTCACAATCAGAATAATGAAGGCTTTAATTCCTTTACATCCCAAAAGGATACGTAGACAACTTAATTTATATAAATTAAATTCAAGTCTTTTTTTTTCTTTTTGTTAATTATAAAATCAAAAAAATAAATGTGTAGCATATTATAATTATAAGAATGATAATATATATATTATTTATTTTTGATTTGTTAGTATGAATTTATTGATCAAATATATTTTGATGAGAATTATTTTATGATAAATGTTTGATTTAAAGAGTTACATAAATAAATAAATCGATGTAAATCAAATCTCCTCATACAAAATTTGAGTTTAAATATAATTTAAATACAAGATAATTTAAATTAAAATAAGTCGATCGAATTAATGAATTGAAAAACAATATAGTTAAGTTACGTATTAAAGAGATCAGAGAATTAAAATTAAATAATTTAAATTTCAGTTTTAAACGGTTCGAATCGAAACCAAACCGTAAGAAATCAAAACCGTCGATTAACGGTTTGGTTTCGGTGTTGTTAGATAATGAATTTGGACCGTCGATTCTTGAATCGGAACCAAACCGTAAGGAATCAGAATCGAAATCATTGGTGAACGATTCGGTTCCGATTCCATTGAATGATGCACCAGAACCGATGATTACGAAATTGAAATCGACGATTTCGGAACTGTGATCTAATTCTAATAAGGTTTTTTCAAAAAGTTTATTTACTTATTTTAATAAATATCAGTATATTATGTTAAATCTAATAAAATTTAATTTGGCTGAGTTGGAGTTGGATCAAGGTCTCGAGAGACAAAACTCTCTATACGAATTCAAGGTATCAATATTTAATCAGGGATCAACTAGGAAAATTTATTGTGCCTTGTGATAAGTTTTTCCTTTTATTTAATGCTCAAGCATGTATTTTTTAATTTTTTTATTTAATAAAAAGTATTTTTAATTTGATGTGAAGTTTGCTTTTTATAGAAAATATTTTTTTTTTGGTTTTCTTTAACAGAAAGGCTTGTCGAGATTCTTATGAAAAGTAAATGCTATAAAATTGTGAATTTTCTGATGGTGTTTCCAAATATAGTAAAATATTAACGAAATTCCTTATTTGGACGAAAACGTTGTCGTTTTGATCATGCGTAGAATAGTCAATGTCAATCTTGGCGGGCACCGAAAATCTACACCACACCACGACTTGCGTAATCCGAAGTATCAAATGAACGAACACGTAAGCAGCTACAATCAGTAAGCATAGACCTTAACACACTCGAACAAAACCTCAAACTTTGATTTTTCTGGGTCTCTATCATTTCCGATCTCCCTCCCCCCCACCTGCTTCGGTTCTAACGACCCTCGTTCAAGTTTCTCTCTCTCTCTCTAGAAGTGTCGTTGACGCCGACTCTGCAATTTTCTCTTTCTCAGACTTTTATAGGGAGAGGGGGAGGAAAAACAAAAAAAAGAGGAGAGAGAGATTTGGATCGGTCAATTGCAATTATTATAAATCAGGGCAGAAATTTTCTTTTCCGATGGAAGCAAAACTTGGGGTGATCGATCCGAATTCCCTTAGTATTAGGGCTTTTGGTAGATTTTCTGAAATGGGTTTCTCGTTATCGGACGACATGTTGGGTACTTTCGTCCCAATTTTGGTTTATTGGTTCTATTCGGGTATTTATGTTTTGTTAGGTGGGCTTGAGAATTATCGATTACATACGAAGCAAGACGAGGACATTAAGAATTTGGTTTCCAGAAAGGCTGTCGTTAAGGGCGTTCTTCTTCAGCAGTTTTTTCAAGCTGTTGTCTCAATTATCTTGTTCACCGTACGTATTTAGTTCTCCGATTTATTTTGTTGTTGTTTTTATTTTTATTTCCTAATATTATTCCTTTGGGATTTAATTTTGTTATGATCTGGATTTTAGCATGCGCGCTTACGAATTTATTCTTGATGGGTTTTTGAGGTGTTTTGTCGTTAATGACTAGCGTTAATCATTCTTTGAATTTAGGAAGCTTTTGGGCTTTTTCTTAAAAATTTATGGAACAAAAAGGGTAAATTTTTTATTTGACTTCTTACGCAAGGATGTGATGGGGCTAATTTTGCTAATATATTTTAGGACATGGGAATACTATGAAAAATTTTTAAGGAGTGTAATTCCAGTTAAACCGTCCATGAAGTTTGTGTTTTGGGGGGGGGGGGTTGGGAGTGATGGCAAGGATTCAATCAAATATTTGTTGTTCACAATAGCACAAATCAAAATGAGAAAGCTTTTCTAACAATATTACGTTGTATGTAGGGATACAGGGATCATTGAGTTTAAGTGCAAAGTAATGGTGGGATCATCGAAATGATCATATGGTGTTATGTCGAAATGATCATATGGTGTTATCGTGACAATCGTTTAGCTTTAGTGTCAATTTCTCCCAAATTATAGAGTATGGAACTTTTTAAGTATTTTAGGGGTTTGAGCCCTCCCTTTTCCTCGTCATTCAGTTAGTAAGAAAAGAAGGCTACGAAGCATGGCCCTGAACACCAGAGAGAGCAGCTCACAAACATGATGACATGACAAAGTTATTATGTTTTTAATTATTGTATTGTGTCATGTCTAAAAACTTGGTTCTTTTGGAATTATCGATGCAAGAAAGATTGGAGGGTCCACTCCTTTCTCTCCCTTTCCCAGGAGACTGGTCATTGCTTGTATTAGTGTTTATCATATTGCTACATCATGCTATCAATCTATATTTAATCTCTTTCTGTTCCATGCACTGATTGGCTTACCAGTGTACACACACACATTACTAATGTAAGCAAGACCCGGTTTAAGAACTTTGTGTTGTTTGTGTTTTCAATGCGATAAGTCCCAGTTATGACAAAGTGCTACTTGAGGCTAGAGTGATCATGAACTCCAAATGCCAAGAGTGCCTGACCTGTAACATCCATATGATCTTGTATATGGGCTTAATCTTGTGATAGCCATGGCCTAACGTGTCTAGACATGATGGATGGTAGTTTTATGTTTGTAGGATTGGGTGATCTGTCTCAAACTATTTTCTCTGGGTAAAGTACTTAATGTGAAGATGTAGTTTCTTCATGGTTGATTGATGTTTTTAGTAGGGTTGTGATTCTCATTTTAAGTTGCTTATGTAAATAAATCCATACCCTCGTTTTTCTGCAGATTTGTCTCATGCTTATTTTGCTTTTTGTAGGTGACTGGAAATGATAATGAAGCTTCTACAGTTTCAAATCCATCCTTCCTTGTTCTGGCTTCACAATTTTTAACTGGAATGTTGGTTATAGATACTTGGCAATACTTTATGCATAGGTACATGCACCACAACAAGTTCTTATACAAGCATATACATTCTCAACATCACCGGCTAGTTGTCCCTTATGCATTTGGGGCTCTCTATAACCATCCCTTGGAGGGTCTTCTCCTTGACACAGTTGGTGGTGCTTTATCCTTTCTCATCTCGGGGATGTCTCCTCGAACTGCCATCTACTTCTTTTCCTTTGCCACCATTAAGACAGTTGATGACCACTGCGGCCTGTGGCTTCCAGGGAACCTCTTTCATGTGTTCTTCAGAAACAACACCGCCTATCACGATGTCCATCATCAGCTCTATGGCAACAAGTACAATTTTTCGCAGCCATTTTTTGTTATGTGGGATAGAATTCTTGGGACTTACATGCCTTATACACTTGAAAAGAGAGTAGGTGGAGGCTTTGAAGCACGGCCAACCCAAGATTATGACAGCATCAAGAGTGACTAATTAGTTCCTTAAAACTATCAGGATTTTCTTGCCATGGTGTGAATGATGCTGCAAAAGTATATGACTTTTTTTTTTGGGGTGTTTTCATATGCTAAATTACTTGTGTGATGTGTATATAAAAATTCATATCTTTTTTTGTCGTTATGTTGATTTACAAAATAATGTAGTTGAGAGAAGCTGAATGATGTACCTCTATAAAAGCTTTTGACTAGATTTTGTTGCTTCGATTACTTATATGTGGGACCTGTATTTTGCTTACTGTTCCCATCTAAAGTTGAGACAATGTGATGTGTTGTGCACGCTAGCTCTCTGCGCCTGTAAGCCTAATATATTTTGGTACTTCGGCCATTCTGTATGGCAAGAATGGGCTGTGAGTGGTTGAATTTGTCTTGCTTTTCTTGTGTGCAGGAAGCTTGATTATGATACAATGGCTTGGCATGACCAACACTTCCCAATTCATTCTGTTGTTGGGATGGCACCATAAAGGTACCACGCCATCCTTCTCATATGGAATTTAAGTTGAATGTATCAATCCTCTGTTCCAGATCTTTGAAGTCAGAAATAGTGGTTAAGAGTGTTTAGTCCCGTATCATGTTTTGATATGAAAATTAATTTCTCAATTATGGTATCAAAGCCGAAGCCCAAACCCATTCTGTTAGGTCCATTTGTTCCGTTCTGATCATTTTGTGGAAGATTCCATGTGTAAGGATGTAATGTATAACACTAGACTAGAAATTTGTTTGATCTCTATCTTAAAAGCTAAATTTTGGGGTCTTTTTCATTTTCTGATGTCCAAAACGGCTAACAGGAAGTAAGGGAGGGGAGGGTGAGTGGAAAGAAAAATCAGTGGCGGCTCCAGGTTGTTGCAACAGGATCAAGCTGGGTTACTTTAGTGTATGCTCATCTAAGTGGAGCTTTTGATCAGACTAGGGTTGGGCTGACTCATCCAAATGGAACAGTGTACCAAGTGTATTTGGCTCGGGCTATTAGTACATGTCTAGTTTATAATGAAACCTCTGCTTCATTTTAGCACTTTGCAGAAGTTGAAAAAGACTATTCCTGGATAACAGATTCTGCTTCATATACAACTAGAGTAGCAATACCCAGTTCTCCCTGAATTTACCAGTCTTGGCTTTCTTCGTTTAAATTTTGTGCCTTAATACACTATAAAGCTACATGCTCCAGTATAGCTTACGGGACTTTTCAGCATTTTCCTCAAATTTAAAAAACACTGTTGGCACCTACTATTTTTGTCTAGAGCTATACATTTAAGAGGATAAACCTATAAGCCAAATTTTAATCAACTTTGGCAGGCAATCTTGGGGGGGGGGGGGACAAAATTACCACATCAGTCAGTTGCCAAGTCGCTAACCCTGATTGGTCATTGTTCCTTTCATTTTGACTCTTTCATTAGGCCAAGATAGAAATTTAAACAAGGGCCTATTAGAATAAAATGATTTTGTGGTTGTGGTGACCACTGACCAACATGCTTCTTTGAGTTGATGTTTGGCCAAGAAATCGACCAATTGGAGTTTTCTTAGGCTAATGGTGATATTGTAAGCTTATCATCTTCTAATGGCTCAAAGGGTCTGCTTCCTTCCACGCAAGGCGATAAGCTTCCTAAGATGCCAACCAGAATGCATCATGTGCAATGCCTTCTTTGTGGACCAAAAACATAACCAAGGCTTAATATTTAATACCTTATCCTGAGTCTTAAATCATAGACAAGATCTGGATAATCATTTATCCTGCAAAACCGGTACCGTTGGTATTTAGTAGAGCTATAAATACTGCAGAAATTTGTTCTCCATCTCTATTGACTTTGTTTGTCAATTGTGTAATTTTTGTTGCATTTATGTCTCATCAACCCATACCTTTCAACATTTACTTCTTGACCCACATCTTCACATGGCTATTTCCTCTACTGGTAGCCTTCTTAGATCCTATCATCACCGTTTATTTCATGTTCTCACTTGTCTGGTTCATGAAAATTGATGATGGGGAAGGAACCAACCTATCAATGGTAGGTCTTCATTAACTTCTCTCTCCCTCTCTCTATGTGGCTGGTTGGAAGGGTGGCGAGAAACTACCCATGACCATAGCTCTACTAGACAACTTGGTAAGAGTTCCCACCTGTTACAAACTACTCGGTTCCAGCAGAAGCCTATAACCATAGCTCTACCAGAATTTGAGGTAGGCCGCAAATTCCATCAACCCTAGAAAGTCTGAAAGTGCTTTCATAAGCGATTTGCTCTAACCCGAACTCAATTAACTTCTCCGTTAGTAGTCAGCTGTGAAGATGGAACCATTCATGATATTGGCTTCTTAGGAGGATGCGCCTGTCAATATGTGATATGTGCAATTTGATCACCCTGTTCCTGGATATATTACTTGATTTAACAAAACATTTTTTTTCCCCATTTTATTAGACAAATAGGAAATTGGTCTGATCCTTCTTTAGGGGTTCTGGATCAGTTGCTACCAAAAATAACTCATATCCGACTTAAGCAATCACATTTGCAAAGAGAATTGTTTGTAAAATCAATATGTCGCTATTTCTGGACAATGGCCTCACAAGTCACAAGGTGCTCAAGTTCTGAGGCATGTATAAAGGTGTGCTTGTCACAACTAATTCTGAGCATTATCTTCACCCAACATTCCACAGGCAGCTATCAACATTAGCATTTAACATGTGATTGACTCATCCCACAACCCTACCTACCTCATAATGCTTTAGGAAGCAAAAATCAATTCGGATACCATGCAAGTTTTTATGAAGGTTAAACTCTCTGTGTTGTGCCTTTTTTTTTTTTTTGAAGTCCAAAGAAGCCAAAATATGGAGGTGGTTCTCCATTTAAACCCCCTAAACTTAAAACGATGAATTTGCTTGCAGTACCTCTTGTTACCAATTCGAAACTTTTACCAGTTAAACTGACAGTGTATTGTTTCCTTGGTTGAAAATAAGGAAAGAAGAAGAGTGAGCCTTGCCTCATCTTCATTATGTAATCAAAATGAACACCGACAAATTTTGGGAGGACCATTAATAAAGTTGTTATTGCTACTTTTTCTGTCTGGTTTTTACTCCTTTAGTGGTCCTAGAAGTAAAAATGACAATCAAATCAACATATTTCTGGGAAATTCCAGGTGAGAATGAGACTTCAAGTAAAAACATTGAATTAAAAGTAGGTGGGGGTTGGATTTTTGAAAGGATATGGACAAGATGTGGTCTGTCGCTTTTCTTTGCACGCATTTTCCTTCTATGATTCATTTACAAACCATAGCGTTCGGAATATTCCTTAATAGAATTGTTGTTTTTTAATTTTTTATACTAACTTTGGAAGTGAATGAGACTGATAAGGCTTGTTTCCAGATATGGGAATTCCTCTAAATACAGGCGTGCCCTTGTTTAGCCGTTAAATTCTCTGAGGCTGGTGGAGATTGAATCCTGCATATCGAGTGCTAACTATATAATATCAAGGAAAGCATGAATAAATCATACAGGAGTTTTTGAAAATTTTATAACACAAGCATTTTACTGGATGCACAAAAGATTTGGAGCGCGTGCAGAGTGTGACTGTCCAAGCGAGCGAGCAGCGATAGTATGTTGCCTGTGCCTGGAATCAAACTCTGAGACCTTAGCTTCTGCTGGGAACCTTGTCATGGATGTGAAAGAGTCTGATGCTTGATACTTTCTAGGATCAGTTTTTGACTTCTCATTTGGCTTGTGAGCATTGCTTGCAACTCTCACAGCTTTGTAACTCTTACAACCGAGCAAAATGCCAGGACGCACTCTCTGGATTTCTCTGTCTGTTGGAACTTTGGCAGCAGAATTTCTGCTATGAATTGCTGTGATTGATGATCTTTGATCATCAGTGTCTGACATTGCAGAAAAATCTGCAGCACTGGCCGTGACTACACTCCATTGAATGCTTGCTTCACTTGGCTCATAGCAAGTTGGTGTTACGCTGCTAGACATGCCATCTGATGCTTGTCTTGTGAGGTATGGATCGGTGCTGCATGACAAGTTCTCTATCTCAAACAAGTCCGAGCTAGCATCACTCTCCACATCTGTGTTGGTAATTCCAATGGAAGTTTGTGGAATTTTGAGTTCCTCCGCTCTTGGAATCGCGTCCCAAGTCATTGTTAGGCTCTTGTCAATGCCTGTGCTTTTGTTTCTCTTCTCCAAGATTGGTGAACCAAACACTTCTATTGAATTACGTGCTTGTTCTTCTTCTTCTTCCTCTTGTGGAGGCTGCAGTTTGACAGGCACTTTTGCAACTCCTGAATTCAAAACAGGAAAGCTAAAGCACTCTTCTCGCTTTATCCCAATTCCTAACTTGTCCAGTTTTTGACAATACAAATCTTCCTTCACCCAAGAGTCCATGTGGGCATTGGTAGTTTTAACAGGACTAGTCGGACTGAGGCTAGTTTTGTAGGATTCTTTTGCAGCTGCTTTGTCATGAGCGGCTCTTTTGCTTGAATGCACTTCACCATTATGATCACAAGTTTCGACAGACTTCTTATCAGAACATGCACAATTACAGGCAAGACTGGCAAGAAAACTCTTTCTGGTATTCACTTTGCTTGCCTTATTCCTGGAAGGGTTTCTCACAATAGCCTGTAACAATGCACTCTGACTATTCCAACTTGATTCCGATCGAACACTTGGAGTTCCTGGCTGAACTTTTGGCTTAACTTGTTCTGTACCGATCTCTTCTTCTTTCTTGTATCGTGGAGTCCTTTCAGATTTGTTCACAATTCTTGGAGTCTCTTCTTCTATAATTCCATTGAAGTACTTCTCTGCACCAAATATGCCAATTTCACCATCTTCTGTCTTCTGTTTCGTAGAGTATAGGTGCTCTTGTTGAGTAGAATTGATGGAGTTGAGCTTTGAACTTGATTCCCCAAGTTTGAAAACAAAAGCCTCCTCGGATTTGTTGAGGTAAGAAGAGAATGAAACATCAAGAAGATGATTTTTGTTGTTGATGTTGTTATTCGTGGCTAAGGTTTGTGGAAGTTTAGTATTGCAAGCTGATGTTAATGTGACAGTAGCCATGATGTGTTTATCTTCAAAAAAGAAGCAAAAGAAAAGGGGAATTTAAGAATAAACAATACCTAACAATCGAGAACTGAGAATAGAAAAACCAAAAGATAGAGGAGACAAACTCTGAAGGAAAAGGGCTTTGAGAGGTATGAGAAAGATCGGGTACTAGTTTTCAGAGACAAACAGATCTTAATCAGAAACTGGACATTTGAGGATCGAAGAGGGAGAGGATTGAGTGGCTTAGAGACAGCTTGGCTGGTTGAGAGAACGCGATCTATAAGTAGACTTGGAAAGTATGCAAGATGGTGTGACGGTAGGGACCCTCGTGCTTTTAGCTTGTAGCTAATCTGGCTGCCTATGCAATTTACATTAATATGTTTAAAAATACTATTTCTCATGGTAATAAATGATTTTGATTTTCTCATTGTTTGATCTATTCAATCTACCAGATAGCATCTCTCTCGCTCTATTAGTGTGGCATGACTATACATGTACTAAGATTTTGATCATATTAGATAGAGACTAATCATCACATGTGGATTGGAGGAGGGAGAGATTCATGGCCCATGATATCGTAGTAGACCCCCCCCCCCCAATTTGGATGTTGACAAGTTGTGTGCTACAGGCGATGGGACCTTCCCATCTCATCAAAATAAGGACTGTTCAAACTTTGTCATACAAATAATGCAGAGCTAGGTAAAACCTTGTATAATACTACTCATGTATATATGCTTGTAATGCGAAGTTTATTGCAGGCATAGAAGCATGGTGGTACGCGTTGAATTTTTGGGAGCATCAAGTTTATCCCTTGGAAAAAGAAACATGTCTTCTTTGTTAATTCTTATATCAGGTAACTCCGACAGAGTGCAGAATATAAGAAACCAAGTTCACTAAACGGTACGAGAGCATAGCCTAGCCCCCTTTTGTGGAGGGGGGGGGGTTTAACTCCATCTGTCAGGTGTGCTGTATTACAAAAGATTTGCTGCGATGTAATTGGGCTTTGCTAGATTGGTAACAGTATTGATAATTGTATAGAGGTGGGACTTTTATTGTGTCCGTCGCATGAAAGGAATGTACATGAGAGGTTGGAATGTTGACACACACACCTGGTGTGACGAGCTGTAATCAAGACCCTACTCACAAATACAACTCAAGCTCTACAAGCATCCAAATTTTCATTCATAGCATCAAACCATCTCTTCTTTGTAGCTATTTGGGTGGCGGATGTGGAGCAAGGGCGTCCACAAACAATCTACTGCTACCAGACCTTGAGTTTCTTGATTCAAGAATTTGGTTTTCAAGGTCGAGCCCTCCATCAATTTTCTATAATCCTCTGGTAGAAAGAGAAAAAGGCATTGTTTTGATCAAGCTTCTAGCTTGAACTTACATGGCCCAGCAAATTTTCTTTTCCTTTTAGGGTACAAAACAAACTTCATTAAACGTTTAATGTCGCTTCCACCATGACCCATCTTTTCCTGAGAATAGGAAAATATTATGGGATGTTTCACTTTTTCAGTGAACAAGTTTTTCTCTTTTTTTCCTAGTATAAGTCAAGAAAGCTAAAATTCAGTGAAGCTAAAGTTTTCATGATGGTTACCGATTTAACACAACTGATAGGGTATAAATTGGTGTAATATTTATAATTAATTTTGTTTTATTTTTAAATAAATATTACACTAATTATTGTGTTTTGTGATAATTTATATAATAGAAATGATGGAGGAGACATGAAGAAAAATAAAGGAAAAATGATGACAAATTTGGAAGTATGAAAGATTTGTAAATATTTAGATATTCCTAAATATTTGGGAATAAGAATTTTAAAAATTTTAAATCCTTGTAATTTGTTATTTAGTAGTTACCTAAAATTTAAGAGAATTTTCTCTTTAAAAATTAGGTTAACTAATTCTTATATATAGAGGGCTACATTGTATAATTTAAGGTGAGAGGAGAGAGACAGCCGCCCAAGGGGGGCTCCCCCCACTTCCAGCAATATTTGATAAACCCAATTTAGGTTTTCTTTCTTGTTTGTTTTCAAGCTTTCTTTTCTCCTCACAGCAACACACCATTTTCCTTTAGGTTTTATATATATTTTTTTTGTTTACATTCTTTTTTTGTTGGCAGCTACATGTTTTGTTGAGGAGCAACATCCATGAGTCATGTAATTTTTTCCAGCACATACATTGCCAGCAACAATGTTATTTCTTTTTGTGAGTTTGTTTTTTTTTATCCTTTCATTTTATTTTTGTTTTTTTCTAATTAAAGGGTATTAAAACCTTAATTTTTTATGATTGTAAGATTTTATTGGGCATATTAATTCAACATGTCATAGGTATTTATTTAATTCATACGTTTCATAGATCATGATTTTTTTAAGGTTATTAAATAGAAGACCAATATTTAATAGATCTAGAATAATCTACAACCAATTAAAAACGACAAGATTAGTTTGTTTTTAATAACGGGATAAATGACATTCATGTCATGAAATTGAATAATTTAATTTAAATAAATCAAGATTGGAATTTACTGATTAGAATTAGGTCTCTCTAGATATTAAAACTGTCGAAACACTAAATCTAACGAGGGTCTCTTGGGTTATCTTTCGATTAGAGAAGTAATTAATGGTGGTACCTTAATTATCGAAAAAATAATGAGAGATTGGTCGTTTCGTGGTATTTAACGGCTATAATCAATTTATTTATGTGTGTTGAAATCTTTAGAAATGTCGATAATCAATCACATGAAATCAGGGTGGAAATAATTCATTTGACTAGAAAAATTTATTTTCCATTAGTTTATTTTTATTTTTATTTTTCTAGTTCTTTATTTTTATTTTTATTAGTTTAGTTAATTTTTCGAACCCCATATTTTTATTTTCATTTCTATTTTCTTAAAAGAAGTAAATCCACCGTTCCCTGTATATTCAACCATGCTTACCCTAAACTTGTATTTATGAAAGTAGGTATTTTATTTTTAGTTATTTGACGACACACTAAATTTTGGCGCTGTTGCTGGGTAACGGTGTTAAGTGATTTATTTTTTTTAAGTTTTGTTTTCTTTTTATTTTTTGGTACTAACCTTTACAGTGAACTTATTGAGATTTGACAGTGACATAAAAGAGAAGGATTTTTAAACACTCAAATATGGCCGGTCAAAAGACTTTAAGTGAGTTGTTATTTCTTGATTTTAATGAACATACCTTTTGCAGTGATTTTCCTAATATTGGGACTTTCCAACAATTTGGAATATGACAAGAAAAATACTGCTGGTACAAACTTGTGGAATTTGTTCAGAGATGGATCATCCAACCGATAAGTGTCTCATTTTTTATGGTGACCCATATTCGAATATCTATAATTAAGGATGGTATAATGAACCATATTTCAATTATGGAAATTGACAACAAGAATTCTAATAACAACTACAAATTCAATCTCAATTTTAGTCTCAACAAACTTTTTCAACTCAAGATACGTCTCTAGAAGAGATTGTTAAAAATTTGGCTAACAGCACTCTATTAATTCAACAGGAAAGCCAACGATTTCAACAAAAAACAAGAGCCAACATCCAGAATTTGGAGAATCAAGTGTCACAATTGATGGCAACCATGAGTCGATTGGAAAATTCATCAAAAGAAGTAGAAGACAATTCATCAAAAACCGAAGATGATATGGAAATCGAGCAAATAGAGAAATCATTAACAGTGAATAAATCCACCGAGGAAGTAAATAACGAACACAATACTTTCAAAACAAAAATTTTAATTTTATCACATTTTCCTAGCAGATTGGCATAACCAAAAAAAAAAGAAAAAAAAAGAGATTTTGGAAACTTCTCCAAAAGAAGGATCTAACATTTATCTCTTAGAAGCAATAAAACAAGTGTCAAAACTATTCATGAAAAAAATCAAGACAAAAATTGATGTGAATTTGAGTACTCTAACTTTTGAGTTTGATGGTAAAATTGACACTTTTAATATTGTTGATGTTATGAAGTATCCAAATGATTTTAAGTCTATTTTTCATGATAGTATGATGGAATTCATTGTTCATGATAATTTTGTACAAAATGAATTAGATTTTGTTTTTAAGGAAAATGTGACACACAAGGATGCACAATGGGGTAAATTTTTTTATGACAAACTCCCACATTGGAAACAAGCATTGGTAGGCTATAAAATCCTTCACTTTAATTCAAAATTGAAGTTCATGTCAGGTAAGTTAAAGTCAAAATGGACCGGACCGATTTTTGAACGAGGTTGAAATGAGGAGGTAATGTCGAGCCAAAGACATTAAACAAAGACGCTTGTTGGGAGACAACTCAATATTTTCTTTTATAATTTTTATTTCATATTTATTTGATTTGATTTAGTTTTGGTTTTGATTTTGATTTTTAGGTAAATAAATACTGAAAAATTCGGTGACCAGAAGTGCTCTGCTATTAAGGCATGCCCACGCCTTAACAAGCCTTCATTACTGTCCAGTTTTGCTAATGTTCTCAAATGACCAGAATTGCACATGAGTTAAGGCGTGCCCACGCCCTAAGTAGGGGTCCATTGTTGCCACCAAAATTTTTTTCTTCAAAACTTGTTGGATTTGACCCTCTATTCCTCACTCCACTATAGGAAAGTTTTGTTCTCATTTTATTTATTTATTTTTTCTTTGGGATGAATGTTATTTATTTTTATTTTTATTTTTTCTCTCTCATTTGGCATACATTGGGGATAATGTATGATTTAGGTGTGGGGGAATATTTCATATTTCATATTTTGTTTTTGTTAGTATATTTATTTATTTTTTACAATAGATTTAGTTTTGTTTCATTTTATTTAATAAAAAAAGACAAAAAAAAGAAAAATTAAAAAAAAATCTCGAATTTTCTAAATTAATATGTATTATTTGGTTGGTTAGAAATTTATGAAAAATAACTCGTATCAATGGTTTTTGTACTTGCAATGACGATTCATGTCTTTAATAGTTTTCTTTGAATGATAAGCATGCAAAATTCGATACAAACCCCATTTAAAAGTGAGGTTTTGAGGCTAAAACGAACAAATTCATTCTTTATACTTGGAATTTCTTTTCTTCTTGAGTTAGATGTGGGGGAATATTTCATATTTTGTTTTTGTTAGTTTATTTATTTATTTTTTACGATATGTTTAGTTTTGTTTCATTTTATTTAATAAAAAAAGACAAAAAAAGAGAAAAATTGAAAAAAAAAAAATCTCGAACTTTCTAAATTGATATGTGTTATTTGGTTGGATAGAAATTTATGAAAAATAACTCGTATCAATGGTTTTTGTACTTGTAATGACGATTCATGTCTTTAATAATTTTCTTTGAATGATAAGCATGCAAAATTCGACACAAACCTCATTTAAAAGTGAAGTTTTGAGGTTAAAACGAACAAATTCATTCTTTATATTCGGAATTTCTTTTCTTCTTGAGTGAATATCACATTTGGATTGAACATTCTAAAACTTGCAATGTTATACATTTCGAGATCACATCTAGAATTTCATGCATTGAAATGATAAAGACGCCTAGATTTTATCCCATTTTGGCTTTCATAAAAATCCCTATCTTGAATTTTATTCCCTTTAGTGAACCAATTTGAGTCTGAGACTCTTTCTTTCTTCAAAACCTTTCAATACAACACCTTAACCCTATTTTGGTTTGTGTTTCAACCTTCTTATACCAAGAATATATGTAGTTAATTATATCATATTAGTTATATGATTACTTTATGAGATATGTATTGTTTAGAGATTTGATGATGATATTTGCTACATATGAAAAAAAGAAAGAAAAAATTTAATTTTGTTCATTTTTTATGTTAAGAAGTTCTTCATGAAAAAAAAAAAAGAGAATAAAAAAAAAGCAGTGAAAAAAAAAAAGAGCAAAAAAAGAAGAGAAAAAGAGCAAAAAAAAGTGTTACATCTTTTCATTTCAGTCATTGATCGAAAAAGTCAGACATATTTATGTATTCTTGACTATTGGTTATGTTGAGCACGTGTGGATAGTGAGATTATATATTTTTAACATGCTATTTGTGAGGGGCAAATGTATTATTGCAGAGAAAAGTTGTGTAATTAATTATATATTTTCCTTGGTACATTTTAAACCCTTTATATAACCTTTTATCCTACTCTTAACCCGAACCTAATTACAACCAAATGAAAGACCTTTAAATTGATACATGAAATTTAAATTTATAAGTTGTGATAATTTGATATATTTGCAAGCATATGGTAATGCCAATTTCAATGTATTGATCTGAGTGTTATTGATATATTTTTCATCCCATTTTGAGTGAATTTGAGTGAACCTTTGAAGAAAATGTTGAATCTTGCAGTTTTGATTTCATTGGGAATTGTTGGGATTTATAATAGTTGTTTTCATATGAAACACTGTGAAGTATTTGTTATTTTGATTATTTTTCTAGTTTGACTCACATGACATATGTTGGTTTAGTAGTTCGAAAGAAAAATATGTTGATTTCAGTAGTTTTAATTTTTTGAGCTAGTGATGCTTGAAAACAAGCATTATCTAAGTGTGTGAGAATTTGATAGGATATAAATTGGTGTAATATTTATAACTGATTTTGTTTTATTTTTAAATAAATATTATACTAATTATTATGTTTTGTGGTAATATATATAATAAGAATGATGGAGGAGTCATGAAGAAAAAGGAAGGAAAAATGAGGACAAATTTGGAAGTATGGAAAATTTGTAAATATTTAGATATTCCTAAATATTTAGGAATAAGAATTTTGAAAATTTCAAATTCTTGTAATTTGAGAGCTACATTGTGTAATTTAGGGTGAGAGGGGAGAGAGGGCCGCCCCAAGGGGGGCACCCCCACATCCAGCAACATTTAATATGCTCAATTTAGGTTTTCTCTATTGTTTGTTTTCAAGCTTTCTTTCCTCCTCGCAGCAACACACCATTTTTCTTTAGGTTTTGTATTTTTTTTTTTTTGTTTACATTCTTTTTCTGTTGCTACATGTTTTGTTGAGGAGCAACATTCATGAATCATGTAATTTTCTCCCAGCACATACATTGCCAGCAACAATGTTATTTCTTTTTGGGAGTTTATTTTTCTTTTTATCCTTTCATTTTATTTTTATTTTTTTCTAATTAAAGGGTATTGAAATCTTGATTTTTTATGATTATAAGATTTTATTGGGTATATTAATTCAACATATCATATGTATTTATTTAATTCCTACGCTTCATGGATCATGATTTTTTTAGGGTTATTAAATAGATGACCAATGTTTAATAGATCTAGAATAATCTACAACCAATTAAAAATGACAAGATTTGTTTGTTTTTAATAATGGGGTAAATGACATTCACATCATGGAATTGAATAATCTAATTTAAATAAATTCAGGTTGGAATTTACTGATTAGAATTGGGTTTCTCTAGATCTTAAAGCTGTTGAAACACTAAATCCAATGAGGGTCTCTTGGGTTGTCTTTCGATTAGGGAAATAATTAATGGTGGTACCTTGATTACTGAAAAAATAAGGAGAGATTGGTCGTTTCGTGATACTCAACGACAATAACTCATTCATTTATGTGTGTTAAAATTTTTAGAAAAGTCGATGATCAATCACATGAAATCAAGATGGAAATAATTTTTTTGACTAGAAAAATTTATTTTTCATTAGTTTATTTTTATTTTTATTTTTCTAGTTCTTTATTTTTATTTTTATTTTAATTAGTTTAGTTAATTTTCTAAACCCCATATTTTTATTTTTATTTCTATTTTTTAAAAAAAAGTAAATCTACTATTTCCTATATATTCGACCATGTTAATTCTAAACTCATCTTTATAAAAATAGATATTTTATTTTTAATTATTTGATCACACACCACCAACAACCCTCTTCTTTCACCTCGGTTTGGGATCAACTCTGGTAAATCACTATAGGCACCACACTGGCAAAGGTACACGTTTAGTACTGTTTTAGTTAGAATGAAAAATCGAGGATAGGATACTACTATAAGCTCCCAGAATCTTGAAAGAGATAAAAGTTTTTGAGCACTTGAAGATGTGAAAAGTGTAACAATGGCTTTAGATAACATTGTTAATTCACTTGCCATCAAAGGCTTGACTTCAAACAAGCAAAGCCTGTGGCTAGGGCGGTAAGCGTGGGGCACATTATCGGCTTCCTTTGATTTCATGATGTGGGGTCTGAGCTGTGTCGACAAAGCAAAGATAGGCTCTTTGTGGTTTGTATTATTGGGGGAGAAAAAGTGAGAGAGAGAGTTTATCACATGCATCCATGCTTTGTTTATTTGATAAGAGACAGTGTTGTCTCATTGATCTGGCAAAAAATCACTATTTTCTATAATTAATAGTAAAAAGAAAAACAAAAAGAAAAAGAAAAGAAAACCCCCCCCCCAAAAAAAATGAAAAAAGAAAATGGGAGAAATATGTGAATTAAAAAGGATAAGTTTTTCTTTTTCTTTTGGGTTAGGGAGATGTCTTTTAATTCTAGGTTAAGCAACGTAAGTCAAGTGTCTGCTGTGTCCGGACTGCAGAAGATAAACATGTTATTTGGCAACTGCACAAAAAATTTTGATGGGGCATGATTGGCATGAACCAAACAGAACCTTAAATTACTGGCTGGGATTGCATAGAAAGTTTTGCAGGCCCAACCTACAGTATACTACAAGCAGAGGTTAGTGGGATGTCATATGTAGAGAACATGCATGATTCCTAATCCTAGCACACCTTTCAGGATTCGCAGCGTGAGAAAATTTTCGTAAAATCTTTTTACTGGCTTTTCAGGTTCAAGTCATCTCCTGTTTCAGTGGCATCTTCACATTGGGGAAACTTTTATTTGTTTGGTTGTTTCTTGAGGGTTCTTCTTTTCCTCTTTTCTTTTTGAGTTTCTCCTTTTCATACCTTCCATTTGATGACTGCAATGTGATAGATTTCTTATAGTGGACCTTTGTGTTCTAAATCCTACTTTATGGACTAAGAAAAGAAAGTGGGAATACGAATTCCCTTTTGTACTATATCCATTTTTTTTATTATTATAATGAAATTTGAATCCTCTAATTATGGGATTGGGGTAGAGGATGTCACCACTAGATTATCCCTGGTGACCCCTTTTGTATTATATCAATGATTTTTTTTTTTTGGGACTCCTAAAACTTGTGATTTCAAAATAAAGAAAAAAATTATTGGATGATTGTTTGTGCAAGTTTAACTATCCGGACAATACTCGGTGTTAACTAAGGCAATTTGATGGCCTAATGGTATCAAATGATTCAAGCACTAGCAAGTTATGAAACCGTATATCGTCCTAATTGTAAAATCCTTAACCTTTCCCAAGAATCCAAAAAAGGAAAAAAAAAAAAATGGTACTCGGGGGTCGATGATTGCCGTACAACCTCTGTAATCTTGTAAGTCGAGTTTTACTGAATGCAATCAATCAAAAAGGGAAAATGATTTAGCACAAATAGAAGGGAATGGGGGGGTGCAAAAACTGTGATAATTTTTCAACAATATACATAGGTTTTGCATTCTGAGAAATGAATGACAGAGTTCAATTAGTGGATTTCAAATTCAGCATAACCATCAATGGAAATCCTTATTGGCTTGCATAATACTGGCACAAACGGAGTGTTGCCTGATCAATGGACCCAATAAGCCAATAGAGGTCACCTGCAAAGCAAGGGAAGAATAGATAGCTTCAGAAAGGAAGTGGTATGATAATCATTTTTGCAATTGGTTCAAACATCATGATGCAGTTTTACAAATTGCTTTTTTCTCTAAAAGACCATATGAAAGTGCACTTTAGGTCCTCTCAATTGTCCTTTGACTAGGGCTGATGAGACAAACGTCATACTCATTTCACCCTTTTTCCAAGTGCAGCACTGTTTGTCCACGATTACGATACCAAGCGAGAGAGACTAGCTTTCTCAAACTCAAGCAAAAGATGTTCAACTCAATCATTGTCATAAACTCTATCGCCACATCCTCAAGAAGACACCCTAATGGTCACTATCCCCTTCCCATTCTAGATTCAAATTGTTATATAACCAAAAAAAAAAAAACTACTCTATCGCCACAAGGTTAAGGTAGTAAGCACAAGCTGAAATTGTTTTTGGTCCACTAGGCTTGGCAGAATGAATACAAACTTCATATTAAGAAACAAATAAATTCCTAATCACAAGATTGTATCTTTTTTCTCGACACATAATACAAGAGAATAAAAGGGGGCAATCGGGAAAACATATTAGGTACCATTTTTCCTCCCCAACCCCAAGTCATTCATCACTCTTTCTGCCAAAAAATTGTTCGTGGTGAAAATTTCCAAGCTGGGATTTGCAGACTTCAACAGCAATGTCAGCTCAGGAGCATGACACACTTTGCACCATTCATTTTCTGAGGCATTCACTGCGAAGTTGTGGTGGTGTTATCGCCAACAACCCAGTACTGTTTGACAGCAACCAATATCTTTTCAGAAACAAGAGGGCCATCCTCATGGTCGATCATTTTAGAATTCCACCTCATCCTTCTCACTATCTTCTTCACCTTGATCAGCACATCAACTTCGTCACGGAATATGACTGCACCTTCTGGTCTCAAAATTCGATCCATCTCAAGAAGAATGTCTTCCATTTTACATCTGAATTAAATTATCATCACATATAAGACACATTATACGCAATGCCTAATTATAAGCAAAATGACACTGTAATAGCAAACACAGTCTGGTCTAAATAGCATGATCTATGAAAACCTAAAAGCCTCAGGGTGAACTTGAACCAAGAGCATCAACTTGATTGGATCAAGTTCAAGGCTCATTACTCTTCAAAAATCTAACTCTCAACGCCTAACCCCCTCCCCAACCTCAATAACAAAAACTTCAGCATCTCAAAGAGAGAAGCAGCTTGAAATACAAGAAACATTACACCCTTACAATGAAAGGTGATTGCCTATTTTAATTTGGAAGATTATCCTGTCAACATGCGTGCACTTAATGAGCTACCTAAGCACAATCGGAAGCTACGCTATGATAAGCCTACACAAATTACATCAATGTAAGTATTGGATAACCACAAGTGAACTGAGATAAGAAGGTCCAATATTCCCTATGCCTTGACAAGTCAACACTAGACAAATAGCAAAGCTGCCATATCATACTAAAAAACCATTACTGACTTGACATGACATGTGACACCCCTTGACCAACCACAGAAATGCCAGTGCCATTTGCATGGCCTCTTATCATCTAAACCAATATATAACTTCGTGTGTGTGTGTGCACACAAAATTTATGCACCCACAACTTAAAACTGTAGCAGGGTGGTAGAAATGCTCCCATGAGCAAGTGTTCAGAACCATAGTAAAAAAAGTTGGTGGAAAATGCTAATACCAGAAGGAAGGCAAGTTTATGTTAGAACATTTTCATGCACACAAAAAGACGTGCAACAATGTCAGGAAACAAATGTTAAAGAAATATAGATCCAAGAATTGTTTGTGGAGCATTTCTCCAATTTAATGCAGTAATTGACTGCATAAGAGATTAAGAATCCCTTACTTGTCCTTGTACAGACTAAAAACACCATAAGCATGGATGAGGTCATATGTTCTTGGGTATGTGGAAAATCCTTCACACCTGTACCAAAAAGCCAAAATAAGCAAGGTCCCTTATTAATTGTAGTAATCCTCTGTGAGAATAATACAGACATACATGTGTAACACAATGAAACATGATGGCAATACAAGTGACAGAATATGAGCTTAAGCAACAATGGCATTTCCTTAAGAGATCCTCACATCAAAAGGACCAAAGGCATAACATGGAATAAAGAAAGGTAGTTCAAGCAAGACAGATCTGATCATTAGTCTAGCTCTGGCCTAAGAGAAGGCATGCAGTCCAACTCTCCCCCCCCCCAAGACACATAAGTTGCCAGGTCTATACCTCTTTTGCGCTGCTAGAGAAGACCAAGATTAGGACCTTACACTCTGATTGCTTGCAGGTAGTTCAGAAAAAAGATAGAAGATGATGAACAAATTCAGTTAGTTGAGAAAATGCAACAGAAGAGAACGAAGAAAATTGAATAAGTATCATGGAGATTTAGTCATCATATAGCCAAGATCAGCAGACGAGCATACCGCTAATGCCAGCACATCATCTCACACTCCCCAAAAGAAAGGTTAAAAAGAACAGGGCAAGAACCTAATAGGGGCGGGAACTGGGATCAAGACAAATAAATGATATTCTTGCAGACCATCGGAGCATTGACTAGGAGCCTCATCTTCACAACATTTTCAAAATGAATACTTATGCTGTTTGAAGAGTCAAAAGGAAAAAGCTGTACCAGTCATGATAGACTCCAATCAATCCCCGCTCGTATATAACACCCAGGGTATTTCTCTCAGAAATTGTTGGCACCACATTCATAACCCACAATTTCGAAGATTCAAGGGCCGCTGCAAAACCTCCCAACCCGGCATTCATATCCATTATATTGCGATATCTACCGGTATCAATAAGCTTATTGATTTTTCTGTAGGCATTCACATGCCTCTTCCATTTTTTGTTGTCATCCAGGTATGTCTCCTCAGACACTCCAGGAACTGATCCACTAGCTATTCTGGGGGGGATGGCATAAAGCCTTTCAGGAAAGGTTCTCAATTCACCACCAGCCACTTCATTTGGACTGTTAACATCAGGATATGGAGTAATGCATGCCTCCATCTTTTTGTACCTATGACCAACAAAAATAGATTGACAGAATGGCTTAGAAACCAATCAAGCAGTGAGAATTAGAGCAACTCCATAGAAAGGATGGCCACAAAAAGATTCAATAGCTGTATTAAAGATACAAATCTAGTTCAATGATGTCTCCATGATTGAGGAACAAAAACTAATAAATGAAATATTTTGAACATACTTGAGCAAATGAATGGATTTTTGGTGGAATTTTCAATGTCAAGCAGAATAACTGATGCTTGAGTTCATAAATAATATTAGGGCAAGTGCTACAGCCTACAGTGATATATCAATCTCAATGAAGATTATTTGGATATAATCATCAGTATGAAATCTTTATACAAGTATGCATACATCTACCTTAAGTTGAATGGAGACCAAATGCATCAACATACCAGACATCATCTGCTCCTGCAGATGGACAAAAAGTAGCTCCAGAGTCATCTTCTCTGCCACGACAAGAGTCTGCATTTGTGCTCTTCTGCCAAATAGCAATTTCATCCTTCTCATACTTCTTTTCCCAGCAAAGAAGTTTCACAATCTTTTCAATTTTTCTTTGCTCCTCCTCAAGTTCCTCCTTAGGACGTTGCCATGATTTATAATTATTCTTCCAGTTAATGGGAGGGCCAGAAAGAATCCAGTAACCACCAGGTCTAAGAACTCGATCAACTTCCATTAAATACATTCCATCTGAACATTCAAAAAATTTATATATATATATATCACGTAACTCACAAGAACTAGCATTTTCAAGCACAAAAACATTTTAAAAACCAAAAAAGAACAAAATAACTTGATCTGAGCATCCAGAATCTGTAACAAGATTTGGATGTCATCAAAATTTTGAACCACATGATCTTCTTTCAGAGGAAGAGTTATCAGAGTAGTTGTTTCTTACCATTAGCTCCCCATGGAATTAGGCACCGGGAACAATGAGCCATGTCAAAAGCTCTAGATGGATATGGCAGCTTAATAGTTCCAAGAACACCAATTACAGCAGGTACACCCCTTTCAAGAGCAAACTGGACCTGTGCTTCGTGTGAGTCTCTTGGTGCAAATGACATGGCTAAAACATTTCTGCTTATGAGGTACGCTCCCCAACTGGCAACCTAAACAACATAAGTCATTACCATAGGAACAACAGCAGATATTGTTAAAAACAAAGAAGTTGAACGTGTGGCGAGAGGAAATATATAAATTGAGGTATGATCTTAGCATCTACAACATACCCCGCATCCAGTATCCAGAGCGGTCCTGACTGTCCCATTCTCAATCGGTATTACTGAAGCAAGCTGATCAATATATTTATCTGCCCCCTGAGGAAACTGTGTTCCTCCACCTGGAAACTTAAAAACATCGCCTTCATATTGGATCCAGTTCTGGATGGCCTTCTCAACTGTCAAGCTTTTATATGGTGCATTTGCATAGGGAACATAGTCACGACTCTTTGGCCAAGGAAATGGCGTGACATATCCCTTAGGTGCAGGGATCAGGCAACGCAACTTCTTGTCTTCAGGTGGGCAATGCCTCTCTCGGTAAATCATATTTTCCCTTGGAAAAGTCATTGCCTGTTTTTGATCCTGGCAGGGTGTATAATCAGTGAAACGAGCGGGGCATGACTCAAAACCTTTTGCTGACTCAGAATCATCGAGCGAACCCACATCACCACCATGATGAGTCTCAAAATTCAAATTAGAAAGGACCGTGCAGTCTGGACCTTGCTTAGTGATTTCTAAGGCAATACTGTCTCCCTTCCCAAAGCCACTTCTTTGCCATGCACCCAATATGTAGAAGAAACAACACAGACCCACCACAATAAAAATGGATATAGAGCTCCTTGTCCTACCATCTCCGGCATTAATTTTCGGTGCCATAATAAAACTTCAATTATTCCCAGACCACTGAAATATAAATCACACAAAATACAACTGTAAGTACAAACCGAAGTTGGGTGCATTAAGGCATCCAAACGCGAAAACAAAAACTAATCCGTCCAACTCTAGGAAGGCAGTTAAGACGCATGCTAGTCTTACAATAAGTCACATCCATAAAGACATAACCAAGAGACTTAAGGAAGTTGTAATCAATTCTGCAAAAATGTGTCACGAGCAAATGGCTAAATATCTGCTAGTCAATCAAAGTATTTCTTTTTTGCTCAACAAAAATTTGGAAAAAAATCAAAGGATTTCTTTCTTTTTTTTGGTTGCATTTTTGGTCTTCTTTAGTTGCAAATTGAAAAATTTTCGACTTCACTCTATGTCCCATGACAATAAACACCTGGACCATTTTTCCCAGGTCTAATTACACATGTCCAGTTCATGTTGGATCATTTATTGGGACAAAATTATATCTTAAATACATTACTGAATTTCGTAATGCTACAATGACCAAAGGGACAAAGACCACCGTGATGGAGTCTCATCAGTCATTGAAAAGCACATGTAAAGTCTGCCACCCTGGATCTTGACAGTTCAATCATTTTTTCTATTCAAATAGCATTATTCCATCGAATTTGCTAAAATTTAGGCAAGAAAAACAGTATTATACATATTTTTTAATGGAAAGTTTATCTTCTTAGTAATGGGACTAAAATGAACCCCACCGTCGAACTGTTGTTTCGACCCTTTGCCCCAAGGGACAATTAGTCCCAGGACTGTTTTAAGTGAAACATACATAGACGGGACAAACAAGCGAACAACAGCACAAAGAAGGGCCACTAATCTCCTAAGCACGTCCACATCTGTTAGCTTGACGTTGTTATCAACAATCATCAAAAAATTTCGGGGCATTGATCAAAGAATATCAAAAAGACCACCTCGTACAAATCGAATTAATATGAACAAAACATATCCGTAATTACAAGCATTGTAATCATAGTTAGTTTCAAAGAAAATGCAGAACAAGGCACAAATAATGCAAGATAGAATTAAATAAAAGGAATTTAGAGAGAGGCAAAGAGAAAACCTGAGCAAAGACGTAGTCAATATTTGAGTCCTAATTCATGTGAAGAGAGAGAAACTGATATGAGATTAGATAAAACCCTAGCTTTGATGTTAGTACTCAAAATCTGAGCCCGATTCGTGTAGGATAGAGAGAGAGAGAGAGAGACAGAGAGTTACGTTGTCACTTGACTAATACGAGTACGAGTTCGAGTTCGAGTTCGAGTTCGAGTTCCAGTACGAGTATGTTTCTCAACGGCAAAGTTTTAGTTTGAGAGAGAGAGATCAGAGAGATCGAAGAAACGCGTCTGTCTCTCTCTCTATCTTGTTTCGTCTCTCCCACCCCTTTCTTTCCTCTGACAGCCCAACAGAAATCTCGGGTTTCTATCCTTAAGGAAAATGAAAAATTTAAAACGGCACCGGCTTACGGGGGTTGTGGGTGCGCATTGCGCACAAACCCAATGACGCCAGCCAACCAGAAGTCATAACTTGGTAGGCCCCACACGTCACACGCCCATAGAACGAACTGGTAAAAACAAGGAATATGGTTTTATTGTAAATACGTAAAAATGAGATGAAAGTTTAAACCATATGATCCTTCGAAAATTCTGTTGGCTTTTTAAATTAGGTTTGGGCATTTGTTAGTAATCATAATTTCTGTATAAATTATTTTAAGTGATATGATGATAACCAATTTTTTTTAAAACACTTTTAAATATAAATTATTTTAAAGTATCTTTACAATTATTCAACACAGAAGTCACATAATAAATGTGGATCTATTTTATTCATAAATCTAACCATAATATGGAAGAGATTAAATTTTAAAATCTTTTAATATTATTTTAAAAATTTTTATTAACTGAACTGATTAATATTATTAAATTTACTATATTTATAATTTATTATATAATATTTATATATCACGCAAATCATGACTCCAACAAACTCATGTAACGTGTATTTATTAGAAACGCTAAATGGACTAGATAAAATTATTTATTTTTTATTTGCATTGGCATGGATAAAATTATTTTATTTTTGTGATAGGGCATAAAAATTTATTTTCACATAATGTAGCATAATTTGGCCCCATAAAAGAATATGATGAAAAGAAATTTATATCAATGTTTTGTAAATTTAATGATAAAATATTAAATTTTGTTAATTAAAATATTGAATTCAAATATTAAAAATAAAAGAATAAATATCAAAAGGACTATTTTTAAATTAAATTTTATAATATTTAAATCAAATTAATTTAATAATTTGAATATAAATTGTTCAGGGAAAAAAAATTATAAATTTGAGGTAGGTGAGTCCAACAAATGGTGTTGGATCTTCCAGAATCGTTGATCATGAATTATAGTGACACAATATGTACGATGATATTAATAGCACAGCCATGCAATGTTTCATTGGTCCCATAGAATGAATACTAAAATCATACATCCATTATTCAAGTTTTACTCTCGATGATAATAAAAATACTATTAAAAATATTTTTCTGAACGAAAATCTAATAATGATTCAATCTAAATTAATCAGAATAAAATTTCATATACTAGACGATAGACCAAATCCTCCAAAAAAATATATATTAATAGCACATTTTTTTTTCTATTTTTATATGTTTATTCTTTGCTGCTAGGTGTTAGGTCACGGGTATTCCATTTTTTGGCATTGGAACGCCGGTAGATATTAAACAGCTGTGGAGAAAAAATATTATGTACCCAAGACCATGCTACTATTGTTAGTCTTTACTTCAGATCAATTGCTTTTCGAACAAATTCAAAATAGATCGATATATCAAAAAACCTTTTTGAAGCGATTCCTTGAATATGATATATCTTCCTTTAAAAAAGTAGATTAATTATATGTAAATTGTTACTTTCGTTATTGAATACCTGATAAATAAATATCTATATACACCAATTTTTGTTTAAAATTCAAAATTTAATCTCTAAAATTTAATACTACTAGCTTTTAAGATCACATAAAAAATGATTTTGGTAGAGAGCGTGATCCAAAGAAACATAATAGATTTTCGGATGAGGTACTTTGCAAAAAGTTTAAGTGATACAGTTTTCTCATTTTCATCTTTTCCTCTTCAATTCAATTTTATTTAATTATATCTTCTTATACAAAAAACAAACAACAAACAGAATCTTAATTTTAATAATTGGGGTCAGCTTTAGAATAGACGTATATGTACACAGTCTTTCTCTTATATTTTTATAAAGAGACTATTTTCATATCTCGAATCCGTAGTAATTCAACCGTTAAATCAAGATTTATTCAAAAGAAATTTTTTGTTAAAATAATGAATGTTGTAACCAGTATTTTTTAATTTTAATAAATTTTAAAAATTTTGATCTATTTTATTAATTGATTTAAGAACAATGCTTTCAAGATTTAGAAAAAATCAAGAGACTGTTGATACTATTCTTGTATGGGGAGTGATGAGTCTTGTAATTTTGATATTGGTATTGAAACCTTCACCGATATGTTGACCAAGATGTGAATCCTCTTGTCTGATCCTCAAAATCTGGCTATGAACAAATCTCCTTATACAAAAAAAGATATAAATTCGTCAATGAGCTATAAAGCACTATTTCACTCCCTTTAAATCTCCTTATACAAAAAAAAAAAGATATAAATTCGTTGATGAGCTATAAAGCACTATTTCACTCCTTTTATAAAGGTCTCGAGTCCTTATCTTTTTATATACAAAATAAAAATATAATAGATTTGTTGATACATACCAAAAAGTAATTATTTTCAAATTAATAATACTAACAAGCAATCAACCCATGACCCTTTTATTACTCGGTCTCTAATTCTAATCTCTATTGTACATTATGATATTATAATGTTTATCGACTAAATTATTTTTTTCATGCAAAATACGAGTTTTACAAATGAAAGATAATTATTATGACATTAATAGTATTTTTATATTCAAAGTTTTACCAAATTTCTTCTCTATTTAATCTCTGTTTCTGCGAATAGCACCGCACCTTTCTCCTAGAAAACATTTTGCCAACAACATTTTAACATTTTTCTAAAATTGATAAAGTTGAATCCGATTTTAAAATTACATTGTCTAGTCAATTTAGTTCAAATAATGTTATCATTGTTGATAAGTTAACACATTGTAAGGAGAAGAGTAGTTTTTTTTTTTTTTTTCTTTGACCATTATTATCTAAAAATTTAATTAATTTAATTCAAATAATTATGAAATCGAATTTATGAGTAAATTCTCGTAACATCTATTTTTTTTATTTGTAAGATTTGAATTTAAAATTTTGATGAGGAAAAAAACAGTGGAAAGAAAGTTGGAGGCCACAACTATTGGTTATACAGTTTTTTTAAAATGCTTTTTCTTTCCTGCTCATTTTCTTCCAAATATGTCCGATTTTATATCATATAATTAATTTAGTAGAGAGGTAAAATGACATATTTCCTGAGCACAAATCATATTAATCTAATTCTGTTTGTAATAATAACTTGTCAATGAAGATTCATTTTTGAATAATAACTACAGTTTATATATATATATATATTAAACTGTGAGGCTCTGTAAGATAAAATATTAATTATTAGTTAAAAATATTATGGTCGTATCTTGATATAGTTAATGAAACTTTTTTACTAAAAGTAATTTAAAAATGATCATAAAATAAAATTAATTCAAATTTTAACCTCGAAAATTAGAGCATTACGCATTGCTTGCTAATTTTCTCTCGTAGGTTTAAAAAAAAAAAAAAAAAAAAAGGGCACGACCATTGGTCCACTTGGCCGTAGAGTGTCACGTGCAAAGCACGGGGGACTAAGATGGTGTCGGTGTTGGTATGGTCAATGCCGACAGCCAGAAAAAGCATGATGATGGTGTTGGTGGGAGAGTTGAGATAAACCCAGCACTTTGTTTTATATTCTAGTTCTAGACAGCCAATATTATTTTAAAAGTTGGTGCAAGGCAATCATCAATCATTGGCTTCATTTCTAAGCGTATTGTGGTGGCCATGAAAAGGTGCATCCAATGTGAGTCTAATTAATCCTAAGGGAGACTTTAGAGTGGTAAACCCCACCAAACAGAATATTTCTTTTTCAAATGGCCTGCACTCATAAATATTATACATCTATAATATATATATATATATATATTCTATCTAAATAAAACCTATACAATGCATCTTCTTTTATTTTGAAAAATTGAATAGGAATATATTGTTATATTAAAATTTAAATTCGAGATTATCAGATTAAAAGATGAGATTATGATCATGAGTCTGTCTCTTTGGAATAATAGAAATAGAATATTAGATGCAAATGCAACCAAATTATTTGGCATACTTTGTTCCAAACAATTTTACATATAATGATGTTAAAAAATTACAAATGTTAGAATTATCAGTAATTGAATGTTAAAACAATTTTAACTCAAAAATTATATTGTTCTCAACTTTATATTGACTAGCTTAATTAGTAAAAATGATCGCAATTAGTGATGGAGTTAAGGGAGGGCGAGGAGGCAATTGCTCCCTTAACCTTTTGGAAAAATTTATATATCTCTTAATTTTTTAATATTGCCTCTGAATAAAAACTAATTTTGCCCCTCCCCAGTTGTACAACAACAATAATAAGAGATTTAATCTCAATAATTGGGGTCAGGTTTAGAATAACTATATATGTACGCAGTCTTTTCCTTACATTTTTGTAAAGAGATTATTTTAATATCTCGAACCCGTGACCTCATGCTCACCAAAGAAGCAACTCAACTGTTACACGAAAGTTCATACAAAAAAAGAATTTTTTTGTTGTAACGAATGCTATAAAAAAGGTGAAGACAGTTGTAGATAATGGTAAATAGTTTCGTTTCAAATTCTCATTATTTTTATCTTTTTTATTCATGTAATTTTGATAACACAATATTTACTACATGCCGGACAACATTGAAAACATATTTGTTGTTGGATATATACAATATATTGAGAGTTAGAAGCTGAATAATACATTTTTTTCAATTTCTCTATTTTTTTTCTTTAGTTTTTAAACAATGGTTGCATTTTTTTAAAAATTTGAATTCTAAAAAATTATCTAATTAATGAGACATAATTTTTATATTTTCAATAACATACACAATTTAAAATTTTTAAAACCTACTTTCTTTTCTTGCCATTTTTTTCTTATTTAAAAAGATACCAAAAACTTTCAACGAAGAAAAATAAAAATTTTAATTTACCAAGTTTTCAATTTTAATATTTACTATTTTATATAATTATATTTTTATATTTATTATATTTCCTATTTATATAATATATATGAATTTATATTTTTATAAACTTAAATATATATTTTATCCACTGAAATCGAATTCTGATATTAGACTCGTGATAAGATTTTGTCTTTAGCGTCTGCCACTTGATCACCGCTGAAGTTTAGGAACTAGGTAATGAATTGTTTACTGTTATTTTTTCTTATTTTATACTTTTTATTTTTTACCCATTGATTAATATCTCCACTTGAATTCATCTAAACCTACTGCAAACGTGGGTATGGCCTTGTGATAGCCCCAGCGGCAAGGGGGTACGGTGGCCCTGGCCCTGGGCCCCTTCGAATTTCCAACATCACCTTTACTTATAGAGTTTTTAAATATAAAAAAATGGTAAATAAAATTTTGACCCATTAATTTTTAAACCATTCCATTTTAAATATCACGAGGGTATTAGATCAAAGTGGCACGATAAAAGCATGGTGAGTCTATAATTCAATGGCCCTATGATCAAAACCTGACTCGATATAATTCATCTGCAGCTTCCTACACGTTACATTTGCCTCTCAACCATGCATTACAGATCAAAGTAGGAATTTGATATTAAGACACAATCTTTTTTTTTTTTAATGATGTTAAAGTAATCAAAAGTTCACAAAAAAGAATATATTTTTTTAATTCATTATTGGTTTTCTTTTGATTAATATGTTAAATTAAAATTTTCTTTATATAATTTTCTACGAAATAAAAATTTACTTATTAATCAATTTCATTTTGACTTTATTTCTTTTTCTTTTCATCTTCCTTTTTTATTTTTCTTTCCTTTCCGAAGCTAAAATGAATTTTTTCCTAGACTAATACTATTTCAAAGTTGGGGGATTGGAGTAACCATCATTGAAATTATATATGCATATATATAGATAAATTATATAAAATTATATGTGTAATTTTTTTCTATCATTTAACCCATTAAAATTATTTTTTTATTAAATTCTAGTTATATAAATTTTAATTTTAATTATAATTTTTTAAAAAGTATAATTTGACCCCTTCAAAAAAAAAAAAAATTCTAAGACCACCAAGAACCAAGACAATGGTTCGAATGTGAGTGAACAAACCCTGACAGAATGGCCATAACAATAATTCGACCTTTCAACCAGACTCTCGGTATTATTGTTAGACATATGTGCCCATTTTATATTATAGGACAATATTCATGAGACACATTACTTACTTATGCTTAGTTTGGAAATTTATGAAAGGAAAAAAAAAAAAAAGAAGAGAAAGAAAAGAAAAGAAGAGAAAAGAAATGATAAAAATTTTTTTTATTTTGTTTGGAAGTTTTAAGAAAGAAAGAAAATAATATAAGATTTATTTAGAATTAAATATTTTTTATTATCTTTTTAAGAATAAATTTGATATATTCATTCGATAACTTTTTATTTTCTCTTATTTTCTTTCTTTTAAAAGAAATTTTCAGAAAATAAAAAATTATTTAATGAATATATCAAATTTTTTTCTTCTTTTTTTTTTTTTTTTTTTTTTTTTTTTTTTTTTTATTAAAAAAAAAAAAAAAAACCTCCCCCCTCTTCCCCCTCTTTCCCTCCCTTTCTTTTTTAAAAAAAAAAAGTTTTTATATTTATAATCTTTTAATTTTTTTATTTTTTTCCTTCAAAAACTCCCAAATAAAAAAAAATAATTTTCTATTAAAATCACTTATTTTTCCTTCTCCTCTCTATCCGAACATTATATTAAAGAATTATATTTCATCGTGGAATTCCCCGTAACGGGTTGTTACGTGTCCATTGACTTTTTTTTTTTTTTTAAAAAGATCGTAATGATAATGATGCGTGGAGGATTGACTTGATCTAGTCAGAGATACTCTCTCTCTCTTATTTATTATTATTTTTTTTAAAGAATTGATAAATGATAACAAGTGATTAGAAAAATTCAAGTGCGAGCAGTTTTGTTCATTCTTCTCTTCTTTTACGCGCCTGATTACTATACCACGTAGGCATGTACCAAAGTCATAACTGTAACTTGGCATGTAAAGATGGATTAATTCAACAATCAACTCTTCAAACAAAATCCGAAATAAGTGGTTCTGCTTTTCAGAAGTGATGGTTCAAGTTCTATCTAGTGAGGTTATTTTTTAGATCAACATAATTTTAATTCTGATTATTTTATTATTATTGCACTACTTTTTGAGTTTTTATTTTATTTTTTTAAGGCTTTTATTAATTTTTACGTTATTTTTAATGTTTAGCTCATGGTTTCAGGTAAAAAAATTGGGAATAAGAACTGAACTATTGGTTTAAAGATTTCAATTTTTAAATCAGATCAGAATCAATATCACAGCTTTATTTATTTATTTATTTTTTTTTATATCACGATTTGAATATCGGGTTGAGGAAGGGGGATTATAATCACTATAATGTCCCCTTGGGACATCGCGGCTTTAATTCAATTCTATAAATTTTAGTTTTGGTTAAATTCTAGTTTGTACTTGAAATCTGGGGCATGTCTTCGTTACTTTGAAAATTTCAATCAGAATTTGTCAATTTCATTTTGCTTTTATTTTTTGATGGGCTCGAGAATTAGAGCCCAGCCCATAGCCTCCCAATGGGACAACTTTTGTTAACCTATCTACGTGGCCCATCAAGGATAAAACCATAATTTTTTTTTTATTATTACAATAGGAATCGAATTCCGAATCATGGAATTAGAGGAGGGAACTGTTGTCACTCAGCTGTTCCCTTGGGGACAGGATAAAACTATAATGGCCCAGAGAGGAGAGACAGACAGAATTTCACCGCTACTACTTTTTATTGTTGTTGTTGTTATTATTATTATTATTATTATTATTTTGGGAATAGATTTCAACAATTTCAGCATTAATTGTTCATCTAACACCTCTTTCAGGGATGAATGGATGGACCGAACATAAATCTCTGAGTAGAAATACAAAAATATAAATTATGCATTCTTGTTTCTGAAATTTACTAATCAGATTTGAATAGTAATTTAGAGATTGATTCTCTCTTGGTATCTATTTTTCAATAACAATTTGTTTTATGTAAAAGGATAATATAGAATTTCACCATATGTGGAAAGAATGGTCCTAAACAATGAGTGTTATTAATTGTTACCGGTGTTATTATAAATGTTTTCACTCATCATAAAAAATTTGGTTTGAATTATAATTATTGTTTTCTGATAAGTTTACTATTTCAACCTTAACAAAATGTTAAATAGTTTCAAAATGATCAAAACCTCATTTTTTTTGAGTTTTCTTTTGACAGATGATTTCTACTAGTCAAATCATAACTAAGGATTTCAAAATTATTAATCGTGTGATGTATGCACTTGGGAAACCATCTTAATAATATGTTATATTTTAGTGTTATTTTCAAGTTTTTAAAACTATTTTTAGATTTTAACATTGAGAAAATATTTTAAATTTGATTATATTCGTAAAAAAAATATACAATACTCTATCTAAATTCATCAAATTCTATCTCCATGTATTTCATCCAGTTCTATATATATTTTTTACATTATTTTTATTATACAAAAAATGATGAGCAGTTAGAAATTATATTTGAAGGATTTTTTTTTTTTTAACAACCTAACTCAACGTATTGGGCTAAAATAGGTTAAATTGAATTAAGTCTATAAAATTAAAGACCGAGAAGAGTTGGGCTTCTAATGAAAAGCTCAAATCTGAAATAAGGGCCCAGAAACATTTTTGATGAAGCCCAAGATAAATGGAAAAATATTTGGCAAACAAATATCCAAGGTTTCCCAAAATACACAAAATCTCCCTACCTTATCAATTTCCACATCTTCAACCACCGGAAAAATGGTTTCCTCTCTATTACCATGCACAGTCCACTCTCCGATCTTTGCTTTCTCCGACCCTCCGACTCTCTCGTCTCTATCCAAAACCCTAGCTACTCAATCTCACACTCTTCTTCTTAGGAATATCAGCTCTCGCTTCTCCTTCCCTTCCTCTCATCGCCAGTAAAACGGAGTTTTAGGGTTTCGCCAGGAGAGAGACAATCGTGTTTCCCAGAGAGGACACAGTTCAACTTGCTTCTTCAGTGCTGATGATAGCAATTTTCAGAATAAGGTTTGAAATTCTTTAGCTTCGAAACCTAGCCTTTTGAATTTGATTAATGAATTGTTGTCTTGGTCTACGTTGGTACTATATGTGAGTATTATGATATCTCAAATATCAAAAAGAAAAAAAAAAACTTTTTTATCGTTGGAAAATTGTTAATTTTATTCAATATTAGGTCTTTTTAAGGCTCAACTAGGTATTGTTGATGTGTTACCTTTTAATCTATTATTGTTGAAAATCAACTCGTGAGCACCGAATTTATTGGTCAAATTAGCCACCGAGGTGGTAGCATAGTGGCAAATAGTACTAATATATTTTGTTCCTACAGTCAAGAGTCTGAACATGGAGCTATGCTGATGTTACTCCTTCACATCATTTACTCAATGGAAAAGAGGAGAACTTGCCAGTCAAATTTGTCATTAAATGTGCAATCTATGACGTGCTTTAGATTTTAATAGGCTAGGTATGGGCACCAAGGTACACTTTGAAGTTAGAAACTGACTTTTGGTTTTTGAAATTTGGATACTTTTTGGTTACAGGAAACTGGATTAGACTGGCCAATTTTTAGGCGATGGGACGTGCCGTGGACATGGCAATCAATTTCTCTTACAAGTCTTGCCTGTGGATTAAGGTGTCTTTTTTATAAGTTATTCTTTATTTTTGAATGACAATTGAAGTTGTGCAAAAGAGTGAATCTATTTGCGATTGTGAGTTTGTTCTTGAATTTCAGTGCGGCCTGATTGTTTCATCATGATTGCTAGAAAAAGCAGCCATCCCATAGCTTAGTGTTGGTTATATATATGGAGTAGTCTCCTAGCATTCACTTATGAACTGAAACTAATCTTTTTCCAGGCAGTTTTGTTTTAACAGGGTTGACAGAAGCAACAGCTATCCCATATCTAGGAATTCAAATCGGAGAACTTGGTTTAGATGAGAAGGCAGAATTTCTCTTTGCTTCTCAAGGGTAAGTTCTACTTTTTAGTTGAGTCAATTTGGTGGCAGAAGCTTCACTATCAGACCCAATATTCAGTTCTTTGACTTTTTGGACGCGTCGAGGTCAAGCAGGTGTTAGCTTGCTCTTAGAACTTCTTTCAAAATCTGTTTGATTGGGAAGCCTATAACAAATCATGGTTATTGCATAGTAGCAAAATTATATAAGTAAAACTTTAAGCATATTTTCCTGTGATACTGATAAGTGCTGGGATATTTTCAATGTCACAATGATTGTGACATCTTTGGTTCATGACTGAGTTACCTTTTTACTTGGATCCATTAATTGTCCAAATCCTAGCTTTTCAAAATTTTCCTCCCAAGTCTGGACTCTTGAGTTTATGCTCACTTAGAATTTAGAATAATGTTACTTTTTGTTTTGGCAGACTTACAACTGCAGTTGTTCTTGGAGTTCTTTATGGTCTCACCAACTCATTTGGGCCACTCCCGAATGATGTCTTTCGCTATGGTATTCATCTCATGAAACTTGTTTCATCTTGTTGGTTATAATGTGAACAATACATACCATTGTTGTTGCTAAAAAACAACGATTATTAGAATTGCATGACCTGTTGATTGCTGAGGTTTATCCCATAATTTGTTGACTTAAATTTATGATGCATATTGTTTCAGATTTGAAGGAACCTTTCAACCTGCAGAAAGGCTGGCTCTTGTGGGCAGGTGCTGGTCTTGTTGGTGCCCTACTGGCTATTGCTTTAACAGGGGCTGCCATGTCTTTCTTTGGTGGCGAGACTCCACAAAGAGAGGTTAGGAATTGGCCTTTAGCAGTAGGAAGTATTGACTACATTCATGCAGAACCATGCTTGATTTTTCTTTGGGGGGGTAAATAAGAATTTCGGGGTTCAGGGGGTGAAACTTGCTGTCTACTGTAATCCCATTTAGAGAATTGAAATGATATTGTTGCTTCTCTTCACACCATTTATGGTAGTAGTAACATATTCTATTCCTGAATCCTATCAGCACATTGCATGGAAGATTACAAGCTTGATTGGTTATTTTACCTTTACTGCAATTATAAGTAAGAGGAAAAGATGCATGCTTTATGCACAGTTTTATACAGACTAAACAGTATACACATCTTGAGGCTTTTATTTATTTTTTCTCCTCGCTACAGACTGACGCGCTTGTTCGCTTGCTTCCATTGATTGGATCCTCAACAGTCAGGTACCTTATATCTTATAGCTGTGATATAGCCTGAAACAGTTCAAGATGGGTTATGTTGGATATGGCCACTATACTTACACCACCATTCTGGATGATTGAACAAGTTGCTTAATTCTCTGTACTGTAGTACTGCTTCCCTGTTGGCCATCACTGGTGTTCTTGCACCAATCCTTGAGGAGAATGTGTTCCGAGGGTTCTTTATGGTGTCTCTGACCAAGTGGTATGGTTTCTATCTTTATGTGAATCTCAAAATTATTCGTCCTTGTCATCTTGACTTCTCACTTAAATCATGTATAGTCACTCCCAGCAATTGACTTGTAAGTACAGACTTGCTTCCATGATTTAATCTGAGTACAGCCTGAAACATAGTCCTGAAATGGATCAAGTCGGCAATTTCTGTAGTCCTGAAATGGAATTCGGCAATTTCTGTAGTCTCTGGAGTTAGCTTTAGTTATGTTGGTTTCAATCAGCAGTAACTTTGCTAGTTCTTCCATAATGTTTTTCCCTGTATTTCCTCTCTCACTGTTTTTTGAATATCAATTTATTTTGTTCTCTCTCTCTTCCCCCCTCTTTATTCATGTAAAGTTTCAATTATTATTAATCATTTATTCGATACAAATAATCCTGCACAAAAGTTTGCTATAGTTACAGTTAAATGATAGCCAAGCTGAACACTTGTAATTTTCCTACTTCTACAGGGTGCCAACTCCTGTTGCTATTGTTATCAGCGCTGCAGTGTTTGCACTTGCACATCTCACTCCTGGAGAGTTTCCCCAGTTTTGTGCTAGGTATCATTTTCAATTTTCATGTTGTAACACACTAATCTTAAATAAGCAATAAGGAGAATGCACTTAAATTTGATACTTTTATGAAGCTCTGGGAAAAAAAGGTGTGCCATTCTAGCAGCTTAAAGGATTATTATCATAAAAACTTGATAAAAAGATATGAAGTGTGCCTTCTCATGATTTATAGACAAGTTCTTTGTATCTGTCTTGCAACTTTGGTACATGAGATGACATATGGAAGTGAATTGGAGATCTTAGCACCTTGGTCTGAGATTTAAGTTCCCTTCTTTACTTATTATGTTTATCAGAAAATTAACATGTTGTTTCTTTTCCATTTGTGAGCACATGGTTCCACATGCTATATAACTATGGACCTTTTTCACATGCTTCAAGAAACCAACAGAAGCCTTCTCATCTGTTTAGGGACCGCTTTGGGGCTTTCTTATGCTCAAACTAGGAACCTTATGACCCCCATCACTATACATGCTTTTTGGAACTCTGGAGTAATCTTGCTTCTAACATTTCTTCAGGTAACATGTCTCTTATGTGTTTAAATATGTCTGCTTTGAAGTACTTTTTCTGGATTATAAGACAACGTGCATGATTTTTTGTTAGATTTTTCTTTGGGAGCTTTTCTTGCAACAACCTATATATGTACGATGGGCTCCTTGACGTATGCTTCATTGTTTGTCTTCTCTGAACATTTGAGTATTTCATACTCTCCTCACGATGAGAAATTTCATTGCTTTCTTGATTAGATACACAAGCAGTTTATGTAGGACAAGACTATCCTAACTTGCTATTTTATCCTTAACCGGCTTTATTTGTTGACAAAATTCGCAAATATCTTCTGAGAAACTTTGCAACTCTGATATTGTGGACCATTTTAATTCTTAAGAGGCTTTTCTATCTTAAAGAGCTCAATTCTCTGTCTCTCCCGTTTTCTTGAAGTGTGCGTTTTTGAGGATTTTAACAAACAAACGAGCTTAGCTAGTGAATTCTGTTAGTTTATAACATCCAAATTACTAAATAAGCTGAAAAATGGGCGTTGGTTTGCCACATTTCCATTTAGTTTGAAAGCATGTTTTAGGTTGGTGGGACTGTCATTCGTTGTTCTTGTGGATGCTGACGTGATGCAAGGACTCCTTGTTCAATTTTTGCCTTTTGCACGAAGAGCTAATGCTTGTCTTCTTCTTCTTGATATGTAGCTACAAGGATATGACATCAGGGAGTTGATACAAGCACAATAGCTATGGGTTTTCCAGGATGTAAACTGGTAGTTTGGCTGTGTAAATTTTGCTCCCCATATCGTTGTGCCTGTAATATTCGATGTGGAAACTTTTGTGTTCTCTCTCTCTCTCTCTCTCTCTCTCTCTGGTTCTCTGAAATCATTTTTTTTTTTATTTTTTTTATTTATTAACTTTAACTTTGAGGGAGAGGGCTAAGGCCCAAAACTAAGAAGGCCTATTTGGGCCCAATTTTAACGACCTAAAAGCAATGGGATCAGTATGTTCGGGGTGTAAGTTGTAAAAGTTCTTAAAGAGGATAAGATGTAAATTTTGCCAAAACGGCTAGATTTTCTAAAAGAAGGGAGTGCAGAAACGACGCCGCTCTGCCTAGAACTCCCCAAAAAGGATGCTGTTCCTTTCTAAGGTTCAAAACTGAATTCTTTTGTATATTTATAATTTGAACTTTTTGACATGTCTTCACATAAAATATAATTTCCAGTTGAAAGATACAAATTTATAAAACAAAATAAAATATGATTAAAATATTTTTATAAGAATTTATCAAATATCCAAATCTACCCTCGGCTTCTTTTCTTCGTATGGGCAGTAACCCTGTTGGGGGACATGAAAGTGGGGAATTTCGCAAGTCATTCCCAAACTTTCTGTGGCATAGGGATGCTTGAATGGATGTCACTGTAGATAGTACGTGCGCTAATGCATGATTAAAATGCAAAAGACAGATTACAACTGAAAAAAAAGTGATAATTCTTTATAAAATTTATTAAAATCCTCATATTCACACCACCGCATTATGTTTTGAAAAATTATATATATATATAGTCAAGTGAAAATGCTTATTTGTTGGAAAATCACTTCTTTATGGAATTTTTGAATGTTTTAAGATTTTTTTTTACTTGTTTGTTTATTGGATGAAACTTTCTAAAATAGTAGCTTTTTTTTGTTCTTAAAGGATGGTTCAAGCATTGTATTTTTTTATTTTTATCTTCTCTTTCTCAATTTAATCTCTTTTATTTACATCTCTTTATAAAAAAAAAATAATAATAGTTTCTTTTTGAACCTTCTGGTTCCATCATCAAGAAAATAGAAATGATTTCAAAAGGATTTTTTTTTTAATTTTTAACAAAAGAATTGGCGGCAATTCAATAATAAAATTGGAGATCGTCAATCTCTCTCTCGAAAAGTCTTTTTTTTTTTTTTATAAAGGAAAGGAAATTGTCAAAAATGAGACCAGAACTTGAGTCTGGCGCTAAGACCACTTAGCCATCCTAGCTGAATGATCTCTCTGAAATTTCTATTTTATCTTGTTCCTCTCTATTTTTCTTCTTCAATTACTCCTCTCAAATTTGAGAAAAAAATTTGAGAAATGATCCTTCGTTGCTTTTGAAAACCCTAGCTAAAAAATCTCGCACTCTTCTTCTCAACCTCAAATTCATTTCTTTCTATGTTCCTTACCAACACAATGCCGACTGTGCAGAGTGTTAGAAAGACTACGTCGTTTAATTCATTCTTTCCCCGCTGAGGAAGAAAGGTTCGATTTCTTCAGCCTCATAAAATGTTAATCTTTTCTTGAAATCTGGACAACCCTTTTTTGTTCAAATTGATCAACTTTTCATTTTGTATGTATCGGATTGTAGTGCTAGTGAAAATGTGTGTGAAGTTTAGCAATTACCTTTATCCTTAAAACATGCTGGAGATGGGTTTTGACTCCACAGATATCATCTCCTTCTTGACTCGAACAGTAACCGTCGATGGGTGGATACACCTGCAAAAACTATCGGAGGGTGCTCCCGTGGGGAGATTCCGACGTTCAAGTCAGTGAAGAGCGATTTTCGTTTAAAAGAAACAGACTGAGAATTGAGGGAAGACTGTTTCTTGTGATCGGTGTGTCCAGAGTGTTAGGCGTAGAGAACATACTTTGTTCTGAGAGTTTTGGGATCACTTATACCTCTGAGAGACGTGCCTCGCTGGGGACTCCAACCTTATCTTCCTTCTCGAATTGATCCGGAAATTTCGGAGATAAATATTATGAGTTGATTACGATCCCCATTTATCGGAAGAGTTACCATTTTTGGAAAGGGTGCTTTCTTTACTTGAAAGATCCGGGATTTGCCGTTATGAAATGTGAGACTGAAGATAAGGAAACTCTGACTTTCCTTAGAATCGCTCGATCGATTAAGGGACCTTTATGATTCGTTTGTTTGAAGAGTCAATGTTGGCTTGCCCGATCGGGACGATTACCTTTTGACTAGTTATAGTTCGGTTGGCGGGGCGACTGAGACCCTATCGTTCGGTAGCCAGGCGACTGAGACCCCTCGGTAGATTATCTGGGTGGCTATGGCTCTTCGGTAGATTGTCATGACGGTCGTTAAGTATCGGTCCGTAGGTGCCCTTCGTGGGCTTCTTGAAAGTTGACTCTTTTGATCTGGGTTTTGGGTCATGTCTCATCATTAGCTCCCAACTTATGACTTTTTTGGAAAAGAAAAGTCATAAGTTAAGGTCTATGAAGCGTATTTCATACGTTATGAGTGTATAGGGATGCTTGGTCTACTCTGATTCGTTCTTTTTGTATGTCAGGAGCGTGAGTATGTCTCTTCAGATACGACTTTCTTCATGGGGAACCAAAAATAATTTATTTCGGCATTTACGACTTGCGCTTGTGTTGTTCCGCTTCACCTTCCTTAAATTAATTGAGACTTCTCTTTTTTATTGTTATAAACATCCGTGATACGTACCCATTTTCTTGCGTCGAGAATTAATACTTCTCCTTCATGGTTGTGCGGCCGAGGATGGCTCCTTCCGAGGGTCGATTCTTAGGGTACTGCAACGTGCAACGTTTCTTGGCCGAGGTGACTTCTGCTGGAATGAGATCTCATTAAAGAAGAGAACTACTGGAATGAGATCTCATTATGTTGGTCGTTCACTTTGGTCAGCATAATCTGATCCCTTGCCACCGAGGGGGTGTATCTTGTATCGCCTTGCATGATCTTCTTCGGTCTGTCCTCACCCTCTGGACGCGGTGGGGGTGATTCTCACACCGTCTTTGGATGGGTAAGTTGAGTCCAGGCTGTGTTGGGGTTAGAAAAACCTGGGCTCGTCTTCTCTTGTCCCTAGCACTATATTTTTGCATTGTTCATAGCAATCATGTTTTCTCTTGGTTTTTGGATCATTTCCTTGGTCCATAACAATTGCTGAGAACTGCTTGTGGAAGGACATTACTGTGTATTTCTCATAGTGTAACTAGCTCAACTTAGCGGCTTGTATATGTTCTCTTATAACCGAATGTACTATTTTGCACAGGTGTAAATAAAAAAGTTACGTTTTATTTACTTGAGTTCTGCTTCTTCTTTTTTCTATTTTTCGTCCAGTTGCATGCCTCTTTTCAGTCTTCGTCAAAGTGGATCGGTAGGAGCTGGGCGATTAAGACCCTCCGAGTGATAGAAAAAATTTGAAGTTGTGGGTCCCGTCCACCCGTCCGGGGAGTTACATCGCCTATTGACGACGCGTACGATCGGTAGGAGTTGGGCGACTGAGATCCTCCGAGCGATAGAAAAAATTTTAAGCTGTGGGCCGTGTCCACCCATCCGGAAAGTTATATCCCCTATTGATGACGCATACGATTGGTAGGAGTTGGGGGACTGAGACCCTCCGAGCGATTGAAAAAATTTTAAGCTGTGGGCCGCGTCCACCCATTAGGGGAGATACATCCCCTATTGACGACGTGTACGATCGGTAGGAGTTGGGCGACTGAAACCCTCCGAGCGATAGAAAAAATTTTAAGCTTTGGGCCGCGTCAAAAAATTTTAAGCTTTGGGCCGCGTTCACCCGTCTAGAGAGTTACATCCTCTATTGACGACGCGTACGACCAGTAGGAGCTGGGCGACTGAGACCCTCCGAGCGATAGAAAAAATTTTAAGTTGTCTGAGCAAGACCTTCTGATAGTTGATAGCGATGAGGCTCATTGATAGAATATGTACAGGTTCTCCAAGTTCCAAGTCCTAGGTATCGCTAACCCATCTAGGTTATCGAGTCGGTACGTTCCCGATCGAACTACGGAACGTACTCGATACGGACATTTCCAATTAGGGACGAGCTTACCCCCAGGCTGCTATTGACCAGTAGTCTCCACTTTCTGTAGCACCAATTTTTTGGGTTTGAACGTTCGGCTTCTAACCTTTCGATTATGATACCGGATCATTTGTTGCTGATAGGCCGCCATCCGTTTTGATGTAGATTCCCATAATTCTGAAAGTAAGTCCAACATTTCTCGTAAAGTGCGTTCATTTTGCCCGACATCATAGTGAGCTACTCGGAGCGAATGAATGCATATTTCCACGGGTATAACTGTTTCGCTTCTGTAAGTTACACTGAAAGGCATTTCTCCCGTTGCCCTTCAAGGGGTTGTACGATACAACCAAAGAATGACGTAAAGTTCTTCGACCCATCGTCCCTTGGCGTCGTTTAGCGTCGTCTTTAGTTCTTGCAAGATCGTTCGGTTGATTACTTCAGCCAGTCCGTTGGTTTGTGGGTGAGCAGCCGATGAGAATCTATGTTGAATCTCCAGTTTCTCGCAAAACTTCCGGAAGCTCTGGTTATCAAATTGTTTCCCATTATCTGTGATAAGGACATGTAATATACCGAACCTGGTGATAATATGAGTCCACACGAAGGATTGGACTTTTGCGGCCATGATCTCTGCTAAAGGCTCGGCTTCCACCCACTTCATAAAGTAGTCGATCGCCACAATCAAGAATTTTCGCTGTCTCGTGGCGGGGGAAATGGCCCAAGGATGTCCATGCCTCACTGAGCAAATGGCCAAGGGTTGGATATTGGATTGAGCTAAGTAGAGGGTAATCGAGGGATCAATGAAAAGCGCCGGCATTTGTTGCACATTTTGAGATAGTTGTTAAAATCATCCTTCATGGTTGGCCAGTAGTATCCCTGTCAAAAGGCCTTATACACTAGATTTCGAGCGCTTAGATGATTGCCATAGATTCCTTCGTGAATTTCTCGGAGGACGTAATTTCTCTCTTCAGGAGTCAAGCATCGCAGATACGGATGAGTAAACGACTTACGGTAGAGAACCCCATCGATTATGGCATAGTGTGCGGCCTTTCGCTTAAGTTTTGTTGCTTCCCTCGGGGATTCTAGCAGGCGATCGTGTCTTAGGTACTCTTCTATAGGGTCCTTCCAACTAGGCGGCTGATCGACTGGGAGGATCTCCTTAGGCTCATCGATGCTGGGATATGACAAGCTTTCAATATATACTGTTTGGCTAGAGGCAACTGAATCAGAACTAGCCCGTTTCGATAGGGTATCAGCTCTAGTATTTTCCGAATGAGAGATTTATTGAATGTCTACTTTGCCTAATCGGTCCATCGTCTCGCGCAATTTGCTTAAATATTTTGCCATAACTCGGACGTCCATTCGAACCGTCGGGATCTTTTCAATGCGTCAAATATGGGTTTGTACTTTTCGCCAACTCTGAACATGAATCGGCTTAGGGCCGCTATTCGACTAATCAAGCGTTGCACTTTCTTGAGTGTCTGGAGGGATGTCATGTCCAATATTGCTTGTATTTTTTTGGGGTTGAAATTTATCCCTCGATCGGTAATCATGAAACCCAGGAACTTTCCGGAAGCGATGCCGAATGTATATTTTTCTAGATTTAGCCGCATATTGTATCGTTCTAAAGTTTGGAAGGTCTCTTTGAGATCTGCGACATGAGCCTCTGCTGTAACACTCTTTTGGAGCATGTCGTCGACATAAGTTTCGACGTTCCTTCCTAATTGGTCCTTGAAGACCGTATTGACCGACCGTTGAAAAGTTACTCCGGCGTTCTTCAGGCCAAAAGGCATGACCCGGTAACAGTACATACCGAATTCGAAAATGAAGCTGGTCTTTTCTTCGTCTTCCGGTGCCATTCTGATCTGGTTATAGCCAGAGTAGGCGTCCATAAAACTCAAAGGTTGGTGTCTCGAGGAGTTGTTCACAAGATTGTCAATATTGGGGAGTGGATAACTATCTTTCGAACACGCTTTGTTGAGGTCGGTGAAGTCTATACACATCTTCCACTTACCATTAGTCTTTTTCATGAAGACTACGTTAGCCAGCCATTCGGGATACTTGACTTCGCAGATGAATCCTACTGTCAACAGTTTCTGAATCTCTTCCTGGTGGCGCGTTGGCATTCGAGGGTGAATACTCTATTCTTCTGCTTAACCGGTTTGAAGTCGGGATTAACGGTTAGTTTATGGGCTATGACTGACGGGTCTATGGCAGACATGTCTTCTAGAGTCCATGCGAAGACTTTTGAGTGTCATTGCAAACAGACGACTAAGATCTCTCGTAAGGGAGGTGATAAGTTAGCTCCTATTCTGACTGTCTGATTGGGGTCGTTTGTCAAAAGGATCTCGATCGTTTCTTCATCTGGTTTAGGTTTGGCTCTCGGCTCAGTGTCCTCTCTAGGTTCTAGAGTGTCGACCGAAAAAACTTCTTGTGCGTCTCGTGTAGTGAAAAGGACATAAGGGTCAGGGTCGCTTCTTATGGTAGCCACCCCTAGCGGTGTCTTGAACCTTACTTTCATGTGTCTCGTACTCGGTAGCGCCTCTAGGTCATCCAGGCTGGGCCTGTTGAGTATGGCGTTGTAGGGGAATTAGAGTTTTACCATATCAAAGAGGATGGGAGCAGTTGCGTGATTGGGGGATCTTCCTAGGGTCATTGGGAGATAAATGATGCCTTCAGGATAAGTGGGCTCGTTCGAAAGCTCTTGGAGGAATTCGATAGATGGCAAAAGCCGATATGCATTGAATTCCATCCAGCAGAAGGCGTCCCAGGTGAGGAGGTCACAATCAGCCCCCTGATCAACGAGAACCCTTTTCATAGTGTAAGAGTCTATTTTGAAGGTGATGATTATAAGGTCATTATGGCAAAGATCTATTCTGGCTGGAAGGTCATCATCATCAAAGCCTATGATTGGCCTTCTTCTTTTGGCGGGTATCGTGTTGAAAATGACCGTAGCGGGCATCATCATAAGATTTTAGAGAATCAGTTTATTTTCCACGGACGGCGCTAATTTGTTGGAGGTGGGTTTTGACTTCACAGATATCAGCTCCTTCTTGACCCAAGTAGTCGTCGATGGGTGGATACACCTGCAAAAACCGTCGGAGGGTGCTCCGACGGGGGGACTCCGACGCTCAAGTCAGTGAAGAGTGGTTTTCGTTTGAAAGAAACAGATCGAGAATTAAGGGAAGACTGTTCCCTGTGATCAGTGTGCCCAAAGTGTTAGACGTAGAGAACATACCTTGTTTTGAGAGTTTTGGGATCACTTATACTTCTGAGAGACGTGCCTCGCTGAGGACTCCAACCCTACCTTCCTTCTCGAACTGATCCAGGAATGTCGGAGATAAATATTATAAGTTGATTACGATCCCCATTTATTGGAAGAGCTACTATTTTCGAAAGGGGTGCTTTCCTTACTGAAAAGATCCGGAATTTATCGTTATGAAATGAGAGATTGAAGATAAGAAAACGCTGACTTTTTTTAGAATTGTTCGATCGATTGAGGGACCTTCATGATTCGTTTGTTTGAAGAGTTGATGTTGGCTTGCCCGATCGGAATAATTACCTTTTGGCTAATTATCGTTTGGCTGACGGGACGATTGAGACCCTATCATTTGGTAGACCCGGGCGACTGAAACCCCTCGGTAGATCATTTGGGTGACTATGGCCATTCGGTAGATTATCATGACGGTCGTTAAGTATCGATTCATAGATATCTTTTGTAGGCTCCTTGAGAGTTTGACTCTTTTGATCTGTGCTTTGGCTCATGTCCCATCAAAACCCATCCGGCATATGCACTTCTCATGTTTAGCCTATACATGATCTGCAGTGCCACCACATACTGTTGATTTTAATTATGATGAAATTGTTTAGAATGAAGAAACCTTTCAACCTGCAGAAAGGTTGGCTCTTGTGGGCGGGAGTTGGTCTTGTAAGTGCCCTAGTGGAGATGAAATTGACTGGAGCGGCTATATATATTTCTATACTGATGAAGTTCTGCAGACAGAGGTTAGCGGTGCAATACATATTCTTCTATTCGTGCCTCTATAAGCTTTATTTTGGGGGGTGAAAAATGCAGAAAATGTCCACTTTCGGGTTTTATGAGTTAAATTTTTGTTAAACTATGTTTAATATCTTCCGTTCATAGGTTCTTGGTATGTCTATATCTTGTGACAACATCTATTAAACATGTTTCCTGCAACACCATGATATCTGGATTACGGATCAAGTTCTTTATCTACACTGTAGTATTGCTTCGATTTTGGGCATGGCAGGTGTTCTTGCACCACTTCTTGAGGAGACTGTGTTTGGTGGTTTTCTTATGGTCTCTCTTACTAAGTGGTATTGTTTCTTTCCTTATCAGAAAGCCAAAATCATTTTTCCTGTAGTATGTCATTATGTTTTAGACCATGGTTTACTTCTTGCAATGGCTACAGCTAGTTTTTCTGGCATAATTCATTAAAATTAGTGTGTTTATCACTGCCTTGAACCTATCTGCCATGGTAGTCACATGCTTTGCTAGATAACTTGAAAATCCAGGATGGTCCCCTTGTGGTATCAGGTTCAAACAATGTTGCCTTTGGTACTGAGGAATACTAGAAAATAAGGTCAGATTGGAGCAGGAAGCCATGTTAAAGCTTAGTTGTGGAATTTTCAGGATCAAATGTTGCTGAAGTCGTGGTCGGTTGTGACTGATTCACAAGCATAACACAAAGTCCAACTCTTGTTAGAGAAATGTTGGGAGTTTACAGACTGTGTTTCCATGCACTTACCTGCAAATACTGTCCAGCACTTTTTCATGCAAATCTAAAAGATTTCTGAGCTAGAATTGCTTTTAAAATATAGGAACACATATCCTGTTTAATTTCATGCGTTTTGATCATGACTTTTCTATTAAAATTCAACATGTTTACTCTCCATGGTTATTTTTATCTTTTAGTTTTTGGTTATTAAGTTCTTAGCTACTTATTACTTGCTGCAACCACACTGATGTAGACTTGGGGTTATTCTCTAGAGGCACGTTAAACAAATTAAGAACTGGCTGTCCTTGCATGTGATGTGGAAGCACATTTGTTCTTTATCTTCATACAATCTGATGTTTTCTAGAAAATTAAGTTCTTAATTACGCATACATGTTGCAGCCACTGTGATGTTCTTTAAATGCATGCTCTGGAGACGCTTTGGCCTGAAGAAAATTAAGAACATGTTGGCATTGCAAATGAGACATATGTTCCAGTGGCAGACAATTGGCAATACTTACTGTTATATGGCCCTGATTTCTTGTTTACATGTCATGCTTAAGTGGCAGATTGGAAATTAAATAGTACCAGAGGATGATCAAATAATTCAACACTACTGGAATGGATAAAGTTGAATCAAACATTTGCGAAAGGATGAAAATAACATTAATTGTGGAAAAATGAGAGGAAGTTTGTAAAGATCATTGAGATCAGCACGTACAAGAACTCAAGAAATCGCTTCCAAAAGTGGATGGCTAGTATAGACTTAAATAGAAATCATGAAATTGGTCCAGTTTATCAATGCTTTGTGCCTTCTTGAGTTGTTATGATCAGATGATAACCATGTTTGGATGCTCTTTCCAGCTTCCAGTTTTTCTTATTTTACACATCTTTATATTTTGTTTTCCATTTTCTGATTAATTTATTTATTTGTTCTTATGGTGAGTTCCCGGTCTGTCTCTCTAGTTGTTGTTATTATTGTTCGGATATACTACTTTATGATTTTCTTGATCTCTATAGGTGCCAACACCATTGGCTATTATTATCAGTGCAGCAGCATTTGCATTTGCACATCGCACTTCTGCAGAGTTTCCTCAGCTTTTTGTGGTGGGTATCATTTTTAAATCATTAATAATGGTATATCGATCTTAAATAGACCTTAGAATAAATAGCCTGCTGTAGATACTTCGCCATGGAGCCCAAAAGTACATACGCAACAAAGAAAAAATCAGTCTTTTCATGATTTATACATGGAATTTTCTCCACCAGTGTTAGAATTTTGGATCATGAGATGAAAATGGATGACAAAAAAGACAAGTAAATAGGAGGCGGGGATCTAGTAGCACCTTGGGCTGAGTTTGAATTTCCTTAATTACTGATAGGGTAGAGATTTTTATTATCAATTAAATGCATTTTTCTGCATAAATTTTTGTTAACCTGCAGAAACCAACAACGTTTTTTCTCATCTGAGCAACTTGTCAGATCTGTTTTTCTGCACCATTTTTGGTTCTTACTGGGCATGTCAATGTTGAAGGTGTATCTGGTGAATGTTTTAGTTGTTGGGACTGTTGGTCATTGTTATCTTGGATGCTATTAATACATGTTGAAAGATTGTAGATCTTTGGTTCTTAGGGCTAATGCTTCTTTCTCTCTTTTTACAGCACCAAGAATATGATGTTGCAAATGGTACGACAACAATGAGCCTTTCATGATTATAAACTCACTTTGGCTTCTCACGCAGTTCTCACCCTTCTGTATTGGTCTTCCCCCACTACCCTTCTTGTAGTTCCTAACATCTAACTTTGATCAGGAAACTATATACTCTCTCTCTCCCCTGCTTACCTTTCAAATTCAGTGAAATGCATACACTTCAACAAGTTCTTCCATTGCTATTAGAGACGGGAGTAAATTTCGTATGTGAATATTAAGAAATACTTTGTACATGGTACTAAAAGGACAACTGAGCACTTGATAAAGTGCTAAGTCCAGAAAAATGCTAAGGCTTTGCTTCAGATATTCTAATTTTAATTTAAAACAAATTTTATTTAACTGTCTTGATTTAGGGAAAAAAAATATTATTTTTTACATATAAATATTTTTAAATTGATTAAAGGGTCAGGTTACTTGACAATTATTTATTCAAGTTAAGTGGACTTACCATTTACTCTTGAGGGGGAAGGGAAGGTGTGGTGGTTAATGGTTCACAGACATAGAGGCCGCAATGCTGGTTTCAAGAGTTTGACCCATTTTTCAATCTTTGGTTCTACTGAACGATCAGGGAAGCAAGCCCTAGGTCAAGCAACAGACAAGTTAGGGTTTCAAACGAGGGCTCTTACTTAAGATTTTAAGAAGACTCATCTTTTTGTCTTTGAAGTCCCAAGTAGCCATTTTGACTCTCTCCCATCATTTAATATTTGGTACTGTTCTTGTCATCGATACGGTAGACATTTTTTTACATGGGATTTTCAAGGAAATTCAAACTCTTTTGCGATCACATTATAATAACCCTAATTTTTTGCATCACTAAAAGCAAGAAACTTTGGAATCCCATGAATGGGGCTTTCCAAATCCCTCCAGATAGAAGGAAATATGACATATGGATCTTTCAAATAGCCAAGATGACCTTATCTCTCTGTGGACATTTTCAGGAGTCCCGTCACTTTGGCCAAAAAATCTCCCAAATTTCTGCAAGTTTGATTTCTTTATAGGGTGTTTTTTTTTCTCTTTTTTTTTTTTAATTTGACTACCCGTATTAAAAAACTAGACTAATTCGATTCTAACGGTTACAAATCCAATTTAAGCGATAACTGCTTTTATTTTTCTAATACTCAAGTTGAATTTTATAAGTAATAACTAGTGCAAATATACAGCTTTTATCTAAGGACAGAAGATAGAAAATCTAGATATTAAAGACCCAGATTAATTTTCTTGTAAACGCAAATAATTATCAAACCAAGACAAGAATTCAAATACTGCCCGATTTGGATTGATGAAAAGAAAAAGGAAAACAAACAAACAAATAAAAAAATGGCAAAAGTCATTCGAAGTAAAGGTAAGTTTTAAGAAAAATACTTTGTTCATGCTCATTCTTGCCTTCGAAAGAGATATCATATGTGACATGAACAGTTGGTTTTGGTTAGCCAATTACAATATACTAACTCAACTTTAATTAAAATGCAGATAAAATGGCTGAAGAAATGCACAGATTCAGTCCTAGACCGCATGAATGCTCAAAAGAAGAAAGATTTAAAATAGTAGTCCAACTAGAAAAGGAAAAAAAATATATGGGAGGGTGAGAAAGGGGCACCATCATCCTTAACAGCAGTCATACAAGTGACCAAAACATCATTCACCAGTCCATGTGAAGGTCAAAAATGTCATTCAAATGGTTAAAGAATCGTTTCTCTTACATGATAACGTAGAATTATTGGAAGTCAAATCTTAATAAGATTGAAAAAAACCCTGAAAGAGAGGCCCTTTAGTGGTCCACATTTAAAAGGGTCACATGGGACTTTCACTGTTTTGAGTTGAAGACAATCATATCACACGTTCGGGGAATCTCCAATTCAACAAGAAGACATTAAAATATTCAAAACTCAATCTGTCAGGTCAGTGGAATAGAAGCCTCTGGGAATGGAATAGAAATGGTATTTTCAGATCCTGAGGTACTAAAAATATGTAAAGCACCAAAGGGTCTACTCAGAATTTGACAATTGAATAAAAATTTGAGCGTTTGTGTAGGCATTTGGTTCCAAGCTCCACATTTCCATACAACAGTTGAAGAAAACCAAAAATATTATTATAAGAAGGCAGAAATCTATACACATTGGAAGCCTGCTCTGTCTTGATATGCAAATGCATGGATTAGACAAACAGCTTTCATGAATCTGGCATGAGAAATGTGTAAATTATAAAATAGGATTTTATAATCCCCACAAAACTGCTGATTTGTTAGCTTCTTGAGATTCCAAACCTTGGATTAAACAAATCCCAAATTGGGTTCCTTTTAATTCTGATGTGAGAAATAAGAGTCCACAGCTGAAAGAACCAATAATCTTTGACTTAGGTTTCTTGGTTGTAGTTCGTTTTTAAGAGCTTTGCATTATAACTATCCCTACGAGTCACCGTGATTTTCGTTGAAAGAAAAACACAACCACAATCCTTTAAAGTCACCATAAAAGGCGGCTGATCCTTCGGAGGCAGACCCCATCTAAGGAAGCATATAATGGCTTCAAACTGAGTGAACCTTCCTTTGAAAGTGTCTCTCTACTACATTTTCACCAACTAGCTCCCAACTTCCATCAACAAGTTTGGCCATAGAATTTAAGAAGAAACCACCTCGTATAGACAGGTATCTTTGTTCTTGTTTTAGGACAGCCCATATTCTATAGCTATCTTATAAAGTTCTTGAAAAACTATACTTGTCAAAACAAGGAATGGATGAGAGAAACGACGTCGACAAGTTAGATGAAATCATGCTACCAGGATTTCGATTTCATCCTACAGATGAGGAGCTTGTTGGGTTTTATCTGAAGAGAAAGATCCAGCAGCAACCTCTCTCTATTGAGTTAATCGAACAACTAGATATCTACAAATATGATCCTTGGGATCTTCCGAGTATGCTTCAAAATTATTTCAAAGTTCCTAATGCAAAATTACAAGTTCATGTCTGACCCTTTTTTTTCTTGCAAGCAGAGTTGGCAAGTACAGGGGAGAAAGAATGGTACTTCTACTGCCCTAGAGACCGAAAATACAGAAACAGTGCAAGGCCTAACAGAGTGACAGAAGCTGGATTTTGGAAAGCTACGGGCACTGACCGACCTATCTACTCTTCTGAAAGTTCAAAGTGCATTGGCTTGAAAAAGTCCCTCGTATTCTATAAGGGTAGAGCTGCCAAAGGTGTTAAGACTGACTGGATGATGCATGAGTTTCGCTTGCCATCTCTCTCAGATTCGGTGCACTGCAAGAAGTTTTTGGACAAAACAATCCCTGCCAATGTAATCCTTTGAACAAAAGACTATAATTGATTGATTGGTTCTAATTATTTTGGTTTAAACTAACTTCCATTTTCCTAAATTTTGCAGGATTCATGGGCAATATGTAGAATATTTAAGAAAACTAACCCAATGGCACAAAGAGCTCTCTCTCATTCATGGGTCATTGATAATTCCAGTCCCCTCAACCACATTTCTCAGTTCAGCTCAGAAAACACGACATTGACATCGAAATCTAATTCAACAAACCACTTATTCTTTGCTCCTAACTTGCAACAATCATGTAACTCTAATCTCTCCACCCTAGATTATGCTGCCTCCAACAGATCCATGGCTACTCAACCTTCTGAGTTTCCCCTTTCGAGCACTGACTTTCCGTCTAACTTGATGTTTTCACCTTTCCACACATCTTCTGGACCTTCTTCCTACTTGTTAAACATGGCATCCCGGGCTATTGAAAGTACAGACTTTGGTGCTTCACAAGAACAATGTTATGGCTTCTCTATAACCTTACCACAAGAGCTACAAGCTAATATTACCAATGGAGAAGACGATGAAAGAGTAAATCATATAGATGAGCAGTGGGGGAATGTTCAGTCTTCTATGGGATTTCCTTTCAGTTTGCCAATGAATATGCCCAGTGCATGGAACTCGAATTCCTTGTAGGATTTTTCTCGTTGTCCCAGCGAGCTGTCCACCACTTATTCCACAAACAGTGTTTCACTTGATCAAAGTACTAAGATTCACCATTGTTTTCTAGGTTATGCACTAAGCTAGTTCAGATTCATACATTGTTCCATTTTTGGTCTCTTTGCTTATTTTCCTCTTTTTGTTAGATCTTTGGCCCTCTTTTTTAGGCCTTCGAACTCATCATTTGTGTAGAATATGTATCCAAGCTTTAAAAATTGAGAAATCTCTCTCTCCAATGTATTTACTAGGACAGAAGGGGATCTTCCGCCAGAAGTTTTCTTTAGGTGCATAATTATCTGTCTAAATAAAAGCGAGCGTAAAGCACTCAGAGAATTCGGTCAAAACCAATGATTTGTTGGTGTGGTGGAAAGCTACCTCATCTTTTAATCAGGTGTTTGGTTTTGAGTCTCTTTAAATACGAAAAAAAATATTATTAGGAGATCTTTTCTCAATAACAAGTCCGATAACGATCTAAATGATGAAACCCATATATCGAGTGATAATCAAATCAAGATTTAAAAAAAAAAAAAAAGAATTTAGTCAAAACCCTGAACTGAAACCCAACGAGCCATAGATTTGAAACGCAACTATGGGCCAAAAAACTCATGCAAAAAAAGGAGTCTAACATCCTTCCGCCTAAATTGCACAAAACTTTTTTAAGAAATTACAAAAACAAACCAAATAGCAGATTTGATCAATGCTACAATGAAAATGGAAGAAAAGGCTTGGGTGGTGCCCTAAATCAACTTAAAGCTTGATCGATAAGTGGATTTCATCCCTGAACTTTACGCATCAGGGGTAAGAGTAAGATTTATCCCAAGTGATGAGACGTAATCTAAACTCCAAATTAAAAGAGTCAATTCTTCAAAGGCCCACAAAAGGCACCTTTTGATCGGTATCAAATGCCCACCATAACAATCGACCAAGGAGCCATAGTCACTCCAATCAATTTATCAAAAGGTCTTAGTCGTCCGGGTCTACCGAACGATGGGGTCTCAACCGCCCCCCGTTAATCAATCGTGACTCATCAAGCAGAGATAGTTACCTCGATCAATTAAACAAATGTCAGTCCTCTAACCAGACAAGTCTCGAAGGCCCCTTATCGGTCGATCGATCGATTGGTACGCAGCATTCCAAGCGATTCTAAAAGAATGTCAGAATTTCGTTTAGTTCAGTTTCCTATTTCATAACGGCAAATCTTAGATCTTCCAGATAAGGTAGGCATCTCGCCCGAAAATGAAAATTTTTCCGATAAATGAGGATCGTGATCAAATCAGAATATTAACCCCCTAGATTCTCGGATCATCTTTATAAGGAAGGTAGGGAAGAAGTCTCTCAGCGACGCACGACTCTCACATGTATAAGAGATCTCAAAACCCTTGACATCAGGTACGCCCTCTAAACCTGACACAGGGGGCACATTAATTACAGAGAACAACTTTTCCATAACTCTCAGCCTGTTTTCTTCCAATTGAAAACCGTTCTTTACTGACTTGAGTGTCGGAGTCTCCCCGCTGGAGCACCCTCCGACGGTTTTTGCAGGTGAATCCACCTATCGACGGTCACTGTTCGAGTCAAGAAGGAGATGGTATTTATGGAGTCATAATCCACCTCCATTAGATTGACGCCGTCTGTGGGAACAGATTAGAGTAGTATCTGTTACTTCAACAATCATGCCTCCGAGAATCAGAGCGTCCTCAAGAGTCGTCCCTCCTGTTGAAGGGCGAACTGCCATACTTTCTGAAGCCGGTCCTCTTGCGGCACCTGATTTAGCCACTCGCAATCAGGCAGCTCCCATGAGATCACCTCATCAAAAACGGGCCTTACAACTCGCATTCCCTGTTCAACCCATGGCCGACCCTATTCCAGAGCGAGTCAATCGCCCCCAGATGGAAAGGCTGAAATCCAAACTTTAGGATGTAAGTAGACAACTGGAAGACCTTAGTCGCACCCTCAGACCTGAAGTCCAATCATCTGTTGGGGGATCTAGACGTCCCCAGTGACGACAGTCGCCCCCACGTGGGGAAGCATCTGAAAACTCCAGACCAGTCCCTGATGATATTCGAAAGCAGGTCGAGCAACTGGTAGCCAAGGAACTAAAGCGGGCCAACCCTCAGGGAGACCAAATCCCCTCTTATTCTTACGCTTTATCGTTCGACTTCAAGATCTCCTCAGAGCCTATGCCTCGCAACGTGATCCTGCCTCTCATGGAGAGATACAATAGGACAACAGACCCCCGAGATCATATGACCCATTTTATAACTGTAATGATCTCCAGAGACATGCCCGACGCAGTCATGTGCAAGTACTTTCCCACTACTCTCTCAGAAAATGCACTTACTTGGTTCAATTCTCTCCCACCGTTGAGTATAAAGACCTTCTCTCAGTTACGCGAACAGTTCGAGTCACATTTTGTGATAAGCAGGAGAGTCAAGAGGAAGTCCACCGCCTTGTTATCACTACACCAAGGTAAAGAGGAATCTCTAAGGAATTTTCTAAAAATGTTTAAGGAGGAGATGATGAGGGTTCCTTCTTTAAATCATTTAATCGCATTGGCTGCGCTATTAATAGACCTGCGGCCCTCGGACATGAAGGTGTCTATCACAAAGAAACCCCTGCTACCATCCAAGAATTTTACACTCGAGCTGAAAAGTTCATTGCTGTCGAGGACGTCGAAGCATCCGATTATAGAAGAGATCAGACTACCCGTAAAGAACGGAGTCAGTCACCCTGGAGGTTTCCGCCCAGGAAAAACAGGACAAAACCTCCTCCTCCAAGGAGATACAACAACTACACCCCGCTAAGTGAAACCCTTGGTTGGATCTTAGCCCTTATAAGAGACAAGTCATACGTTCGATAGCCCCCATGATCAACCGATGATGATTCCAGCAAGGACAGAACGAAATACTGTCACTTTCATCGTGACTACGGTCACACGATCGATGATTGCAAGAAATTAAAAGACAAATTGAAATTCCTAGTACCTGAAGGAAGACTATGGGAGTTTGTCGCCAGAAAGGAAAGAGGTCCTCCCACCGGTTATCGGCGTGAACCACCACAACGCAACCAAGAGGATGAACGCCAAGCTGCTCGACCTCCAACGGATCGAAGGGATAGGGTGATTCTTCAGATCCGCAATGGACTAACAGAAAATGAGGTCAGACGTCTAATCACACCAATTTTATATTGCCTAAAGGCAATTCCCCCCTGCACCACAAGAAATCCTAGCAGCAAACACCAATAAACAATAAGGTGAAAAAATACCAATTATCAGTTTTACCGACGAAAATCTCATGGGGATCGATTCGAACCGGCACGATCCCCTTGTGATAACCGCCAAAATTGGACAATTTGAGATTCGAATGATCTTTGTCGATCAATGAGCCGGCTTTAATCTCATATATCGGGATGTTTTTGGACAAATGAGATTCACTCCTGCCGATTTTTAACCCCATGCGGGCCCAGTTAAAGGGCTCTCGAGTGAGTGGATATATCCCAAGGGTATTATCTCTCTCCCGATCACCCTTGGAACACCCCCTAATCATGCGACGGCTCCCGTCATGTTTAATGTGGTAAACCTCCCTTCGCTCTACAACGTTATCTTGGACAGACCAGGTCTAAACACCTTGGAGATTTTGCCTAGCACCAAACATATGAAGATCAAGTTTAGAACATCGTTGGGGATTGAAACTCTATCATGTGAGCTAGAGCCTTCTATTTCTGCTCCTAAATAGCCATCGGATTTTATTACTGGTATTTTTCTAAGCTACAAGGATATTTCTCACGTTCTTGAAGTCACTTGTTAACGGATCTTTTATATCTTCATGTCCTGATCCTGTTGCTCGGAGGGCCTCAGTCGCCCAAAATCTATCGCTCGTACGCGTCGTCAATAGGGGATGTAACTCTCCGGACGGGTGAACGTGGTCCAACCATTTAAAAATTTCCTATCGTTCGAAGGGTCTTAATCGTCCACGATCTATCGCTCGTACGCGTCATCAACGGGGGATGTAACTCTCCAGACGGGTGAACGCAGCCCAACCATTTAAAAATTTCCTATCGTTCGGAGAGTCTCAGTCACCCAGAATCTATCGCTCATACGCGTCGTCAATGGGGGATGTAACTCTCTGGACGGGTGGACGCGGCTCAACCATTTAAAAATCTCCTATCGCTCGGAGGGTCTCAGTTGCTCATATGCATCGACAATAGTGGATGTAACTCCCCGAACGAGTGGACGCGGTCCAATTATTTAAAAATCTCCTATCGCTCGGAGGACCTCAATCGCTCAGAATCTATCATCCATACACGTCGTCAATAGGGGATGTAACTCCCCGGAAGGGTGAACGTGACCAAACTATTTAAAAATTTCCTATCGCTCGGAGGGTCTCAGTCGCCCAGGATCTATCGCTCGTACTCGTAATATCACCAATGTTCGGAAAAGCCTGAGGAACAGACATCTTTGTCACCGGTAATGACCTTTTGACAAGGGGAGAGAAAAAGGTGGAAAAGATGGAGAAAGCTGTAATGAGAAAAGCCCTTATGGGATGTGTGAGAAATGGTTTACAACGACCAAAACGACAGTGGCCGTATTAAAAGGCTCTCGAACTTCCGATTTAAATTCATGACTCATGGCGCCTCTTTCCAAGAAAATCATGAATCAGGGACAAATGATGGGACATAATCCAAGATTCAGACCAAAAGAGTCAATTCTCCAAAAGCCCACAAAATGCGTCTTTTGATCAGTATCAAAAGCCCACTATAACAATTGACCGAGAAGTCATAGTCGTCCCGATCAATCTACCGAAGGGCCTTAGTCATCCGAATCTACCGAACAATAGGGTTTCAGCCGCCCCGTTAACCGATCGTGACTCATCAAGCAAAGACAATCACCTCAATCAATTAAACAAATGTCAGCCCTCTAACCAGACAAGTCTCGAAAGCTCCTTATCGGTCGAGCGATCAATTGGTACGCAGCACTCCAAGCGATCCTAAAGGAAGGTCAGAATTTCTTTTAGTTCAGTTTTCTATTTCATAACGGCAAATCTTAGATCTTCCAGATTAGGTAGGCATCCCTCCCGAAGAAGTTTTCTCGATAAATGAGGATCGTGATCAAATCAGAATATTAACCCCCGAGATTCTCGAATCAGCTCTATAAGGAAGATAGGGTAGAAGTTCCTCAGCGGCGCATGACTCTTACAAGTATAAGAGATCTCAGAACCCTCGACATCAGGTACGCTCTTTAAACCTAATACAGGGGACACATTGATCATAGGAAATAATTTTCCCATAACTCTCAGTCTATTTTCTTCCAATCGAAAACTGCTCTTTACTGACTTAAGTATCGGAGTCTCTCCGTCGGAGTACCCTTCGGCAGTTTTTGCATGTGAATACGCCCATCGACGGTCACTGATCGAGTCAAGAAGAAGCTGGTATCTATAGAGTCATAATTCACTTCCATCATCAAGTTTAACCAACATGAACACTATGGATCAAGGGTAAAAGATCCCCAGATGAACTAACACGACCACAAACTCTGAATAAAAAACTAGGGAAAAACCCATCAATTCAAGTTCTCAAAAGTTGGAACCATTTTAAGGGTTGGAAATTAATGGTTCCTTCAATATTTATTCACGTTCATTTTCAGGGTTGGACACACGAAGGAATTGGTGCTTATTCAACATTCTTCACATTCATAAATAGGCAATGAACCTCGAAGGAGACGTTCCTTCCTTCAAGGGTCCAACCCTTGAAAATTATTTTTTTAAAAAAAAGAAATTTAAAATGCCCCAAATTATTTAAGTAAAACAAAAAAAAAAAATTATTTTGAATCTTTCCTAAAATTTCGTCTGATATCGGTAACTAAAAAGCCTCAAAAGAAAACTATTCTGGGTCACGGCCGTTAGCTAAGTCTAAATAGTACTATAGTCAGTTTTATTTTTTTTATTATTTCAATTTAATCAAAAATAATTATTACGTATAATATTAAAAATATATATATAATTTTTAATGTTAATTATTTTCTTAAAATTTGTTAATTCATAGTTTGAAATATTGTCGAGTCCCCGAAGTTGTCAATATCAAAAAAATATAGGCCGATGGTAATTTGCCTCCTTAAACTTTTGATTTAAAAAATTTGAAAAAGGATTCAGAATGCCACGTCAGAAAATTGTGGGTACCACGTCAACTTCAACCCTGCGAGACGTCCAAATCCCACCCCTCTCGTCGACGTTTTGCTCATCTAATCATCTGCCTCCGTTCTGTTTCGCTCTCTTCTCTTGCAGATCTACATCTGTTGCGACTTGCGTTGCTTGCGAAGGTCTCTCTCTCTCTCTCTCTAGAAAATAAACCTTCTTTCATAATTTGTGCCGTTTCTCTCTCTCTGAAGTCTAATATTTACGGAAAAAGAACCCTATTTTTGCATAAATAGAATGGCAAATTATGAATCTTAAAATCTTTTTTCCGTTGGAATATTTAATTTTTTGTTTTAATTAAATTATGATCAGTTTTTGGATCCATTATTGCTTTGAATTATGTATGAGTTTGGGTTTACGGGTATGTTGATTCGATTGTTTGGGGATAAATTGTATTCACTGATGCCTCGTGGACTGATTAGGTATGGATTGATTTTTCAACAAAAACCAACCAATCATTTTTCAAAAGACCCACAATTTTGAGAAACAAAAATTTTTCCAAATATTATGTTGTGGTCAATCAGGGGGCATTTTCATCGGATGCCGGCCTATGTAAGAAAATTTCGAAATCGAAGGATGTATTCACAAATAGTATGCATGTTGTATCCCTCTTGTCCTACAAATAAATTTCTGGCTTCCCTTTATTTGCATTCTCATACTGCTCCAAAGATGAGCAAATGGGCCTCGATAAGGATGAGTAGGGCTAACATTTCATGGCAGTAGAGTCATGGAATCACGAGTTTTTATTCAATATATATATTTTTTTAATTTATTATTATTGATGAGATGATATGAGTTTTGAAGTCTTGGATTTGGATACCCATGAAAACAAAGTAGGCCTTTATGTACCCCAAAATAGCAATTGAGGCACAGGTCTCAGACAGTCTTTAATTTCTTCTCATAAGCAGTGCTATTCTTATTTATATGTTAGATGAAAAACTACTGTCAAAATATTATCTACGTAACTCTTCATAATTTAACATGAACAAAAATATTTCTCTCTTTGTCGGACCGGCTGCTTATGAAACTTGTCATTGTGGAAAGTCAAAAGAGTGTTTTCCTTTTGTCTTGCCGGACAAGGCGGAAATAGCTTTCCACTACAAGAGCCAACTTTGACTCCATTTTTAATTTCTTCCTTGCGACCTAAGAAAAACTTGTCTTAAAATGACTCATGCAACCCAAAACTTTCAGACAGAGTGGGAGCTATGGATCATAAGCAAAGTGAAGTGAAGTTGCTAGGGGTTTGGTCAAGTCCATTCTGCCCCAGAATTGAGTTAGCCCTGAAACTGAAGGGCATAGAGTACGAGTATATAGAAGAAGATCTAAAGAACAAAAGCCAGTTGCTCCTCCAACACAACCCTATCCATAAAAAGGTTCCTGTGCTTTTGCACAATGGCAAAGCCATTGCTGAGTCACTCGTCATTCTGGAATACATTGATGAAACCTGCAACCACAGTCCCAAATTGTTGCCCGAGGATCCTTATCAGCGATCCAAAGTCCGCTTCTGGGCAAACTATTATGATCAAAAGGTATAACTTGGTGACTTAAGACTGTAACTCCTTTTTTTTTTCTTTTTCTTTTTCCCTTTCTTTCTTTTAACTTAATAGTTTCACATATCCTATCTAATAATCTGGGAATTTGTTGAGGTCAGCTGTTGCCAAGTTACTTCAGAATCCTGTTTGCATCCAAAGGTAAAGATCAAGAAAAAGCCATCGAGGACTTCTCTTCATTACTCAAAGTGCTTGAAGAAGGTATCGAGAAAGATTTTCCACAAAGATGTCCATTCATCAATAGTACTACGTTGGGATATCTAGAATGTGTGGTGGGAACAAATGCTTGCAACTACAAAGTATGTCATGAAACTGTTGCTGAGATTATGAATACTGTGAAGAATCCTATATTAATGTCATGGGTGAATGCTATGAAAGAAAGTCCTTTGATGAAAGAGACAATTCCTCCCCATGACAAACTGGTAGCTAAGATGAAAGAAATGTTCCCTGCTTCCCTTACAGTCTGACAGCTATATAGAAAATTAAATTGCTACATTGACATGTTTGTTGCTAGTAAGTGTCCGTCTCTTGCAGTTTGGTTTTCTGTAAATTTTGGAGAAAATTATGTATGACCTCTTCCTTGTTACTCAAGAAAATTTTCCGGGAGAAACATCCAAGTTTCCTTGATTAAACCAATAAAAGAGAAGTTAAAAATTCCATGCTCAGAGCCTCCTATCTGGAAAATGATGTGTTCAAATTATTCATTTTGAACTTTTGAATAATTTCTTGTGATTTTTATTATTAATATCCAATTGTTACTTTTCCTTCTTTTGCGGGGCTTTGTTGTATCGACTAATCCATATTGACTTACCTACTAATGAAGCTTCCTGTGGTAAATATTGCATGACACGACTCATTCATAGGGAGAGAGAGGGAGAGAGAGAGAGAGCTATGGCGGAGAAGGAAAGTGAAATATGGGGCCAGTCATTCTGCACCATGGGATAGTTCTGAAACTGACGGGCAGAGTATATAGAGGAAGATCTGCATAACAGGAGCAACTTGCTCCTTGAATACAAGGACTAGAAGTGGAATCATTGTCCGACATTGTTGCACCTCTGGACCTCATGAGCCAGCCAAAGTTTGCCTCTGGACCAACTATTATGATCCATGGTAATAAACGTAATGATATTTTGTTCTAATCAATTACATCTTCCATAGCAAATATGTAAATTTGTAGGCATCCGTACTTATCAAGAGGCTAACCTACCTTCACAATCCTAAAGATTACGAGCAAGTAAAAGCCATTAAAGCTATCTATGGTTGTAGTCTACTATCTCTAGCTACCAAATATATAAGAAAAGTAAACTGGAGAAATTTGCTAGAACAAGTACAACAACCATGACCTTGGAAACAAAAGTTTAATGAAAATCAAAAGGTTTAAGGAAATGCGAAGCATGGACCTACGAAAACAATCAAAAAAGAGAAAGCCATCAAGGACTCTTTGGAGATATTCCAGTTGTTTGAAGGACCTGAGAAAAGGTTTTGAAAAAGAGATCCATTCATAGGTGGCGAGACATGGGTGAGTGCCGAGAAAAGTCCCCTGTTATTCTCATGGGTGAGTGCCATGAAAGAGTACCCTTCGACGAAGGAGACGTTCCTCCCATGACAAATTGTTTGCTAAGATGAAAGCCAAGTACTGCTACATTCTGAAAGCAAACACTAATGGCACCATACCATTTAATCTCATTTTATTATGAATAAAATAGTGGATAGACATATATGCCACTATAAACCTCTGTCAGTGTATTGTGTATTGTTCAGATTGGTTTTGTAAAATATTTAGAGGATCTCAATAAAATGTCATAATTATTTGGATTGATTCATGGATTTTCAGATACCGCTGCCTCGAGAATGAAAGCATCCTCTGCGGTTGAGGATAGTTTTTGAGAACGTGTCTAACAAAACTCGGTGAAACTCCTCGAAGACATTGACACTGACCATCTCACCGCAGTAACTCAACATATGATCTTTACCAAAAAAAAAATGAAACTCAACACATGATAGATGAATTCCCCAGCTAGTTTTCGTCACTTAGTGGACATTATTGGGGTAACCTCTTGTCCCCTTTTCTACCCGCGCTCGCTCGCTCGCTCTCTCTCTCTCTCTCTCTTTCTCTTGTTACATTGGAGGGGCTTGATCTTGAGACCTTTCAATGAAGGAAGGATGGTGCTGATTAAGCTATAGTTTGTTGGTACCTTTGCTTTACACGTGACATTTGGTCCTTTTCCTTGTTTCACAACTAGGACGATAAAGTTGAGTTTTTCAAAAAGACAGTATAAAATGGTCATTATCCTAATAAATTTTAGTATCAAACACAATCTTCACCGAAGAGAGTCGGTTGAGGTTGTAATCTAATGGCCCCTAAATGGCTAAAGACACTTTGGCATGTGGGCAATGTAAAATGAGAGAAAAGCCCATGTGTGGATGACTTCCAGTCCATACTAGTACCAAATGTCACAATAATAAGAACCAAACATGATTTTGATAATAATAACTAAATTCCAGTCCTGAAGTTAACTTACCCGATGATTGAAAAGCCTTTGTGCAGAAGCTGGCGGCTGACAAACTCTAATGTGGTGCAACAATGGTGACTTTTCTTAAGTCATGTTATATAAATAGATAAATAATAGTTAATGATGAAATAATCTAATGTATAGTGGATTTCTATTCAATCATTAAAAAACATAAAAATGCAGAAAAATAAAAATAAAAAGAAGAAGAAAACCAAACAAGATGAATGTATATGAAATAAAGAGGCACATAAACGAAGTCCTCAGAGATTCCCAACCAAAAGGCACGTACCTGCAAATCATGGTTTACTGAACGTCTTAAAATGTACAAATACAACCCAACTAGTAGGCCTGACATAATGGTTATCTCTATTTCATCTGTGTATCTTCCCCCCCTTTTATGAACATGAAATTTATATATATACAAGGGGGAAGTGTGTGACATTAACAAATGCTCTCTATTTCAACAAGGAAAGAGCAAAAATGAAGGCTCAATGTGAACCACTCTGTTAACAAAGACAATTTTGTTCAATTTTTTGTGACACCATAGAAGTTGGTCTGTCGTTAATCTTGACATACTTAGTACTCTTGAAACCAAGCCCATTTCAACTTGCGGAAAGAAGTACTTGCGATCCAATCTGTCCATTCGGTGCTTTTGGAACTTCTTCACTATGCAATTTCCACTTCTCAACAAGTCTTTCAGCTTCTTGTCCTTCTACATAGCATGAAGAAAATACACATGAGACATCTTATACACTGAACAAATAAAGAAAAAAGAAGTTTGAAATACAGAAAATAACATACACATATTTGACTCATAATACAGGTAGGCAGTTACCTTCTCAAATATAACTCTAAGCTCTTGCAATAGCTCAGAGTCTGCAGGGTCTTGAAGATCAACATGAGGAGCTTGAAAACCTTTTGAGAGCAGATTTGTTTCGCCTTTGTCACTACGAAGAAATTCCCAGAAAACCCTCATTGACTCTTTGATGTGTTCTATTAGAATTTCACAGGAAATGGCATTTTCATCTTTCTCAGCTTTTCTTCCCATTTTATCATCATCTGCAACAAGCAATGAAACAGCTTAGCGAATTATGTTTCATACTGTTTTCCTTATTATGGAATAGATTTTTTTGATTCACTCACCTTGTATGACTGGAACTTGACAAATGTTATGAAGCAGAAAACGGTTCTTAGCATAGTACTGAATCCTAGGCTGTCCTTGAAATGGTTCATTTTCCATAAACCTTTGAAGGAGAACATGAAACTGTTGAAATTCACCGGCAACTTGGTTGAACCTGTGTGAGCCATGAGAAGTATACTTCAACAATTCTTTGGCTTTCCTATACTGCCAATGAAGAATTTCCCAGGAAATGCAAAGTTGTCCAATATAAACTGTTTCCAAATCCCTGTGGAGATCTTTCACATATTTCATTGGATCAGCTCCAACCCTTCTTGATTTGGATGACAAGCTCCGTGAAAGAAGGGATTTAATCATTGAAGTCGATGATCTATTGCTTAATTGGCTTGAATCTTTCAAATGGAGAAGCCCTATGAAATTATTGCCAACAAGAAAAAATGTTAACTGGCTTTATTATGATTGGAAAAATTAGGGGGGATTCAAGGTGATTTGAACATGTTTTATACGGAATTTTGGGAGATGCTACGTCCTACAAATTTGGAGTAAAGATACTGTAGTCAAGATGCTTATTTTATATTCTTTTAACTTTTGAAAGTAATACAAAACAGCATTTACCAAATCAGTTATGCTCTAAACATGTGTTCTTCTTCAGGTATTTTCCAAAATGTTATTTTTGAGAGACTTACGCTACAGATTACATTTGGAGATGATGTTATTGAAGAAAGATAGTTAAAGACGGAAAATAATGGAAAGTGACGATTGATAAACTCTTTCAAAAATGATCTAAAATTCTGAAGAATTTAGGTGGCTATAAGTGGGAGAGAAAAGTTTGGTAGGATGAATAAATGACCATATGTAGGGACATCTTCACAATTTGGATATATTGATTGACAGAAGTGGACATCTTTATTAATATGTGCCTAACATATGTAGTGGAGCATTTCACAGAATAAAGAGGATGGAGACCCACACTGCAATCTGGTTCGCAAAAAAGATCTCTTTAAACTAAAAAAATATCTCCCACAGGATCATACAAGGCAAGTAATATATTTATCTTATATGCTGAAAAGATTAAGGAATTATACCATGAGCAACCCAAAAAGAATAGTCAAAAAACTCAAAAGGGCGCACTGTAGAATATGATCTCCAGAGTAATTCTGAATCCCACTGCACTTGTTTAAAAATAATTGACAGACCAACACTCATAAACGGAAATAGTCAATGACTAAAATAAGCGAATCTAATATGATACATTTTTATTGGTTATTAAAATAATGCCTGATAAATTTCTTTAACTTAAAAACGAGTTTTATCTTAAATATTGTCGATCTGAATAACTTAACTCATTATAGTCAAATTAGTATAAGTGATTTCTGAAATAGCAGGATGGCTAAATTATGCTCAAAAGCACTAAATTCTAGAGGATCACATGTACCAAAATGTCATAGGAGTGAAATTCACAATCAAATGACAAGGGAAATTGATGACTTACTGATTGCATATATAGCCTGGTAATTTAAGATATCCAACTTCCTCATTTTATCTGCATAACTCTTGTAGAACTTTTGAACTTCCTCAATTTCATCTTTGTACCCCAACTTGATCTCAATCTTCAATGGCTTCAAATCCTCAACCATTTTCAGAGACTCCGATTCTTCCAAAATTGTAGGAAGACCTCTAGTCTTGGCAGTTTTTAGTTCTGCCTTCAGCTGCTTGATCAAATCTTGATGCTCCACAAGAATGTCCCACCCACTTCGATCATCATCATCAGGATCACATTCCAACGCTTCGCTAGTCAACCTTTGATCGATTGACTTGTTGACTAAGTATTCGTGCTCATGTTGATCATTGGAATTACTAGGATCATGTTGATCATTGGAATTACTAGGATCGACATTTGAGACCATTTCTTGGTCTGCAACTTGAGGATGTCCCGAATGAGGCTCAAATTCGATGTACTCATCATTAATATCATCTTCCTCATCATCACTAATAACATCTGCTTCTCTGTTAGGAATTGAATCGTCATCAAATCTTAAACCTATTTCTGCAGCTCCCACCTTGTTTTTGATAGTGGGCTCTCTTGTTTCATGTTCAAGCCCTTGTGTAAAGTAGTAATTGGAGAAAATTTTGCCCTCAATTGACTCAAATTCGCGGCTGCTAATTGCAAACCCTTCACTTGACAAGGTTGAATCTGACCTAAAACTAAAGAAATTTTCAGAACCCAACGAAAATTCATTAGGCAAATCATCCTTGTCTTCATCATCATTTTGAAAACCGCTTGTTTCTTCCTCCATTACCTCTTCTTGTTTCTCAAAAACTTCTCCTTCAATACAATGTTGAACAGAGTCCTCTGTTTTCGCTGCTTCATCTTCCTTGACAAATTTTTCAGCAGACTCGGCACAACTTTGCAGAGAGTATGCCGAAACCTCAACACAATTTTGATCATTTTCCTCCGTTCCGTCAGAAAGCCCTTCTTCCTTAACAAATTTTAGAACCGACTCATTTGCTTTTCCCTCACTAACAGATTCTTCTCCAAGATTAATTTGTGAATGATCATCAGTGTCTTCGATTTTCACAGAATCAATTGTTTCATCCAGACACAATTCTCCAACCGTAATCTCAGTGTTCTTTTTCTCGATATGGGTTACAAAAATGTTCTTGTCTTTCTCAGAACCCTCTTCCTTGGCAAAACCTTGAACAGAGTCGTCTGTTTTCTGTTGATTAACAGATTCTTCTTCAAGACTAATTTCTGAATGAATATGAATTTCTTTATTTTTCGTGGAATTATCAATTTCACCCACAAATAACTCTTGAACAGTGAAATTCATGACTTGGGGTCCCTCCATAAATGAATTGAAATCTTTTGGAGATGTGAATTGATACTTACTTGTCATTGCGGTCACAGTGGTTTCTGTAAAAACAGAGTCCTCCGTTTTCCTTTTCTCTTCGTTTCTTGAATTTGCATCTTCACTTGTCTCACGCTTAGACCCCAGATTAACAGTCTCTTCTTCTGCTTCTTCATTTTCTTCTTGTTTTTGTAAATTGAACCCTTCATATTCCGAAAGCCCAAACCAACTCCAATCAATTTGATTATCTTGATGAGAATGATCATCACAACAATCACAATTTTTCTTCCCCAAATTTTCATCTTTCTGAAATCTGCAAAACCAGAGACGAAAATTACATCAATCCCAAACCCCAGAAAACAAAAGGTGAAAAAAAAATTGATGAAAATTTTGGAATTAGAACAAGATCGAACAAACCTGAATATGAATCTGGTAAAAAACGAAAAAAGGTAATAGATGTAGTTACGGATATGAACCCAGAAAGTGCAGGCAAGCAAGAGCATGTTCCTGGATATAAACTGATACAAGAAGCTCTTGCCCACAAAATCCAGATGAAAAAAATTTGGGGTTTCCATTAATTGAAACAAGGTCTAAGATTTCTGTGATTCTAAGGAACGATAAAAACAAGAAGGGACTTGGAGAGTGACTATTAAAAAGACTCTCGAATAATTTTTTTCCAAACAGAGTACCACATAGGAATTTGTGGAGAGTCCACTAGTGAAGCGAGAGAGAATGGTGGAGGATCTGAAGGGGAGAATTTGATGGGTTTGGGGGGATGTTCAATGTGGGTTTGGCATCCGACCAAATTGGCGGGATTGTTGAAAGTGATTCAGCTAAGGTTTTCTTTGAGAAGAAAATGAAAAAGAAAGCAACATCACATGATTAGAATACGTATGAACGACTCTTTGGAAATTTCCTTTTTCTTTTCATTAATCTAGACCGCTCTTTTTAATGTGGGCATTAAACTCTCTCTGTTTTTCTCCAAATCGGACGATCAATATTACTCGGAAATGATTATATGAATTTGTCTTTATTTAGAATATACCATCTAAATACAAACATAAATTTTTTATTGTATTAAATAAATAAGAAATTACTTTTATTAAGAAATAAAAATTATTTTATCCATTATATTGGTATTTATATGTTTAAATACTAAAAGTGCTACCTAATAACTATTAAGAATCTTCTGAATCTTCTAATTATAAAAAATTTATATTACATTTTAAGAAATTATGAATATTAAATTTATTTCAATAATATTGATAATTACTTAAACTAATTAGTAGATAAAAGATTTCCGCGTATCCCGCCCAAAGGAAAGAATAGTGATACCATCACTTGATCGCAAAATTTCATTTATTGATCCCAGATGAAAATTAATTTCAGTTAGGAATAAAAGAATAAATTCCATTCATGTCATAAGAATTTATCCTTTAGTCATTCATTAACATGGGAAGTCCATTTTCTCCTCTTAATCGAACAAAAATACTCCATTATTCTCTTTCTTTTCTCTTTTTTCATTTTTCTCCCTTTGTTGATTGATCACTTTTTTCTAATTTCAGTTAAATAATATAAATTTTTTTCAATCTTTCAATTATTAATAATTTTTGAGTTTTTTTCACCGCTTTATTCTCTCTCTATATTTCTCACCTCTTCGTTGATCCATTTTCTCAACCAATCCTTATGAAACTCTCACTCTATCAAGTGAGAGAAAAGGGAAAATTTGTTTAATGGAATGTGAAAAATCACCGATTAAAAGAAAAATATTTAACCAAATAAAAGCCCAACTCCCATCCAAAAGGTAAAGGAAAAAAATGTTTCCCTCCTTGACCGAATTTATTTTACATCCGACCTCTATAATACGAATTTGTTGTGAAATAAAACAAATCGATAGGTCCAACTTAGGTCTCTTGGCTCAAAAGAGTACTTGGTTACTATATTTCTTATAGTCAATAGTTGATTTGTTGTTAGGTTGATGAGGACCTTGATACGGTGGAATCTGCTTCGTGTGACACGTTTGGACTGATGGGGGCTGAGTCAAGGATGCTGGGGGGCCTTCATTGTCCTGTGGGACAGTGGCCTTTTGGAAAACATGGTCGGCTGTGAACACACACTTTGATTTGATTGGGACTGCCCAAGACTAATTCTTCACCATTAAGCTACAAGCGTTTTTTTTTCTTTTTTTATTTCTTTTTCTTTTCTGTTAATTTTTAAATTAAAGAAAAAGATTATCATCACCTTTGAAAATTAAGCTACAAGGTATGACCAAATCAAATTATACCCACTTTACAAAAACCATAAATTAAAAATAGATTACCTTTCTTAATAAATACTATATATATCTGTAAATTATATGCATATGATTAATTACTTTATAAAGTTAGAATGGTTGGTTTATGTGTATCTTCATGTTAGGAGATAATAAGTTGAGCATGTGTGGCATTACTCCTTTATTCCGGTGTATTTAGTGCATAGTGCATTGAGAATAGTAATTTATTTATACTTTTAAGTAAAGCCGATCTAACAAATGGGGCACTTGTCATCAAAGTTGCCATTAAGCAAAGAGAAACTAATATCATATCCATGACTTAGCCAACGTTCAATTGATTACTGATACTGTTTAAATAAGATTTTGAGTTTAATTTTTTATACGTTAAAAATGAATATCAAAAGAGATTTGTTTTTTAAGGGTACTATCCTATTAAACCAGATTTAAATCAAAGCTAGTATTATTATCGATGATTTATTAAAAAAATCGAATAATGGAAAATTTTAAATAATCAAATGAACTACAAGTCTACAATATTGATTTGGTTTATATTATTTATCTTAAAATCAAGGTTACAATAAATTAGTAGTTTCATTATTAAACTACTTTTTAAATAGTTATGAGAAATTTTATCATCATCCGAATTCTAATATTTTGTATAATTATCAACCACTCCGAAAGTTCTATATAACTACTATTCTTTTTAAAAATTTATAGGTGGTAGAAATGATCATTAATTGTTTTATATGTTAATATGAATTAAGTATTAGCATAACAATGAATTATTAGATTAAATATTTTGCTTTTAAAATGGTTTTCCAAAAAATTTAAAAATTCTTGCCTTCAACTAAACTTAAAATATTATTATCATTGATATAGATCGGTGGTTAATAATTTGAGCAATAGTCTCGATTTCTTAATTAAAAAAAAAAAAGTTGTTGTTTTTCTTCTTTTGATAAAGCCTGGCTTTACCTTAAAGTGGCATGACTCATGAGTTCAGGATTGATTGGATGTACCAAAAGCCAATTGGACATCAGACAGTAAAAAAAGGTCTCAAGAATAGTAGTAAACTACACTGTTCAAAAATATCTTCCCGAAGTCAGTCTGATAAGAAGATTTTTTATTTTTTTGATTCTTATTGAATCTCTGGAGGATCTAGACTCCTGTGAAGACGAAACATTCGTACAAGTGTAGGGTACCCGTAAATTTGAGAAACCATGAAAGTCCTACTTCAACAAGCCAAACTAGCTCCTTTCATTGAAAATTATGGGATATGGAGAGTGTTTATTGAGTAAGTGAATATATACGTATGGATATATATATATTTATATAAAAATTTTTAAAATTTAAATTGAATTATAATCATTTACTTTTTTATGTATGAATATTTTAGATTAAAAAACTATTATGATTTTAAAACACTCCCTATTATTTATAACTCAAATATCATAATGATGAAATACGGATTAAAAACATCTTCAAGACCCTTTACTTTCTTTCTCTCTTGTTATTACTCTCAATATGGTCGCTACTTTCCTTTTGTTTGTGTTTTTCTCACACTCATGCATGTCTTCGATGACACATAGACAGGTCTTTGCATGCAGGGAGTTATTTTTTTCTTTTCGGGGGGAGAGAGGGAGAGAGAGAGAGAGAGGAGGGAGTTTGGGAGCTAAAAAGGGAGGTTGGGGGTGGTTTTTCCAAAAATCACCCTAAATTCAAATGATTGGTGGATCTATTCTCATCGCACCCTATATTTCTAATAATATATGGACATATATTTTATTAATGTGAAAATTTAAAATTAATTTTTCATTTGACAATATAAAAAATATTTTAAAAAAAAGGCATTTTATATAATATTTTACTTGAGAAAAATATAACAAGCCAAGAGGCATCACACAAGTACTTTCACTATTGTTATAAATAGAGTACTCTCATAAGTGACTCCATGAATGTTCATCTCTTCACTTGCAATTTATGGAAGATTCACCACTTATGCGAACAATAAAACGTTAATTAATTTTCTTCTTCTTTTTTTTTTTTTTTTTGAATTCTTGTGATAAATCATCTTGCGTTTTACTAAAGAAACTTCATGGTGCAAATAGAACCTCTTGCTATATAACCTAAAGATTATAGGCAAATACCAAGCCAAGAGGGGTGGGCAATTGTCCCTTGAAAAAAAAATTAATTAGTTTATTTATAAATGGTATGTTAGTGAATGACATTAAACTTATTTCAAATGAGAATATTTAAGTATATGTTTGGTAAAATTAGAAATAATAAAATTAGAAATAAAAAGATACTTCCTAAATTAGGAATGAATTTAATTGTAGATAAAATACGAGAGTATCGTCTGAGATGATTTGAATATATGCAACGAAAACTGAAAAATGTGTCAATTAGGAGAGTTGAAAACTTAAACATAAAGAATTTAGTGAAATATCGAGGTAAACGGTTAAAAATTTGAATACAAATTATCGTAAAGATATGATATTTAAGCGTTTAGTTGAATAGATTACTCTAGATAAGAATGATTGACGTAGAAAAATTCAAGTGTTTTTTTTTAGGTTTTATTTTCTTTATTATTTTTTTTAAAATTTTAACTATATATATATTCATCTCTCATATATTTGTATTGCTTTTAAAAGTTTTAAAAAATATTTAGCAACATTTTCAAAACTTTTAAAAAATGAATTTTAATCCCGTCATTGGGTGACTATTGCTGGTTAAGGGTGATAAAATAGACATTGATTTTGAGATTAAAATTTAAGTTGTGGTTGTTGCTTTTAAAAGTTTTGAAAATGTTGCTAAATATTTTTAAAACAATACTAAAATTCTTTAAATTACTTTGTCATTTTTTTAAAAAAATTATAACATGAATATAGTAATATAGCCGATTTTATTTAGAGAGATAAAAATTTGATTGTTATTGTTGTTATTTAATGTTTGATTTAAAATATGAGACCAAGGGGACAAAACAAAAACAGAACAAAATAGCTTACAATGTATATACATATATATTTATAGAGTATGTTGTGCATGATGCAAACATCAATTTGATAATAATTAATGTGAATTATTTAGCTCAACAACCAAAAATATGAAAATTTATGATTAATCTTTTGGCTCTGATTTGGGTTACATTCCCTTTATGAAAATCTTTTTTTTTTTTAATTAAAAATCAAAGTCTGTTTTGTGACCAGCAATAGTCACCCAATGATGGGATTACCAAATCATGCCACTGATCCATTACTTTTAATTATTTATTACTTTGTTTTTGTTTATCCATATAATAAATCTCTTAATTTGGATTTATTGTTTTTTTAACTAATTTTCTCAAACTATATATATATATATTTTTTATTATATATATGATGGGGCATTCTCCACTAAATATAGAATGGATTGTCACTTTCATGCAATTAAAATGTCATTAAAATTTGAAATTTTTATTTTAAATTTGAATTAGATACACATTTTAATTTTTTTTTTTTATAATATCTATTTTCTAGCAATAAATTCCTTATTTGAATGAAAAAATATGTATTATTTGTGTGCCAGAAACAAGGCTGAAGGAGGGAAGAAGGGGACCTTTTTCTATTAATAATTTATTATTTATATATAATTCTAAAATCAAATTTAAATTATTGTTAATTCTCTGAAAATTATCATTTCTGTTTTCAAAATTATAATTTTAAATATGTATAGTATTTCGTTTCATGACATAACTTTTTGGTTTTACCTATCCTAATAACCCTTATTTCTTATTATATTATATGACACAACCTTAGTGGAACCTATAATTGTTTTTTATTTTTAAAATTTTATTTTATTTTTTTCTTGTGGGTTGGGCTCTTTCAATGTCTCTCTCAAAGGAGAGACACGATTTGGGGGAGAGAAGAAGAAAAGAGAATCTGTCTCTCTCCAGGGTCAATGGCAGTATGGGCCACTAATGCCTGGTAACAAAAATATTTAATCTAATGAAATATATGATGTTAAATCTTTTAATTGAAATTTTAAATTTAAATTTTGAAAATAAAAAATATTACGTTGAAAAGATAATTCTGAAAATAAATCCCTGTAAATCTCAAATTGAATTAATCATAGTATGTTTTCGAATATCAATTAATCTAGTAACAAAAATTTTTTTTTAAAAAAAAGACGCAAACCATTAAATTTTATGGGAACCATATTATTTGTTTGACCTTTACACCATAGCTAAAGACAATAGGAGTATGTAATGTAAAACGATTCTAGTTCCGGCAAGTCCCACACCAATTCAAACGTTTCGAATGTGTTCAGGGCACGTTGAAATGAAAAGGTCTAAAAGAGTAAAAATATCATAAAGATGTCGTTTTCGTGATATGATCTATAATATATTACTCATATTATAAGACCTTAAATCTAGATCCTTCATACGAAACAAAAAAATAGAAAATATGCTTTGTTTGGCTTAATGAAAAAATATATATATTTATTTCAGAGGAATAAAATTTGATTTTAGAATTTTTAACTGTTTATAAAAGGAACAGGAAATATGATAACGCAGAGTTCGTTAATATTTTGTTTCTAATACTCTTAGGCTTTAAATGTTGAAATTTTGTTATTTGGGGGAAAAAAGTAAAAGGGTAAGATGAAAATTTAAATATGTGAGAAAACTATAGACAATATTTTTTTTTTTAAAACTACTACTTTCTTCACAACCATGCTTAACTGATACATTTTTTTATTATTCTCGAAAACTTCTTTTTTGAAAATTCTCATTTTTTTCTTTAATTTATTAATTTTTTTAACTTTATGTTAATTTTTATATGCTTCGCATGCATGGTACTCTTTTTTTAAAAAAAATAACAAAAAGGGTTTTAAATTGTTCAAAAAACTCTTAGTAGATGGTTATGCTATGCAATGAGAAGTATTTCAATTTTATTACTATTTTAATTTTTATCCATACTGAAATATGTGAAATTTATGAGAACTCTTCCTATGATCTTCCTATAAAAATTGAAATAAAAACTTTAAAGAAATTAATAAATTAATAAATGAAAAATGATATCTCCAATGTTGTTTTGGAATTCCTATGACGAGTTTCCACGTTGTCCGCGTATCAACGGATAGACCGTGTCTGGCTCGCGAATGTAGGTCGGGTAAATCCTTCTAAGCCTCCGCTTCACATATCGTGCCATAGGAATGCGATTTTTTTTTTTTTTTTGGGGGTATAAAGGAATATGAATTATTGAAATAAAAGAAGGCAAGCTATACACTACATGGCATGGTTTGGAATATAAGGAAGAAGGATGAAATGAAAGGGTTAGACGAGCCAGATCATTTGCAGTTTTTTTCCCGTGCTTAAAATCTCCGAACCGAGTAGAACTTTCAGTATATTTAAAATGTATGAATAATTTTAAAACCTCTATTTTCCATACACATTTTTTGAATATACTAAAATCTCTATTTGAAATGAAGGTTTTAACTAATGGATAGTCGGATTAGTGGGTAGAGGTGTTGGGTTTTCTTAATCAAATTTAAAAATAAAAAAAAGATTATGTTAAGAAAACTCTTTTAAATTGAGTCCGACAATACTTAGATCGGATTAATCAGAATAAGAATTCAGATATCGAAAAATTAAAGGTTTTTGAACCATTCTCCTCGAAATTGGTTTCAAAACTATTGTTGTGGTTAAAATAAAAGAATTTCAGGATAAAACCCTTAGAAACAATTAACTCCAAAATAAAAATAAATTATATTTTTAACTCCTAAATTATGATTTAGCTTGGTATTGCAAGTTTAATTTTGTTTTTCGGATGTAATTAATCACCAATTATAACCAGTGGTAATATAAAGCAATCAATGTCAAATAATGCATTACACAATATATATTTCAGCGAATGGCAATTCTGATAGTTCCCTTTCACCCTTCTTTACCCAAAAATAAAAAAAATCACAAAAAATGCTTGAATAGTATAATAATAATAATAATAATAATAATAATAATAATAATAATAATAATAGAATAATTTTATCGCTTCCAATATCAGTAGGAGAACACGTTGCACAAATTTATCAAAATGAGGTGTACAAAACATTGAAATTAGTAAGGTAAAACGTGTTAAATATTAAAATCAAATTAATTATTAAAAAAATATTTTATTAAAATAAATCAATAATTAATTTGATTTTTTTTTTTTTTTTTTTACACACAATTCAAACCTCTGGTCACGGTAGTGGGCAAGGAGACTATTTAATAATATAGGCTCAGTTATTTAATAATACCACTACATCAATCTGGTTAGATTGAGCTATATGCACACCAAATTTACCGAATGGCAGAGTATTAAAAGAACTTTTTATTTAAATATAAAATAGTTTGATTTAACTCATTTAAAATATAAACTTAGGTTAAACAAACTCAAACTTGTTTATGGAGAGTTTTTGGATTCAGCGGTATCAAAAACATCTCGAGTTATTCCCCTTCCTTTAAAAAAAAAAACACTATGAAAAAATGCTAGACTTATTTATATTTATATAATAATGTTTATGAAAAAATGCTAGACTTATTTATATTTATATAATAATGTTTGTACATCAATACCAACAGCATTTGAGTTTAGTGACAGAACATTATATTCTTTTAATCGAGTTCTTGAGTTTGACTCTTAAAAATAGAAAAGTAGGACAGGTATTAAAAGAATCAGTTTCTAAATTGATTTTACAATTGATTTATTAGATTAATTGAGTTTTCGGATCCCTTGTGACCAAATAAAAAAAAAAAAAAAATAGCCACACATCATTGTGGTTGGGTTGCGATATTTCAGCCTCCAAATTCCCAGAGATTATATTGGGCTCAGATGGACATTCATATTAGAAGCCCAAAAATGCCGCTAAAAAAAATATAATTCAAAAATTCAATTCCAATGTCTAATGTCTCCAAACCCTAAGTCTCTCTCCAAAACCCTAATTCCTCATCAATGGACAAGCAGATGTGCCAAACGTGTAGCAACATCGGCTTTGACGACGGCGAAGACGGCTTCTTCTACTGCCGCACCTGCGGCTCCAAAGCCGACGATATCATCGACACCGCCGTCGCCGACGAGGACTTCATCGGCGAGTTCGGCTCCAACCACGGAGCTCTCTACTCAGCCGCGCACCGCCGTGCCAACATCCCCATCAAAGCCGAGCCTCTCTCTCAATCCCAGCCCTCTCTCTTCCACTCTCACCTCTTCCAAACCCTAGACACCGAAGACGACGACAAGAAGGAAAAAAACCGTGTTTTTCAAAACGATGCCGTTCCGTTTCGCGGTGTGAAAAAGGAGGAACTTGATGATGATTTTGGTGGGGATGGTGTTGGGCCGACTGGGCCATCTGATTTTGGAGGGAATATGGGCGGAGAGTTGAGTTACGATGATTATTATAATGAGGTGAGGATTAAGTATGTATTGGGTATGCAGATGATGGTTCAGATGCAGTGTGAGGCTTTGGTGGAGAAATTTGGGGTTAATCCTTTGGTTTGTGGGTTGGTTGGGAGTATTTGGTTGAGACTTGTTGGGATTTCAAGGGTTTTTGATGAAGGTTGGGCTGATAAGGCCATTCATGAATCTGAGTCTCAGAAAGAAGGTAAAGCTTTTCAGCTTTGTAACTTTTTTTTTTTTTATGGGTTCTATGTTGTTAATAAATTCTTTTTGCTTTGTTAGTTCTAGTACTTTGTTCGCCATTCTAAAACGTTAAGGTCATGTTTAGTAGAATAGCAAATGACTTGCAGGTTAGGCGGCAATAAAAGCAATGTCCAAGGTTCTAACACAAAAAATTGCTTTGAGGATGTTCTATTCATTTCTTGGGTAAAATCGCACACCAGTTTATTCAGTGTTCTTGTTTGGTATGTGTGATTTGTGGTTTATTGTGTTCTTGATAGCTTTTTTCCCCTCCACACCTAAAGGATAGTGGTGTCCATTGCCACACTTGAGAAAAAAGGGCATGAAAACTATTACAATGTGCATATAGATTTTTAGAAGAGGAGATTATGGGGATATAAAATGTAATTTGTTACCAATTCTTTAGGAAGGATAACATGTAGTCCCTTTAACAATGAAGGAATATTCCTTTCTTGTTCAAATATGAGGCATGGCCAAATTGTACCAAACATACTCTAAATGTTTTTGATCCTTGTGTAGATTTGAATGGGAGGTTTAGACAGTAGCTTAGCAAACCATGGGAGTTTTAGTATGTATTTTACTTCTGTCAATCTTATGTCATTATTGTTCTTATGGTGTTCTATGATGCAGATGATGTGCTTTTCAAAAAATAAAAGTAAACTCTAATTCCTCTTCCTCAATGCAAGCAAAATTGGCTAGAGGAGCACCTAATACTCCTTAACAATCATTGTTTGCTATGTCCTGCAAAAATTCTGTGAGCACCCAAAAGGTAGGAGAGAAGAGAGACTTGGTTCCAGAAAACGCCGATCTTCTCATGGTGCATTGCTAAGTCTCAACCTCTCTTTTATAGTGAGGTCATTTGCTCACCAAGAAAACAGTTTTTAACAAATTGCTTTTGGTTGGAAATTGGGATCCTATCTTGTCGCTTCCTGAGTGAAAAGGGAAACCTAAGTCGGCTTAGAAGATTTCCACTTCCCATCCTAGGGTGCTTTAATCACAATCTTGATCCTACCAAACAAAGGCCAATTAAATCTTTTCAGCTCTAGAGCCCATGAAAAGGACATTTTCTGCAACCATGCCAACAGTTTTAAAGAACTCAAAGAAGGCTCTCAAGCTCCAAATCATTCTCATATCTAGAAAATCCATGGAGCATAGCCTCAAAACCCCCATGAAAATCCAATGAAAACTCATCAGAATGCCCTAATTCTAGAGGGAAATCGAGTCACGGGAAGTCCACATTAAGCTAGAAGAGCTCTGACTCCCCTCCTCCCATTCTAAAGGAGATCCTAAAGTACAAACCTCACAATACTTCTTTCTTGCTTAACAAAGAACTATGTCCAAATTAGCCTTCAGCTTCCTAGGCATGCATCCATTTAACTCACCTCTATACCTAGCTTCTACCTCTCTTCTTTGTTAATGAATTCTTGCCTTAATTGTTTATTTGCATGTAAACATTAAATAGAGGTTTTACTAAAGATTGCCAAAGAACTGATGTGGAGAAATCCAAACCAATTTTATTTGTTCACAATATCCCAATTGATTCTGCTGAATTTCTGAACCTCATCCTTAGATTATACCATCAAAATCTCCTCTAAGTGTCCTCATATCTTGTAGCCTAAGTAGGGAATAGGAAACAAATGCATGATTTTTGTAAATTTGGCTGAATTGGAAAGATTACAGAACCTAAAGAAGAAAGAGCAATTCCTAATCATCTCAAAGATGGGTAGAGTAGAAAAACCTACAATTTGTTGACATGGAGTGGATCTATGGACTTCATACTTAATTTTGCCATTCTTTTCCCGGAATTTTGGATGAAAACTTGTAATTTTTGTTCATGCAATTTTTAAAGTTCAATCATGTAAACTCCCATACACCTGCCATGTAACCAAGTGAATAATTTTTCCGTGTATGCATTGGGGAGGGGGTTAAGATTCCTGTTGTTTGGCTTCCACTTGAGGTGGTATGTGTTACCTCCTGCATGACATCAAAAATTGTTTAATTGCTTGCATCTTCGTTTATTCTTTTGTTTTGAATTTCTTTACCTATTTGTTGCCAATTTGCAAATCTTTCATCTTGAATTTCAGGAGAAGCTGGTGATTTCAAGCCTCGTGCTAAATTTAGAGCAGAACCTCACAACATTCATGGTGAACGAGCTGTGATAATATGGTTTAGATCTTTGAGAAGTAAAGTTCCCTTATCATATTCTTTGTCAGTTTCTTTTCTTGCCTGTCATCTTGCCCGGGAGGCAGTCCTTCCAACAGACATAGCAAAGTGGACACTTGAAGGGAGTGTTCCATATTTTTCTGCATATGTTGAAATTGAGAAACAACTCGGAAAATATACTAGAGCATGCCCATTCCCTTCAAGTTTTATGTTCAAACCACAATATTCTATTTCTCCACAGAAATTGGTGTCACAGGCTGCATCAATTGCTCAATCCATAGGCTTGCATATGCCTCCAGTGAATTTCCATGCCATAGCTTCACGTTATCTCAGGTTGCTATGTCTTGATGTAGAGAAGATTCTTCCACATGCATGTCGCATATTTGAGTGGTCTATGCCACCTGATTTGTGGTTGTCCGCAAATGAGTTGAGACTTCCTGCCCGTGTCTGTGTAATGTCAATATTGATTGTAGCCATAAGAATTCTTTATAATATAAATGGATTTGGGAAATGGGAAAACAGTTTGTCTAGTTCTGGTGATTCCTCTAACTCAACTAACCCGGTAAGAAAATCTGACTCTGTTTATGCTTGTGAGGATCCTAAAATGGGTTCTCCTAGCAGTAATGTGGAGAACTTGGACACAAAACCTGCTGAAAATTCTTCATCTGTTCATGTGTATGAATCAGATGCTTCACAGCTCCTGTGCAACCTTGAAGCAAGACATGCTGAAATTAATCCCCAATATGGTAATTCTTTGAAATCTAGGCATTACCTTAGGGTAATCCTACTGGAATTTCACATTGTCTACTTATGCTTAGAGGATCCATTACTTTGGAAATACATTGTTGATGGCTCATTTAAACCTCTACAGCGGTTTAATATTTGCTAATGTTTCTTTTGTTCTTTTGACAGAGTATTCTGAGGACTTACCATCGTATCTACAATACTGTAAGGATGTACTTTTTTCTGGATGTGAACCCTCCTATGATGATCGAGAAGAAGAGAAATTAATAGAACAATTATTGGACTTCTATCAAAATCATAAGGTGATTTGTTGCCTAAAAGTGGACAGTTTTCTTTTTGTTAAAATTCATTACAATACTTATGTTATTGATTTGTTGAGGTCCATGATGGCATGTGAGTTCTCTAACTAATTGGCGATTGAACTGAGAAGGTCTAATGTCGCTTTTTATTGTATATATCTCCTTTCATTATGACTTTTTTTAACAAAATTTAATTCTTGGAGTTCTAATTACCTCTACTGAATTTTGTTTCTCTTAGGATAATCTTAGCGGTTAGTGGTAGTGCATATCCATACCGGTTTTGAGCCTTCTAGATTTGTTTTCTTTTTGACTCTCTACTGCATTGGTGAAAAGACCTGTTCATAACATTATATTGATAAAGGGTTGCTATTTCTATTGAGATTAATGTCGCTTGTTTTTCAAACATATTTTATATGTTTAACCTATGTCTAACTTTATCGGTAAGTATACATCTCTAGGTGAAGGGTGGTCAAAAACTATGGTCCCTCGTTATGAATATCTGCACGAGACATATATGACTGCAGGGCTTGAGGAGGGTTAGATATCTATGGACTGACCCTTGCATGTAAAGAATCTGTCTTCATGTTTTGAGAAGCACCCTTATTGATCACTCCAAGTCCCTCCCTCAGCAGCCGTTTCTAAGCTTTCACATGACTTCGCACTTAAGATCTCTAGTAGTGATCATCGCTTTGGAAACAAACCTAGGAAAGGAATGACATTGAGTAGTAATACGAGCCATTTAGTTATGTCAAATTTCTTTCATCAATATTTGGACGATAATGTACTTCGATTATGTTTTGTTGCATCTTCTTCACATGATGAACTAATCCCTGTTAATATTGGATTATTGCCCTTGTTTTTTCTGCTCATAATTTGTATCAATGCATTTTCACTAGCCAGGAAATCAGAAGAAACACAATAATAGCTCACTAGTTCTAGTACTATGATTTAATTGCTGAATTCTGAACTATTGTAGGAAAAAGGAAGTTGAACTATTGTAGGAAAAAGGAAGTGAAGGTATCAATTAATATGGTTTAGCATTCTGATGACATCTTTTGACTACAGGATGAAGGAGTTGAATGTTGTGGTGAATTGGGCCAAAAGAGAGTTAGGGATGAAGAAACATGCACCAGAAATTTATTTAGGGAATACAAGAGAACTAGGGAAGGTTCTGAAGATTTTCATTCTGATGATGGACTGCAGCTGAGCATTAGTGATGATGATTCATCTGAGGGTTCTATGAGGGGTCAAGACTCAATGCCAAGTAATCGAATGTTCGCTGAGACTCTTAAGGATGAAGCTACTAGACGCTTGAAATGTAACATGGAAGAGAGCAGATTCTGTTACATTCCACCCAGAGTGAAGGTCAAGAGATATGATTACCTTCATTATGTGAGGAAGAAGGTCAGTGGTGCCTTAACCTGTGTTGCTCATGCTGATTATTACATATTGCTTCGTGCTTGTGCTACTGCTGCACAAGTTGACATTCGGGTAATGCATATGGGAGTGTTAAGTTTTGAGAGGAGATTGGGTTGGATTGAGAATAGAATTGATCACTGTTTAAAATTGAAACCTCCGGACTGGACTTGTGAATATTGCAGCAATGCGCAACAAGATGCTACAGAGGATGAGTACTCCATTGGTCTTTCTGACTTGAATTTGTGAGTTTCATGAGTCATCAATTGAAACCATTGGTACAAGTTCTTGTCAGCCTAGTGAGAGCTAATAACACAACCATGTTTAACAGCGTGGCATGACTAACAATTTTTGAGATAAGAATCCTGGAAGTTTGTGGAAGTGGAGTCTCGGAATCCTGACTCCTGAGTGTGATCATTGCTGCGTATATAGTTCAACTTAGCCTGCTCTGATGTCTATATAAGGACATCGTCAGATAAAGCTAAGTTGGCTCATCAGAAGATAGCCAAACACATTGTGCTAGATTGCTCGCCAAATTACATCAGTGCAAGCAATTGGTTTTGGTATCTTTCGTCCCCTCATATTATTCCCTCAGCACGTGTATAGTTTCAGCTGAACACCCATAAAGCTGATATGATTTCTTAAATTATTACTGCAGATCAATGGTACTTGTGGAGGTGGTTCATCTTGCCAAATAAAAGAGAAGCTTGTTTGCTGGTCATTGGGATCTCAGTTGACTTCAAATTTTTACAGACATTGATAACTTATTCATGATTCAGCACCTGTGAAGGGCCTCGATGATGTACATGACTCTTGTCCAGAGTATGTTATTTCTGGATTTTGACTTCATTTTATTGCCTCTCCGATGGTGGAATTCAATTTATTGGAAGTCAATAATGTGGTCCACTGAGGGTAGAGTTACTTGTACAGAAGGTAAGTTGTTAATAAAGTTGTCTATTTATCTGTTTCTAAGGATCAGACATTTAACAAATGGTGCTTGTAACCGGGTAGACTCAGTTTTTTCTTTTTGGCTCGACATTGTTTATATCGGGTTCGATATAGTGAATCATGATCTTGATTCAATTGTGAAGTCTCAGATCATTGATTGTGAGTAAAATGCCAAGAGCTTCACCGCATCGAGTGCAGTTAGTACTAAAGTCTATATCTGCATACTGCTCTTGTTTTTTGGGACCTTAAAGTTTGTATTCATAGGAGTTAATTAGGTATAGGTTTTTCAACAAGATACGAAGTACAAAACAAAGGGAAAACGTCATAGTTTTGTTTTAGGGATGGAAACGGCGAATTAGAAGTTGGGGCAAGAAAAGAAAATATTTTCTTTTCTGGGAGTTTAGATTCGTGGGCACTTTATAGAATTGTATGACCAATCTGTTCATGAACTGAATGCTCCCATACATTAATTAATTTGTCATCTCAAACCAGAAGGAGCTGCGTGACAAAGTAGGAACAATCCTCCATCACCTCCTCCATTACCTTTATTTCAGTTGGGAAACGATGTAAGAGAAAGACACTAATTTTGGTCCAATTTGGTTATCTCCAAGGTGTAGCCCATAATCTTCAGTAAGTTTATTTGCTGGTTCTTGCATTATTTTAAAAACTGCTGCAAGCCAAGTCAACCTATCCTAACTAAGAGCTATTATATTACCTTTGCCACAAGCTGATGGGAACATTATCCCATTCTATTCCGGTTACCAGGACCACAGCAGGAATCGGACAAAGAAATCTCACACATCCAAAATATATATAAAAAAAAAAAAAAAAAAAAAAGCTCAGGGAAAAAAAAAAGGCATGGTGCATTGTTAATATGCATTGTTGAAATGGACTTTTGCGTTGCCTTTTCCAAAGTGAACCCATATTGCAGGCATGGGCACTTTGTCCATATTCCCTTTAGCATGACAACATTAGTAAGCTACTTGCTACCCCAAAAAGGGAAAAATCTTAGCATAACCACCATTCCCAGAACCAATACAATGCTACTAAAAACTAATAACAATAATAATAACCTCAACTCATGACCTACCAAAATTTGATTTGCATGTGATGAATAAATAATAATAAAAATTAGTCTTATCTTAGGCATCAAAATTTTTTTCAGCCAAGAGACAGATCTTGTTTGTTCATGTCCAAGAAACAAATCTCAATTAATTAACTTTATGTGTTTGACAGAAGTTGCCACCTATCATGCCCAATTGGGTACAAAATTGAACCAGTTTAGGTGTACTTTCGTTTTTCATTACCAATGGAAATTTCTCATCGCATGCCCTCCAAATGGGTACTATAATTAGTAAATTTGAATTAATCCAAAGAGTACCTTTCACACGATCTCTCCACCCTTTTGCCAAATGAAAGAGAGACAAAACTTGCCGTTTTTAACAACCAATGAAACAAAACAATGTGTCCTTGGTACATGTGCCGAGGGTTTAACCCTCCCTACTTGCCTTTGAAGTATAGAAATGATTTGTTTAAAAGGATAATTTATTAGAAAAAGGATGGACTGTCACATATTTGCCTTAATTAGTAATATGCTTTTGTCAATATTTTGAACTACACTTTAATTGATTGGACACCAAAAATTTGCACTTCGGTTAGTGATAAGAAGAAGGATTAGTTTAATTTTAAAATTAAGTAGGGTAATTAGTAGGCACTACTTGGGTTTTGCCTCCACCTACCACCCATCATTCCAAAACAAAGAGAACAGTGTGTGTGTACGTGTACCATGTGTGCAGAGCCTCTAATTCAATTGGTCTGTTGTGCAATGAATGATAAACGACAGATTTGCAGGCTACAAGTTCAGAACTTTTTTTTCTTTTGCAATCCCAAAAAACACAAAAAGGAGAAGTGAAAATATGGGAGAGAACTTGACATCCATTACTCATTTACAAGACAAGTAAGACATTAGATTAAACCGTAATTAGTATCACATTAACAAAAAAGGGCACCAATTAGTATTACTTCTCGGATTACATGGCTATTCAAAAAAGAAAGAACAGGGGGGATTATCGAAGTTGAAATATCACCTGCGATGGAGTTTCATTGAGATTGAGCTGAACAAGAAGAAAAAGGTACTGAGCTACGCTTTCGTTTTTCCTCTAAAAGGATGATAAATAGGAGGATAAAAAGATAAATTAATAATTGATGAGTGAAAAAACTAATGTTCTAAGTTTGGTTATTCTGTGCATTCTCTCTTTCTTCTTCTTCTTCGTCTTCATCATCACAAGTGTTTGATAAAGAACAATAATTAAGAATCAACTCCAAAGAACCAAAAAGGAGGAAGAAGAGAAAATAAGGAACAAAGAACAAACCCCACCAAGCTTCTTGTCCCCCCCCCCATCTCTTTCTCCGTCACTCTCTCATAGATCAAGATGAAGAAGAAGAACCATTAGTCCCAAGTTGATGAAGATCAGGACCACCTCCAGTAGTCTCTTGGTAATGATGATTTGAGTTGGAAACGCCATTGTGATTGCTCTTGTCGTTGTTACCGTTGGCTTCGAAGCCAATTCTAGTAACACCATTATTGTTGTTTTCATGGTGTTTGATGTGCCCCTCATCCTCATCCTCATCATCGTCATCATCATCATCATCATCATTAGTATGATCATCATCACCATTAATGTTGTTGTTGAGGTTGTCATGAAAATCTCTGAATTTCCCAAAAGTGTTCTTGTTGTTGTGCATCCAAACTTTCAAAACTCCTCTTCCAACCCCAACCTCATTACAAAAATTCTCCACCAAAACGTCGTCGCTCTTCTGCAATTTCCACCCCAATTTCTCCGAAAACGAAAACATCTTCTCCTTCTGTTCTTTACTGAATTTGGTCCTAAACCTCTTTTTCCCATGTGGGTTCTTCATGGTTTCTGTTGTTTTTGTCATTTTCTTTGCCATTGGAGTTGTGGGGCGGTTGATTTCGTCGCCGGCTGCCGTGCTGAGTGAAAATAGCATGTAGGGTTCGGAGGGTTGTAAAGGTAGCGCAGGCAGCGGCGGAGGAGATGGCGGAGGGGAGAGGTGGCGGTGGTGGCCTCGGCGATGGAAGTTGCGGTGGCAGCCACATGCGGCGCATTTTAGCGAGGTGGGGTCGGAGGGGTTGGCAGAGGAGGAAGGCATGAACTCACCACAGCCATCGACGGCGTGACCGCCGAGAGAGGCGGCGTGGTTTTTGAGGCACTCTTTGTAGGTGACAACGATGGGGTGGTGACTGTGGTGGTGGTGGTGGTGGTTGAAGTGAGGGCGGTGGTGCTTAAGCGGGCCGTTGGTGAAGGATAAGGTCTTGGTAGTGGTGGTGGGTGGCGGTGGCGGTGGTGGTGGAGGTGGGGTTTCAGGTTCAGTGTCTGTGGTGGTGGTAGGTGTTGCTGTTAAGTCCATCATATTCCAAAACAAAACAAGCTAGCTCAATGTGCTTCAGAAATCTAACTCAACTCTTTTCTGGTTTTGGGTTCAGGTTAAGGGCTTTTAGCATTGCGCCTTTCAAGAGAGAGAGAGAGGGAGATTTGATAAACATGTAGCTAAGGAAATGGAAATGAGGTACTAGTCAAGACGAGAGAGAGAGAGAGAGAGAGAGGGTTATGTCTTATGTGTGATGATGGGAAGTGGTATGGGCAATGCAACCAGAGAGAGAGAGAGAGAGATTTTGATGATTTGTGAAAGGTATAGATGGTTGTGTTTTGTGGCATTATTTTAGGATTTTAAGAATGGGGCACTTCAACTTAAATAGAAACTTCGTTTTTTCTCAAATCTAATCTTAATTAATTTGATTTTAAGTAATAAAGAAAACCCATTTTATTTTTGATCTCATCAAGATTTTCGGTGGGGGTGTTTGTTGTGATGCAATAAATGTGTCTGAAAATCCATTGATTTTTGTCGTGTTGTGGTGTGGTGTGGTTGGCTCTTTCAGCCACCGTCAATGTCTCTTCTATTCTATTCTAAATCTAATCCTCTTTCCTTCCCACGCGCTTATTATGCACACCTGCGTGGCCATTTCCCGTGAGACTGGCCCCTTTTTTCTCAAAAGAAAAAAGAAAAATAAGCAATATATATACAAACATGCGTAATAAATTAGAAATTAATTCAAATCGCATGAGATTATAGCCTCAGGTGATTTACTCATATATAATAAAGATTTAAAAATACACCGAAGACGAAGAGGTTTAAAAATTTAAATATAAGTGATTTAGTAAAAAATATAAAAATAAATCGTAAAAAATTAGATATAAATTATTTATAAAAATATAACAATTAAGGGTTTAATGAAAAATATGATTTTGGATAGAAATGAATGACGTAGGAGAACTCATATAAATTAAACTAATATTATTTTTTATCTTCTTAATATTTATCTTTGAAAATGATCGATCTTAAAATTTGAGATTAAGATCCAAGTGACTGTTATTCGGTGCATATATATGTTCCAAAGACCAACTGAATTATATTTTCCATTTTTTACTTAACAGACTTAAACATATCATAACACCATAATCTATAATCAACTCACACACTTGTATGGTTGGAATTTTTTTTTTTATACATATAAAAATACTATTTATGGATGATATGTCCGATTTGAGAATTTAAATGGGGTTGTCTAAACCATTTTTCTTATTTTTTATTGTGTAAGGTCGTGGTGTGCTTGCAAATTCGTGAAGAAAATAAAAAAACTGAGAATTTGGAATAATATTAGGCCATAACAAATTTTCCAATTGAATATCAAACCGTATACCGTTGTTAGGAAAAAAATCACCTCAAATCATTCTACTATTGTCTAACTCTCGTAAACATATCACCCAAATTCGTTTTTTTTTTTTTTTTTATACATAGTCGAATGTAAAATTTTTATAAGAAGAAAGAGCGACGGTGCCAGTTGAATTCTATATCATTTTCTCTCAAATAACTCGGATTATCAATTAAATCGGCCTGAGCGCTTTGCTCACCAGAATAGTGACGTAACATCCTACGTGGACACCAGAAAATTTTAATTCTACGTGGGTCCAAAGGCCGATGTGAAATCCTACGTGGATGCCACGGAGGATTCGATATTTAAGGCGTGTCCACGCAGGATGCCAGGTCACTATTCTGGTGGGTAAAGTTGTCGGACCAAAATGATACCAGGAGTTAAGTTGGGTGATTTTTGAGCGAGTGTTTGCGTGGATTTATATTAAAAAAAAAAAAAATATTATCTCAATTTAATTTGAGTGAGTGACTGAATTTTTGAACTTAGTATTAAAAATTTTATCATTATTATTTTAAAAAATTATTATCAAAATATTATGTAGTAAAAATAAAGAAAAGATAATACAAGTATGGAATTTAAAACGGTATTCACAAATCACACAATCTTAATAATAACATAGAATTTATGTTTGTTGCTCCTTTGAAATTATAATGAAAATACATAAAACCACTGTAAAGTTAGAAATCTATAAATAAATAAATAAATAAATAATATACATAATTATACATATGTGTGTGGTGGGTGAATTATATATATATATATATATTAGTGCTACTTCGTTCTGAGGATTTGCCTATTTTAAATTACCTTTATCCCTCTTTTTATCCTGGCAAAGATTAAGGTCGATTTCAAAGCATGTTACACCTTAACTCACGTTTAATCTCTCAAGTATTAGAACCTTAAACCTTTGCTCCTAATAAGAATTTCTAGCTTTGAACGCAGTTTGAAAGTGTTAGGAGTGGGTTATGACTCCACAGATATTGGTTCCTTGTTGGCTCGAGCGGTTATTGTCAAAATGATGTGATGCCTACAAAAATCGCCGAAAGATGCTCCGATGGGAGGATTCCGACACTCAAATCAGAAAAGAGCGGTTTTCGTATGAAAGGAAAAAACAGACTGAGAGTTTAAGAGATTGATTCCCTGTGATTGAAATGCCTAATGTGTAAAGCCGAGGAAACGTATCTGTCTTGTAGGGTTTTGAGATATTTTATACCTGTGAGAGTCATACGCCACTGCAGTGCTTCAACCCTACCTTCCTTATCGAGCCGATCCGGAAATTTCGAGAATTCAATATTTTTGAATTAATTGTGATCCTCATCTTTTGAGAAACTTTTATATTTTGAAGGGAACCTTCTATTAACTGAAAGATCCTCAGGATGCTGTCCACCACGAGGGGCGGAAGTTAATAGGATATTTTGGTCTTTTTTTAGGATCGTTGGAATCATTAGCTACCAATCGGTCGTTTGACCGATGAGAGGTCTTCAGGACTCTTTCGGTTGAGGAGCTGTCCGTCAATCGATGAGAGGTCTTCGGGACTCTTTCAGTTGAGGAGCTGTCTGTTGGATACCCGATCAGGGTGGTTACTTTTACTTGATGAATCACATTTGGTTGACAGGACGACTAAAACCCTATCGTTTGAGAGATTTGGACAACTGAGACTCTTCGGTAGATAATCGTATTCGAATCTAGAGCGGTAACTGTCATTCGTGGGCTTTTCATATGGACCCTTTCAAGGTTGACTCATCGAATCTGATTGTGGGATTCAGTCCCACCAGAAAGATTATAAAATGAATAAAAAATTTTTGATGATTAAATGATTCAATTTCATCGATATATGAAAATTATATGTTAGAAATTTTAAATTAGTAAAATCAGATTAGTTATATCATTGTTTTCTTTTTTTTTTTTAATTTCCACTTTAGTAATTGAATTTTATGTTGCAAACAACATTATTCTATTTGTAAAAAAAAAATGTTACTTGCCGGAGAAAGGGATCGACGAGAAATACCAGTAATTTTATGATTACCATCCATCACAAACCACAACATACAGTAGTAAAAATAATGGCACTTTTCATTTAATCACAAAAATGATTTAATTATTGTTTGATGGTCCAATGCAATTTTCTTTCTTTCTTTCTTTTTTTTTTTCATTTAATCACAAAAACAATTATATTAATTTTTTGGCTAACGAAGAAATTAAATTTTGAAACCTACAATACTCCACTATTTCATTACGAGATTTTTTCAATTATATGTCTACAACAACTTATGCAAATGACCGATCCTGAGAGCAACAAATTATTTAGCAGGTTCCTTATTTAAACACAAAATTAATTCTCTCTTTTGGAAAAAAAAAAAAAAGGAAAAAGAACAAAGAAAAAAAAAACTATTAAAAGATCATTAGCATAACAATAAGTTATTCTTTTTTTTTTAAATAGAATAATTTAAATTTATATTATGAATACTTTACGGTAAGACAGATATACACAAAAGCAAAAAAAAGGAAAAAGAAAATCAACATATATTTTTTTTCCCTTTTTTGTCTCTCACATTTTTGCATCTCATTTATGTTTATAACTTATTTACATTATTACACTTGTTTAACTTCAAAAAGAAAGATGAAAAAAACAAGTTGATATAGTTTTTTTTCCATAACAATGACATCACAAAAGGGTAAAAATATATATGTTTATAGGGACACTTGAGTAATAAAAAACTCTTATTTAAGTGTCTTATCGGAGATTTAGTATTCAAATCTTTATGAATATATGTATTTTTATAATTTTCATGATCCCTATTTAATTAAAAAAAAAAATGTCCATCAAAGTGGAAAATCGTCCACAAATAGTTGGGTTTCCTGATACTAAAATTTTCGGTTAATCCAAGGAGTGATTAGTAAACTTGTTCAAACAACCCTACTTTGAAATATATTATTTGGGAAGCTTCAAACTTCTAAGGCTGCTAAAATTTCAGTTCAGGATGGTCAAACCTTAAACGATTGCTAACAAAGAATAAAGTTTTCTCAAAACTGAAAAAATTGGAATTTTATTGTAAAAAAAAAAAAAAAAAGAAGTGATTCGGAAAGAACTATGTTGTTTCCGAGAAATTTCAGTATATGACCTTTCGTGTATGATTAAGGTAAGTAAAAATGAATAAAGTAAGGTAAAATTTTTTAATAAAAAATTATTAATGGAATAATTTTAATTTTTTTAAAAGTGGCATAATATATATAAAATACAATAAAATAAATTGAGAGAAATCAATGCAAATTGGAAAATTTTAAACAGATATGAAGAAATAAAATGAGATAAGACAACCAAACAATTAAACCTTAATCATCACTTTTGAAGGGGCAGGCGTGAAGGTGGAAGCTTATTTGTAATAAAATATTTAATTTTAATTATAAAATTGAAAACTCATAATTGTTTCTAGTGTCTTTTATATTCAAAATTTATATGAGTAATTTGAAAATTAAGATGTGAATAGAAACTTTCTGTTACCTAAATGTTAATAATAATGATTTTTTTTTTTTTATACAGAGAATACTCAAATTCGAGATTTTTAAGCGAAGGGGTTGTAGTTTATTGATCTAATGTTAATAATAATACAACAAAAATTCATGACCAAGAGAGCAAGGGACAATATTTAATTATTCACTAATATTATCAACTTTAAAATCATGAGTGTGCTAATTTTGAAATAGACAAAAATAGAATTAAAAGAACTAAAATTTTCAATTTTCAAATTGGTAGATAATAAATTGAAAATCAAATTCCATAGTATAAATAAAGGATTCAAAATAATTCAGATAAAATGTTATTTTAACTTATACATCACAATACTTATTCTCAAATATTTATGATAATTATTTATTCGATGAAGAAAACTCAAGTTGATTCTTATGCCTTATCATATTATTTAGGACATTCAAAACATTATGCGGAAAAAAAAGAAGGTCTGCAAAGATAATCCATCTCAAATTTGAAAAAGGTAACTTAAAAGTTTTTCCTCAATCACGTCAATTAGGTTTAAGAATCAAAGATTATGAAGATTTTGTTGAAAATTTTCCCTTTCAATTAATGAAGACTATTCTTAAAAGACAAACACGCAGGACTTTAACTTTTGCTTTGGCCTGTAACAGGAGGGAATCACATTTGTATGCGCTAAAGCTAAAGAAAGCACAAGATATTGGAGTGATAAAAAATATTTATTTAAATATATTTTTTAAAATTTATTATTTAAAATTTTATATATATATTTTCATGATTTTAAGACCCCAGTGTAATAAAAAGAAAAAATAAAGCATGCTTTAATTTGATTTGAATTATATTATATATATATATTTTTATAAATTATCTTTGATGATATATTAAATATAATTAAGTTTGATAAGAATCGAGTTGAGATTTTAAAAAAATAAAACATTTTTAATATTTATTTTTTATATAAAAATCGAAACTAAAATCTTATTTTGAAAAATACCATTACTCGAGCTGTTGCAGCTAAACTGAAGTTGACTTGAATTATCATCATAATTAGCGGATAATGGTAACCCCTCCCGTCTTTCCAATGTCAGGGCACTTCCGTCATGATCGAAGTGTGCATGCGCGCGCAAATGGGACCTGCACCGAAAAGACATAAAAATACTTGCACCATACAACATGGAAATATTCTTGAAAGGGTAGATTTTTTCAGTGATTTTCAAAGGATAAAATGTAAATTCTTGTCGTACCTATTTTCATTTTACAAATTAATTAAAAAATATCAATACCCTGGTCACGACCACGAGCCACTAAATGAAGGTTGACTCGAATTATTATCATAATTAGTGGATAACAGTAATCTCTTTCGGATGTAAGGACAATTCTGTCATAATCGAAGTGGGCATGCGCGCCCAAATGGAACTTTCACTGAAAAGACATAAAAATACTTGCACCATATAACACAGAAATATGCTTTAAAGGTCACTTTATTTTTATTTTTATTTTCTATATAATAAATTAAAATCGAATAAAAAAATATATAAAAATAAAAAGCCTTTACCCACCTTTTTTTACCTTTTTTCTTGGGTAACATGAATTCTAAATTGGAGCATCGTGTGCTTCTGCTCCTCTAAGCTATAGGAAAAAAAATGGTGATTTTCCGATTTAAATTAGGGACAAATAGATGATCTAGCATGTACTATGTAAATACAATCCTTGGTGTGGCAGTGTTAAGTGACTATTAATATTTGTGATATAGTTTTTTATTTGTTTTATCTTATTTTCAAAAACAATGTTTTTATGGGTTATGGTTAAAAAAAAATTACCTAAAAAATATAAATGTGTAGGTAAAGCTAAAATATTTGATTGGCTTCTTGGCATAAAGAGTGATAGAAGTTTAATTTGAATAGGGGTTTGCAAGTCAAAATAAATATTTAAGAATTAATCCTTAGAATGACAAAATTAAGGAATTGAATTTTGATAATTTTTTTTTTCTCATCCTTTCAATGAGACCATACCAGTGGTGGTCAACAGAACAACCAACATGGCTTTGGTACAATAATTGAGGGAGGCAAAGGCAATGCCAGTGAGCGGGAAAGCATGACCTACAGCTGTGAGGGTGGCTAGGGACTCGGACACGCTCCCGATTGGGATTGGACTTGCAGCAAAAACCAAAGGTCCATGTCTTATGTCCTTTTTTGGGGGATTACCCTATGCCCCTTAGATCTACTGTAATTTCTATGGGACTGTCAGAATCCTTAACACTCTCTCTTTCCCTCTCATATTTTAAAACTATATTTTAATTAATTTAATATAAATATTTATAATATTCTATTTAAATATAACACCGTTAATCCGAGATTTTTAAAGAATCCAACATTATACCTCGTTAAATTCATAATTTCTACCTCAAAATCTAAGAGGGAACCAGATTCCATGGACCCCACAACCCTGTAAAGATATGGGCTCCACAAGAAACAAACATCAAGTCTTTTCAATTTATTCTAGGGCCTTAGCCTCAGATAATCCTCTAAAACATACTGTGTGCATCTGTAAATTTGGATGGACTTGAATCCTACTTGAGGGCATTTATGTTCTTTTATGCAACATTTGCAGCAGAAGATAAGGTCAATAAGGAAGAAAAATATCCTCAGAGGCTGCCAAATTTTGAGGGATAAGAGGGAATCAATGTATTAGTATGGGGATGTGTTCTATTTATCTTCTTAAGAAAAGAAATTACTTCTTTCCACAGGATCACTTTTTTTTATTTATTTAAAAAAAGAGATGGAAAAATTCAATAATCAAATTTAGAAACAATAAAATCTGATTTATCCTAAAGTTTTTTTCTATATCTCCTGTATTTTTAATGGTTATTAATTTATTATCCATTTTTTTTAATTTAAATACTCTATTGAGTAATAATGTGTCTGAAATCTTGTGACATGTTGGAACTTGGTTCCCATGCACATAATGGTTGCATGTTACTCTTTATCACGTCCCTTTCTTTAATTTGCAAGTATTGATTTGTATTCAGATATGTTTAGAATATTAGGGTTTTTTTTTTTTTTGGGTGACGCCCACCTTCACCAAATTGCACTAAACCACTGGCTAATGATTCCAAACTGATTAAAATTTTGAATGAGTTTTAGCATCAGATTCAAATGTCATCTTCTCTCAAAAAGAATTCTATATAATCAACGTTTTTCTTTTTAATTATTTTTACAATATAACCACTGTATTGAAAAATACTACATATCTCTTGAAATAAGATTTAAAGTTTAAATTTAAAAAAAAAATCATATAAATGTGAAAATAATGTATATATTTCTATACTGAATATTTAACCATGATTCATTTTTCATTTTTTGTTGTATGACTTTGTGGGGGTCTCCTATTCGATTTGGAATACCATACACCAACATCATTATAGTAAGAGTCAAAGATTAGTCGGGCTAATTAAGATTATTGGAGAAAAATTCTACTAATCAAATTGTTATTAATGAAATGGATCCGATCAAAAAGACTATTTAATGAATTAAAAAAGAAACATGTTTAGAACCTTATAATTAAATTTTAGGACCTGATTCAATGAAAAGGAGCACAAAAATGTAGAAGTCACCCTGCCAAAATTATGAACTGAAAAGGGGTTTTATGCACACAAAATATATTGAGTAAAGAAATGTGAAATTCAATTATAAATCTTATTTTACAATTTTGATAGAACGTATGGACTTTACTTCTGGTTCCACCATTGGTGTCCAAAATTATATTTCAACTGATCCGGTTCGAGCATCTGCAGGACCTTATTTAGGAGAACAATTCTTCCAACGTAATTTTTTTTATTCTTAAATTTTGAATATGAGACTTGATGAAGAAATCTTATATCCTATCCTACTGGACGGATTATCATCACTTTACTTGTTATTGCAACACAAATTTATAAATTAAAAGAAAAGGAATTTATTATGGGCTTTTCGAGTATTTCTATTTCCTTTAAGTTCTGATTTGATTAGCAAGAACTGCATCCCTCGGATTCAAAAGAAGAAGATTTCAAATGATCAGCCTTGAAATTCAAAATCAGACCAATGGGGGTTTTTAAGGCCCAATTCTTGTTTTCAGTAAAGCCCAGACCAAGCCCAAGCCCGTCTCATCCTGTCATCACCGCGGATCAAAACGGCGTCGTTAAAAATCGGAGCAGCGTGAACACTCAAAATTCAGGTTCGAGGAGAAATCCTAACGATGTCGAAGCACGAACAATTCAATTGATTTTCTGGTGTAAGCAGAGGTTTCGATGCTTGAAGAAGATGAGGTGCACAACGAATTTTGTATTCATATTTTTCTCAATTTGTGATGCATTTTTAGTTCTTAACCTAATTGTTTTGATTTTGAGTTTGAGTCTCACATTTATAGAGCTGAGAAAGCACGGGAACTATCAGATTGTTTTCAATTCTCTGATTAACGTAAAAACAATCTCACAATTACATGACAACGCTTACTACATAAGACTTACTGGTTTATGTCTTTCATGGTGAAGGTAAAATGGGAATCCTAAGGTGGATGATTGGTTTGATGAGATAAGATTGAATTAGGGAGGAAAGGTAGAAGTGGGAAAATTTAGGATTAGCTTTAATCGACCCAAAAATGCAAAATTTTTAATTAGGATGATTTGGTCAAGTGCAAATAAGTGACATACAAATTGAAGGAGATCAAATGATTGCAAGATACGACATGTTACTATGTAATTGAACTACCCATTTGGTCTTATATAGAGTTGAATGGATAAAAAGTGATTTTTGGTTGCCAAGACCAACTAATTTGGAACACAAGGATTTGTTGAGTTGACTATCATATTCATGCTCTCCATGTAGTTTTTGGACATAATTTCCTGTTCTTTTCTTTGGGCTTCTTGGCTCTTCATGTGGGATAGAAGGTATGTCTGTTGAAGTCCTTGCTAAATTTCCTGAAATTCAAGTTTAGTAGTGTACTTACCTGAGCTAGATTTAGATTACTTTACCGTCCAAGGTATGGTTTTCATGCTTGAATGTTGATCTCTGTGGGCGCCTTATCGATAATGTCTGAATGCTATTTTATCAATAGTAAGCTCGTTTGGGTCAAAATGGATAGCTAGAGTTAATCATTCAGGATAGTCATTTCTTGGATACTTCGTAAATGAAAACACTCACGGTAAAACAAGTCCATTTTTTTTTTTTTTTTATAACTGTATTTATTTTCCTCCCTATCTCGTAAAAGTAGGAATAAGTAATCAATGCAACACAACCACTTGAGCTTTAATCTCAAATTTTGGGATTAGCCGTTTGAGAGACAAATATAGGATAAAGGAAAAAAGAAAAACATAAAATTAAAGTTTGAAAATAAAAATAGAGAACATAACACTAAAAAAATAAAAATAAAAATAACAACAACAACAACAACCTAATCCTTAATCCCAGCCTTGGGTCGGCCATTCAAGAGACAAATATAGGTTAATTTAAAAAATATATATATATATTTCTAGAAACTTAAAATAATAAAAGCACTTCAAATCAAGTCCCTGGTTTTTCAGCTCTCTTCCTCTCTTAATCATTCCATCCAGATATCATGCTTTCTAAAATTTGTGCTGGATCAAACAAGCTGATTTTTGAGTTACCAAAGATGTCATGTTTTTACTGCTTCCCATCCTCCACGGTAGCATTTTGTTAGATGACATACTTCCCTCATCAAGTGCATTGATTCAGAGCATTATAATTTTTTCAGAAAATGATATCTGTTTTTACCATAAAGTTTGTCTCTGACTGAATTGTTTGGTTGCGTCTGGGGTCTTGTTTGTGATATGCTTGCACGTCATAATTTCTTCTTCATTTGGCATCAAGTGCTGTTATTGCATTAGTTATTAGTAAGTCTCCAAAACCCCATCCATTAGGGCAGTTTAACTTCCACTTTCAAAACAATGATGGAAGTTAAAAAGATTTGAGACGGGTAACGTTTATCTTACATGATCTTAGAAGGTAGTCTGTCATTAGAATGATTCATGAAGTTGGAAGTTAAAAAGATTTGTTATGGCTTTGAGTTCCAAAACAATGATGGATATCTAAACTAACATTTATTATTTATTGCTATTAGGATTATTGTAGAAAATCATTTGGTTTTGGGCTTTTCATTATAAGACCAAACACCATACTGAATTTATGAGAGTTGTGAATTGTTTACATGTTCTGCATCATAGCATCTGTATTGGGAGTCATCATTGAAAGTATTACCTAAACTCTTCTGGTTAACCAGCCCCTTTACATAAGAAAAGAAAAGGAAAAACTAGATGGAGAATATATAAAGGAGAAAACCAATTATGGTTAACATTTAACAAATCCTTGAAATAAAGCTTAAAGCTTGCTTCTAATTGAATAGAAAAAAGAAAGCCAAAATGCATTAGGTTGGACAATGGATAGAATATTAATCTATTAGTATCTGTAGGAACTATGATGAGCAATGCACATGTATACATAGTTTTCCTAACCAAAGAGAAATGAAGAAAATAATCCCTTTCTTGATCATCAGCATCATCATCTCTAGTGTACATACTTGTCTTCAATCATTGTAAGATGATTGTACATTACAGAGATGATGCTGGCTATATGAATGCCCTCAAGTTGTTCTTTAGCACTGCTGACAATACAAACCTCTCTATATTAAAATTAAGGCAGAAAATAGAGTAAACCAACCGACCCCTGTAAATGCAGGTGCAGAGTCAGAGACCATCTTCCACCTTTGCTTTACTACATTGTATTTTGGTGGTTGTATGCCAGCTTCCTTGATGTTCCTCTCTCTAACAGAACATGAAATATATTAGGACTTGTTGTGGATGGGATCGGATCCTCTTCGAACTCTTCTTTTGTTTGATTGATTGGGATCAAACATCTTGCTCTCTGGTGATGGGTTCCTCTGTGTGTTCAGGTTCTGCATAGCTTGTGCCTGTAGACTTCGTACAGTTTTTGGTGCTAGCTCATTGTTCCTGTTCCATTTGAGGACAGGGTCAACTTTTTCTGCTTGAATCATTAATAACCCAATGCAGATAAGAAAGACAAACATTCCATGAGCACTGAGAGCCATGATCTTTACTCAAGAACAAACAGGAAGTATCTTCTTTTCGTTTAGAGTAATGAGAGAATAAGCAGGTTTGAGATTGTGATCCCTCTGTTCTTGTGATCCATCCCTGTAGATATAAGCCTGGATGCCTTTTATGGAATTTGGAAGGGAATTAAAGCATAAAGCAATGAGGGCCCCAAAATAGGAGTTTATATTCAATCCCAATCATAAGCCTGCTATTTAAGCAAACTAAGGCTGTTATAGGAGAATCTGACAATTATGAATAATGGGTTTGGAACTGCACCCTTGAGAAGCCCGACACCTTTTTTTTGTATGTTACCAGCATCCCTGTCTAAATCTCTTGGTTTCTTTGCCGCAATGCCACGTCATCATTTCCCTTACGTGCATAGACACTGAACGTGTTTGTTCATGCTAAGCTCTACAAGGCTTTGTGCATGTGCTCATTTTAAGAAAAAGCAATGTTAGAGCCTACATATTATGTGCTTTAAGGGAATAACAGATCTGGTATGGTCTGGAATTTATTCTTACCATAAGATTTGATGCTGGGGCATATTTGTAGTTTCTTGTTCCTTTGCTACCAAGGAAAGAAACCTAAAAGTGGACAGGAAATGGTCATGTCGTAGTTAATACTGTTGGATTTGCTATAGTGGCAAACAAAGATGTATAAAGCATATGTGGGAGAGGGAGGAATGGGGATCAGTATAAGCCCTAAAAACCAAGGACTCACTTTATGCCATTCTAAGATCTCCTCCACTTTTAGAATTCCAAGCTCTATTCTCTATGCAACAAAAAATAACGGTCTTGGTTTCTTGTGCTAAATGAGTTTCTTTATGCTTTTCTTTTGCTCCTGCTTTGGCTTGCGAAGTTCTGTGTCATCATCTCCCCATTCAAAGAAGACACACCTCAAGCCTCTCTCTCATTTTTAATTTGTATCTCGTTTATCCATGTAGACCACCTTTTCCTTTTTTTACTTTTTTCTTTTCATTAATATACAAAAATCACATGCAACTAAGAACATTCTAAAGAATAAGTTCTCTCACTTTATGAAAATCAGTTAATGGGATTCTATGTGGCTTGCAATAATTAGTTATCATCCAAGCAATGATCCCCCGCTTGAATTTGCCGTAATGTGTTAATTCTCAGCTTGATTTTTTTCCAATTAAAGAAAAAGTGCAGTTTACTTGTTTGCCTTGTATCCATTAGATTCATATCTTCTTGTGATGGTTTTCTTCACCGCCCTGTATGCACATAAACACAATACGGTGATCTTATTAGGTTTATTCCTCTTTTGTGTTACCCACCACATGGGCCATCTGATGTAATATTCTGTTGGCTTGACTTAACATGGCATAAGTGATTTAAGTTGAACTGTATAAAAAAATTTAACCTTGTGCTTGTCTCACCATTAAATTCAGCTCTTGAAGATATTCACTCTTGTATGTTACTTATATGTTAATTAATGGTCTCAGGGATGGCGGAATGACGAAGAACAACTTAATCAATTGCCCATTGATGGATGCTTATGCAGACATGTTGAAACCAGTCTCTGTGACATTCACTTTTAAATGCAACCAAGCTGATTATGACTGGCCTATGGATTGGGAACAATGTTAAGTGTAGTCTATGAAGCTTTTGATTATTATTACTATAGGGAAAGTATTATTATTATTATTTTTTTTTGTGACAGCATGTTTCGGTGGGCACTTTATGCCTTAAATTCGAAATTTGTGATACCGAGTAAGCATTGAGAAAGGAGGAATGGTCCCCCCCCCTCCAAAAAAAAAAAATAAAAATTCCTGGGGAGTCTCCGGAGGGGTCTTAACCAAACAAAACTTCTGACTTAAGCCAATAATTTTCCAAATGTGGATTTGGATATATGGTAGGTGGGACCTTTTGCTTTGATCATGGTACGGATACGTACTATGTTAGGGTTGTTATAAGATGCACTTGCCTTCGGATTAAAGCGTGTTACGGTTAGAATCTCTCTAGGTGGTGGGATCCCTAATCCTCTTGTTTTTGAAAAACAAGAAAGAGAAGAAATAAAGAAGGGGAATTGCAGATATTGTTTACCCTCCTCTCTCTCTGAGAAATATAATTAACAAATGAGTTGTGGGGGTGTATTTGTGGATTCTCAAGGGTGGTCTTAAAGTTGTGGCTTATAAGTACTTTAGTTGTGAATTATGGGCGCCACTGTGGTTCAATCTCTCCTTTGGCTGCTCCGGTCTCTAAGACTAAGCTCCCCATAAGCAAAGAAAAAGAAAAAGAAAAGAAATAAAAAGAAAAACAAGGTGTCAAGAAGGTAAAGTCAAGTCTGAGCTGGTACTCGTCGCAATAATCCCATCTTTGAACCATTTTGTAGTTCAAATTTTTATTTCATTCTCAGCTGGCTGGCCCTTGATGTTTGTGACCTTTAATTGTGATGTGATCGGCTTATTGATTTATTTGTTATAAAAATTTTGATAAATTTAGAATATCTACCTATTCCTTGTTATGCGGGCTAAGAAAGCAAGCAAAGATCACTGACGGGTGAATGGGAGAAGACTAGCATTCAAGTGGGGACTAGATTAAGGCTGTTGTGACATTGGGATCAAGTTATGGAATATCGATGCGTGAACTCGACTCGATTGTTAGTTAAGTGAGCTCAAGCTCAAGCTCATGAGGCTTACATTTTTCAAGCTCGAGTTCAAGCTCGAAGTGTCATCAGGTATCATTGGATAGTGTTTCGGATAATGTTATTTTCTTTATTTTAAAATTTATTTTAAAAAATATAATTATTTTAATAAATAAAAATTATTTTAAAAAAATAAAAATTATTTTAAAAAATAGACTCGTCAAACTTTCAAGGTCAATACTAAACTATCCGAACTCAAACTTGAGTCGAGTTTTGATCAAAGTGTCACAGATATCCATGACACTATCAGAGTGTCATAACAGGCCTAGACTAGACTAAACTTGTAATAGATGGAGGTTTTAGATTTGAGTTTTGTCATCCTTTGGAGGCGGGGGGAAGATAGACCCATGTCAGTATATTTCTTTAATGCAGTTTTTCCCCTACCAACATCACTGAACTCTTATGGAGTTGGCATTTGTTTAATAAGCTTCCCTCTCAAAGAGCAGGGCAAGTCTTGTGATTTAAGGTTTACCTTGTCTACATTGTTTTCTTCTTTCAGATTCGGGCAACTCGTCGGAAATTTCTTGTGCTGAAAATTGCATTTACAACTGAGATCACACCTAATTCAGCTGAATGTTGATAATAGATCTTGATTAAAGATATGATCCCACCTCTCCATCAGTTGCAAAATGGAGTTCTGAGGAGAGGAGTGATGTAAAAAATGGAGATACAAAGAGAATGTCACCAAACATGTTAAAAATAGATGCTTTACTTGTTTCACTTTAAGAATCTTCTCATTAGAAAACCTAAACAAATAGAGGGTACAACATGTAAGCATGAAGAGGAATTTATATGTTTCTACTTTATCAAGCTAATGCCTGAACAAAATCACAAAGAAATCAGCATTATCATCGCTACCTGTATATATGGCCTTTCACAAATCAATTTGATACAATTATCTATTCATTTGGTTTACCTGTGCTTTTATCAAGAAAACTTCAACTAAAAGCAGTCATCCGAATTTGATCCGGCAGCTTTCAAACAGAAAGAATCAGTAGCCAACATCAAAAGATCAGATCCTCACTAGAAATTTAAGAGAGACAGTACTGAATTTTACATTTTTAACATATATATGAAAGCATCTCTAATGTAACACATCCGAAACATTTTACATATTCAACATGACAAGAAGCTCCCTACGGCTCATCCCTGGAAACATGGAAATTTTATACAACATATTGGAAATCAGAGAAAACAAGAGAAATATGACGGCTTGACGTTTAATCAAAAAATCAAAAGAAAATTATGCCGGGCAGGGGCCAGGGGGAATATGTAGGACTCGAGAAGTACATTTACAATGTGCATGCACCGCAATAAGCAACAGCAATCCTCATGATTTTCTCATTCCCTACACTAGTATCCACGTTGCATGCCAAAGAAAATCGAGAAACAGATACAAGAATGCATATGTTACACTGGCTCCTGGCGTGGAGCAACCATAGGTCGCGGTCCTGGTGCTATGGTGAAGTGGAGACCCCGCCTCTGACCAGATTGCAGCACAAATGCAACTTGTGTTGCTGCCAAAGCTGCCGCTTCCTGTGGGTGAAAAAGAGGTATTTTTAGGAAATCTAGATGGAATCAGTCTGTTACCTTTAACAAAATACTAGGGCATTTGCATGATACTTAAAGAGCCACCAACCTGCCTCTGCCTTCGACGCTGCAAGATACTGATCGCCCATGCCATGATGTAGCATGGCAAAAGAAACCCAGCAGCACGAAGTAAAAAGAGCTACATGAACATTAAATATCAATGGGACTTGTTCTGACAGAAATATCGTCATCATCATCTCCGAAAACTAGTGTCACAGAAACCCACATAAAAGAAATCCTACTTACAGAGAAAAACGCAGTAGTCTCATCATCATCATCACTATCTCCATCAGTTACAGTCAGAGCATGACGCAAGAGAAGAAGGGCCATTAACTGCAAAAACAATGAGAAAGCAAGTTAAGATCAATCCTAGAAGTGCACTGATCATGGAACCATAACCATAGATTCCTAATTCAAAGATGGTGAATGATGGCATATGTTCAACAGCCAACTCTCCTGACATGGAATAGTTGAAAATAAATAAAGTTTGATCCTGTAGACACATGAAAAGATGCAGCAAGAATTATTGTTACCTATCATGACTGGCATGGTTAAATGAAGCAACTGATTATCAAAGTGGGGGATGCACTAAGGATCATTAGTCTTATTCAAATTGGTCATTCAAAACTGATGTTTTACATAGGTCACATGAAGTTTGCAGCTTTACAGTATCAGATGTATGGCATGTATTGGAAGTTAAAAATAATGCAAGTATATCAACTCTCCGATGAAGTTTCTGGACAGAAATCTCTGCAAAAACTTAAGAAAAAGGTTGAGCACTTCAATTTTCAACCCACAACACTCAAATAGTTGCAAGAGTAATGCAGTAACCGAAGATTAGGACAACCTTGAAAGAAGTTATGTATTAACAGAAAACAAAAAAGGCATGTGTCTCAGCATGCACTACCTTCCTAGTCTGTATTAGAAGATGAATTGCCATAATTCATTCAGAATGTCCAAGGTAAATAGACATGGCAATTTTAGTACTGAGAAAATTGCATTAGTTTGATAAAATTCATAATATGAGGGCTTACAATTAAAGCAGCTGAACGACAAAATGCAGCTCCACTGGCATTAGTAGCAGCATATTCATCATACTCAGTTTCCAAGAAATGATGTTCTGCCTCAGCCATTGCCAGAAGGCGAGGATCGTGCAGATCCAAAGGGGTTCCAGAGATTGTCCAGCCACCACTGCAAGAGAAAACCAGGAAATTCAATATCAAAGTGAATCATGTTATTATACTGTCCCTACATTTTTAATTACTGAAGACTCAAACCAGATTTAATCTCAAAACGAAGCTACCACATCAACTTCAAAACAATCACAGAGGAAAGAAGAAGTGAACTTGCCCAATGTCAATAGCAGTTTCTTCAACATGAGGTGGTGGAGCAGTATAACCTGGTTGATAAGGCTGTACATCAGATGAAGAGGCCACAGTTAGGGGAAAAAAATTTTTCCATCTCATAAACATAAATAGAGCAGAGCTACTTCATATTCTAATTTCAATGCGGTAGTCCCCATCAATTTGCCATACACTCTTAACACAGGAAATGAAAAAAAAGGTACTGTGAACAGGCAAAATATGAGGAACAAACAGTGCCAACAATGCAGCAAGGGCATCCATCTATGGAACAAAACAAAAATATAAACCATTAAAGGAAGACTAAAGACCATAATCAATTGTTGCATCATAAGATGGCAATCATAAATTATCAATCTAATAAAATCTAAATTCCATCTATTCATTGTATCATAAAATTGTAGACATCATATAACAACCTCACCATTCCCATATCAAAGGATCAACAGACTTCATAAGATTGAGCTTACATGGACCAAACATGACTCGCAAAAACCCGAGCAGCAAAATTAGGGGTGAGAGAGAACATCCATAGACGAGCAAGCAAAAGAAACGTGCCAGTGGTATCATCATAATCCAAACATTAGTCTCTCTGAATACACATGCTAGTATGTATAGCAGCTTCCACCCACACCCATGAAACTTGCCCAGCCCCATCCCTAATATCAAAGACCAGAGTATAGAGGGTAAGATGGGTTCATGGAATACCTTTAGAATCTGAGTAGGATCCATGGCAAGATAGGTAGAAGTCATGCCCCATCCCTATTATGTATTTACGATATTAGGAGAAAAAGGAAACATTTTTTCCCAGCCCTAGCTGTGCATTAATTAATTTTTATCCCTTTCTGTCTTTCTCCAATGGAAAATTCCTGGCAACAAGTTCATTTATACACCACTTCAATTGTCAATCTCTGCCTTCAATTACCCCAATACATTCTCCTCTGTCATTTTCCTCTTTCCTCCTTTTCATTTTAGTCATCATCATTTTTGTCTATTTTTATGTATGATGGCCTAAAGGAGAAGAAGAATCCTCCCAAGCTCCCCCTCCCAAATCTCTGAGCTTGGGATGGGAAGGCATTCTTTTCGTTGATGCAGTGGGAAGGAGAGGTTACACTTGATGGCAAGCAATAGAATTCAAATTCATGTCAAGTTTCTAAATATTTGCAATAATATATCATGAGCAGCAACTCAAATGAATGATGTTTAACCATGTAACATGAATTTTTGAACTTTAAAGACTAAACTAAGAATTATAACAAATAATAAGAATAATGATTAGGAACACACAATTAACTAGCATACTGATTAAAATCAAAAACATCAACCTAACAAATAACACCATGTATATTTACTTCATCATGCATTGGGACACACAAGGAATCATCAACATTCCTTTATGGGTAGGAAATGGGTTAGTTGTGGGGACTTGGTATTAGCATCAACTCCATGCACTAAAACAAGACCTATCAAATGCTGCTAGGCTTGATATTGAAAGTTTCCATCAAAGATTAGCCGCCCAAAATTAATTCAGACTATGAAATGAAAAACCCATGTGTCGTTTTGAACCTATACATTCTTGTTATGTATTACCATCATAAAGGGAAAACATGCCTTAAGAAAGTGAAGCTTTGTCACTTTCTTATCACAACTTTATCCCTGCTTTAAATTTTAGACATGCGGTAAAATTGATAATGCATTAGCATTCAAATGAGAGTAAAAATCATCCACAACTAAATAACCACCCCTTATCATTTATTTTATACTCACCTCACAAGCAAGTATCCTTTTCCTTCTCTAACTTTTCAAATTTTCTACATTTCCCTCTTTACATTTCTCTTAAATTTTACTTATTATTATTTTTTAGACATACACACACAAATGTGACAAACTTCTTGTATAAGGAATCATAGAACTCCCACAAATAAACAAATAAGTGTCACACCTCTAATAAAAGGTCCACAAGGTTGGGAACAGAAGCACAGTATTCCCTGGAGACAGTCAAATGGTGACTTATTATCCGCTAGCTTACAATTTTTAGATATAGGGAAAAAAATGTGTGAGGCTTAAAATGCATACAAATTATTTCATGCTCACAACGGCAGAAAATTTTGAAACTACATTATTGAAAGTACACAAATCCAGGAAAATTATGCCTTTGTTTCATTGAGCAATACAAAATTTTACTGTCGTGTTTGCGAGCACCAAAATACAATAGCTAAAAATGAAGCAAATCAGCAAACAAGAGTAGTATGGTACCTGATGACAAATCTCACAAGTTATGTTTCCTTTCTCATTGCACCAGTGTTGAACACACTTCCTGTGAGCATACTGCATAAATGTTACAATTGTTAAGGAATTTCCCAGGACAGCAAAATCAACGAGAAAAAGAATGCAAAAGATAGTTCCAAAAAATCCCAAAGTTAGGCTTTACTGCATGAGCTACATAAACAAAAATGAAAGAACTCAGGATCAGAAGTTGATATGGATTACAATAGGCAGGAATATACACTGTTAACTGAAAATTTTGATCTTGACAAATAAATACATTTGAATCCAAAAGTCCCAATCTTATTCAATAGCACACCATATGTAAAGTCAGAGTAGCTGTTCTATGCCATCTAGCGAATTTACTTTTACTCATTTAACAACCCCTAAATCTGTTTATGACATAAAGGGCATCTATTTTCATCAACCTGGCATTTTCTTTTCCATCCACCACATTTTTAAAAATACCCATGATAAAAATTTGGCCCTGATGAGGATATCATATATAATCAGTACTAACAGTACTTGCATTGTCGTTGCTCTCGCTTCACACAGAGATGTCAACCATCGATTCAATAAAAATTACCTTAAAACAAAAACCTCCAAAACTTCCAAACCTTTTGTCCAGGTCATGAAATGTATAGTTAATAAAGTGGCTCTTTACTATCCGGGGAATTAACCTCTTCTTATTAAGCAATCCATACAACCGTCTACAACAATAAAGAGAAAATATTTACATAAACCTCACAATTACTCCCCCCCCCCCATCATATCAATTGGATTCTCCCACGTCCTGAGAATGGTCTTGCGCGTAACATTATTTGGACCGACAAATCGACTGAAATGACAGAATCCAATGAGACGAGTTTCAAAGACTAAGAAATTATAAGACACCAAATTTTTGGTCATTGATTTATCAATTGGGCTCTCAATTATCAATGTTGTCATTGTCATTTCCCTCTCTCTCTCTCTCTCTGTGTCAATTATCAATCGTAAGACACAAATTTAAGACAAATTATACCTTCAAGCTACCACTGCAGCCACAGGGAGCCTCCAAATTGTTAATCCGATCCTCCTCCTGACAGATGCGGCATTCTCCGAGCGGAATCAACGGGGCTTCTTCATCAAAATCCTCCTCATCCCTCCTCTCTACATCATCTCCACCAAACGATGGCCTCGATGGTCCTGCAGACTCATCGCACGGCACAGCAGGGTTTGGAACTGCAGGCTCATCCGCTGATTCAACAACAGGAGGTCTAACCAAACGATCTACGTATACAACCAAGTGATCGCTTCCCATTTATCCCCCAATTAAAGGTTTAGAAACCCTAGTTCAAAACCTGACATTTCCAAAAATTATCATTAAAAATCAAAAATAAAACCCTAGAAATGAATGAATCCAGGATCCCGTTGCTTAATTTTCATCGGATCCAAGGATTTTTTTCAACAAAAAATAAATGAAGGAACAATCGGAAGATTTTTAGAGAGAGAGAGAGAGAGAGAGGAGAGAGATTTTTACCTGATTTTCTGCGAGTTGTAAGAGAAAAACGCGTGTTTGGTAGAGAGAAGACCAAATGAAGAAAGAGGCTTTCGTTTCGCTTCGTTTCCTTTTCTTGTTTGTTGTAGACGATGATGATGGAAAGTAAGCGACGCGTTTTGTAAGTTTTGGAATTCTTTTTTTTTTTGTTTTTAAATTAAAGGTGAGACTTGGTTTCCGCGTTCTATCGTCGAATGCACCGTTATCGGTGACGTCAGACGGGCTGGTATAGGGGTATTTCCGTCACTTAATGATGTTCGTGTCCTGTTCTGTTTATTCGTATTTTCTTGGACCGGTTCCCTCCTTTTTTTTCTTCTTTTTTTTCTTTTTTTTTTTTGTTTTAATTTTTGGGCTAAACAACGAAGGATGTGATGAGAGGAGAGGACAGAGGTAATTATTTATCTTCTCAAGAATGGTAATATATCCTATTTTAGTTATAATTATTATTTTTGGATAATGACTAAAATTTCTTTTCACTCTTATTTTTATCAAAATTAGATATATAAAATTGTTAACACAAGTTATCCTATTACATTTGTCAAGTAATTCTAAAATTTTTTATAAATTATATTTATTAACATATATTAAATACCAAATAATTTCGTATTTTTCATTTTTTATTTTTTTAATAACTTTCCTCGCCAAATACTGAAAATATAAAACAAATATTTTTAGGTTATATTAGTTTATTGTATAATGTACTTTTTAATAATTAAAATTGTAAATATTTTACAATAAAATTTTGTGAATTATTTAAAAAAAAACTTATTCTGAAATATTACAAGTTAAAAGAGACGTGTTTAAAATACAATCTGGAGAGCATAGAATTGAAACCTTTGAGATCATAAAATTTAGGATAATGTTTATTGTTTTCTTCTTCGTATTAAAATGAGGAGTAATCATATGTGGGACAGAAAAGCAGGCGAAGAATTTTTTGGTAGTCCGCTTCATCCGCAATGAGGTTACATGCAGTTAAATTAGATAAATTAAATAGTATTTTTAGTGTAAATATTTATTAAAGTAAGAGTTTTTTTTTTTTTTTTTGGATAAAATATCTAACTTTTATTTATATAAAATTTTAGTTTTATATTTCTATTGTTGTTTTTTTTTTCTTTTTTTTTTCTTCTTTTCTTTTTTTTTTTTTTTTTTCCTTTCCCTTTTTCTTTTTTTTCTTTTTGAAATATAACTCCCCTTTTTTTTTCTTTTTTTTTTTTTTTTTTTTTTTTTGGTTTTTTTTTTTTTTTTTTTAATTCCCCTTTCTTTTTTTTGTTTGGTTTTAATTTTTTTTATTTTATTTATATAAAATTTTAGTTTTATTTAGTATATTAAATTGAGTAGGTTTGATTTGATACGATTCACGTCCGCAAATAAGAAGAGCTCATGATTCTTGTGCAAGGCACTTCCCAAAATTAAAATGATTCTCCTAAAAAGAAGAGAATTCTGTAGCCAGATGGATGGCATGTATGAGCATGAAAATGAATCATAAGATGTCTGAGTTGAGAAATCATTTTTGCACAACGTTTGATGGAATTCTTTCAACTAAACTCTTCCTTATTAAGTGCAAGAGACCTTATTTTATTTTTCCACTTTTGCCCTCACATTTTGGCTATAAATAGGTCTAGAGTTCTCTATTTTCTCGCGCGCTTGGTTCTTTGTGAAATCTGATGAGATCTGATTCAAACAATAATCGAAGCAATGTTCAAGTACTCAAAAACCCGACCTAACACCTATGGTCACGAAGGGTTTAGTTCATGAACCGAACAACAAATAAAACGAACGACTGGTCCACAAATGCGTTCGGTAAGGCCGAAAACTCATCCCCTCTCACTTGACTGATAACTACCGAACGTATGAAGGGTCGACACCTCTGGCTCCTGTTGTTAAAATGGTAACATTCAATTGAGTTTTACCTTGATTTAGTTTTCTATTTCAGTATGAGACGTATTTTATGGATAAGGAAGGAAACATTCGCTAATCTAATTAATAAAGAAAATAATCTTTCCAAATAATTAAACTTTTCAATTGATAATAATTTCAAATTTCAGACCGTTGAACACTGAAATCTTCGGATCTTCTCGTAAGGTAACTAGGGTTGTAACATCCCGAATACACACGGCTCTTACGGTATTCCATATAAAAGATTTTGATACTCTGTAGCCAGATAAGTTCCCTTGACTATACACTCGACACACAAATCACAGAGGACCCGTCCCCCTTTTCTTTGATTTCGTTCCATTCTCTTTCGAAAATCGCTCTTTCTGACTTGACTATCGGAGTTTCCCCCGCCGGATCACCCTCCTGCGATTTTTTCAAATTTCAAACTTCTTCATCGAGTACCCGTTCGAGTCACAAAGAGCCAGATCTATGGAGTTAAGACCCATCTCTAATAGATTGACGTCGTCTATGGGAAAAGACTAATCATCAGTCTTTCTCATCAGCCTTTTGTCACCAAACAAAATATGACTACAGTTAAGAGAAAAGAATCAATCATCGGATTCAACGACGATAATCTGATCAGAGTTGATCTTAGTTGTAATGATCCTCTAGTCATCGCTACTAGAATAAGGTCTCATACGATCAAAAGGGTCCTCGTCGATCAGGGTGCAGATTGCGATATCCTTACTTGGAACACTTTTCAGCGAATAGATCTCAATGCTTTACATCTTTAGCCCCCAACTGGATCAATCAAGGGATTATTCGATAAACATATTTATCTAGAGGAAATCATCTCTCTCACTGTGACTTTGGGGACCCCCTAACCACGCAACTGTCAAGACCACTTTTCATGTGGTGAAACTATTCTTACCTATAACGCCATCATCGACTGACTGAATATAGACGACCTGGAATCACTACCCAGCACTAGACACATGAAAATAAAGTTTATAACATTAGAAGGGGTTACTACCATTAGGAGTGACCCTGATCCTTACGTCCTCTTTACAGACAGAGACGAACAACAAAATTTTCCAATTGATACCCTAGAACTCTGGGGTGATATCGAACTAATAGACAAACCAAAACCAGGGGAAGAGGTAATTGAGATCCCTCTAACTGATGACCCTACATGGACTCTTCGAATTGGAGCTGTCCTATCCATGTCCCTACGAGAGGCAATTATCAGTTGTCTGCAACGGTATTCCAAAGTTTTCACTTGATCTCCTGAGGACATGCCCGGTATCGATCCTTTAGTAATTATTCATAGACAAACCATGAATACTGGTTACAAATTGATCAAGCAGAAGAAGAGGGTGCTTGCCCTCGAACATTAACGTGCCATCCAAGAAGAGATCCGAAAGCTACTAACTGTTGGATTCATCCGTGAAGCTAAATATCTCAAATAGTTAGTTAACATTGTCCTGGTAAAGAAAGCAAACGACAAATGAAGGATGTGTGTAAACTTCACAAATCTCAACAAAACATGTCCGAAAGACAGCTATTCCCTCCCGAACATTAACAAATTGGTGGACAACACTTCAAGCCATCAACTCTTAAATTTCATGGATGCCTATTCGAGGTACAACCAGATACGAGTGGCACCTGAGGACGAAGAGAAAACAAGCTTTATCAATGAGTTCAGTATGTACTGTTACCGAGTTATGCCTTTCGGTCTAAAGAACGCAAGAGCAACCTTTCAACAACTGATTAACAAAGTCTTCAAAAATCAATCCGGCCGAAACATAGAAGCATATGTAGATGACATGCTTGTCAAAAGCGCCGACGCTGAGACTCATATTGCTAATCTCGAGGAAACCTTTCAGACGCTCGAATGCTACAACATGCGATTGAATCCCACCAAGTGTACTTTTGGTATCGCGTCTAGTAAGTTCCTGGACTTTATGATCATCAATCATGGGATCGAGGCCAATCCTGAGAAGAAACAAGCCATCCTCAACATATCGCCACCTCAAACACTAAAGGAGATGTAGTGCCTCATCGATCGAATAACGACTCTAAGCTGATTCAAGTCGAAAGTCGGAGAAAAGTACAAATCTATCTTCGATACTCTAAAGAGATCCCAACAGTTCACATGGACACCCGAATGTCAAGCCACATTCGAGCGACTCAAAGAGTATCTCATGACTCCTCTGCTGCTCTCCTGTCCGATCTCTGGTGAGAAACTCTATCTGTATCTTTCTATTTTTAATCATATGCTTTGTTCTGTCCTTGTAAGACAGGAGCCAACTATCCATAAGCCAATCTACTGCATCATTGGATACTTAAGGAATCCGAAGCCAACTAACGACCGATTGAAAAGATAATATATGCTTTGGTCATTTCGATCAGACGCCTTCAGCTATATTTTCAAATCTATACCATCATGGTGCTTACTGATCAACCATTAAAACAAATCCTTTAGAAGAGAGACACATTTGGCCATCTGATCAAGTGAAGTGTTGAATTGGGCAAATTCGACATCTAGTACTAGCCTCGACCTACAATCAAAGGCCAAATCTTGATCGACATCATCCTTGAGTGCACCCTTTTGGTCACAACCGAACCGGAGTTCATTGATAGTTCTAACAAATGGTGATTGCCAGACTAGACGATACACGTTGATGGATCCTCAAACTCCTTGGGTAGTGGAGCTGGACTCATACTAATGGGTCTGAACAATTTCAAAATAGAATATGTCATCCGTTTCGACTTTAGGGTCACCAATAACCAAGCGGAGTATGAAACCTTGTTGACTGGACTTTGAATTGCAACCAACACGGGAGCCCAAAGCGTTCGGGTATTCACCGATAGCCAATTGGTTGTCAAACAGATCGAAGGGGTTTACGAGATTAAAGACCCGATCATGGCCAAATATCTAAGCAAGCTACACGAAACGATAACTCAACTAGACAGAGTCGACATTCAACAAATCCCTTACTCAGAAAATGCATGAGCCGATACGCTCTCTAAATTGGCTAGTTCAGATTCAGTTGTCTCAAACCGAACGGTCAATATCGAAAGCTTACCACATCTCAGTATAGATGAACCTGAGAGGGTCCTTGTGACGGACCAGCCACCCAATTGGAAAGACTCGATCAAAGTATACCTGAGAGACAATTGACTGCCTGACTCACCATTGGAGGCAGCCAACCTAAAGCAAAAAGCCGCCCACTATGCAATCATCAACGGAAAATTGTACCAAAATTTCTTCACTCATCCGTACTTAAGATGCTTGACCTTGGAGGAAGGAAACTATATCCTCCGAGAGATCTACGAAATAATATGCGACAGTCATCTAGGAGCATGAAACTTAGTACATAAAGCCCTACGACAAAGGTACTACTGACCAACTATGAAGACCGACTTGAATAATTATGTCAAGAAGTGTGATAAGTGTCAACGATTCTCTCAGTCCCACGATTACCCTCCACCAAACTTAGCCCTATGGTGGGGCCATGGCTATTCGCACAATGGGGGATGGACATTCTCGGATCATTCCCACCTGCTATCGGATAGTTCCTTATAGTGGTCATCGACTACTTCACCAAGTGGGTAGTGGTCGAACCTTTAGACCAGATAACAGCAGTCAAAACTCAGTCGTTTGTATGGATTCACATAATCACTCGGTTTGACATACCTCACATTCTTATCACGGACAATAAAAAACAGTTCAACAATACTAACTTTTGAGAGTTCTACACCAAACTTGAGATCAACCATCGATTTTCATCGATCGCTCATTCACAGACCAATGGATTAGCAAAAATAACCAACAGGACGATTTTTCAGGGGCTAAAGACTATACTAGATAAAGCCAAAGGACGATGGAAAAATGAGCTCTACAGTATCCTCTGATCATGCTGCACCACAACCCGAAGGACAACCGGAGAAACTCCATTCAACCTGTCGTATGGAAGTAAAGCTATTATACCTGTGGAGATCAGGATTCATTCGCTCTGGATAACTAGGTACGATTTCAAAAGGAATGATTCACCTTGCGCGAACGCCTAGATCTACTCCCCGAGCTACAGGTATCTGCATCCACTCAAATGGTCGGATATCAACAGCAAATGACACAATACTACAATTGAAGGGTCAGAAGTCGAACGTTCAAACCAGACGATCTTGTGCTAAGAAAGGTAAAAGCTACCGGTTAACTCTAACCCGGGGGCAAGCTAGCCCCCAATTGGGAAGGTCTCTATAAGATACACTCTATAGTTCGTCCAGAGGCTTATCATCTCAATAAATTAGACGGATCGGTCGTGTCCGGGACCTAAAACACAGAGAACCTACGGATTTATCATCAGTAAGTCATATCGTTTCCCATCAACAGAAGAACTTTCTATCAGGTAAACTCCTAACTATTTTCCTTTTAATATTCCTATTGGTTGATTTCTAACGTTTTCACTTCTATCGGTTGAATGGATCTATATCTCCGAACGGGTCTTAGTTGCCCTGTCCTACTGATGGGCTTTATCTCCCCGAATGGACTTTAGTCATCCTATCCATAGTTCGACCTATGCATTGACCCATATATCTTGAAATTTATGGTTCAACCGGTTGAACCGTTGGGTTGTTAATTCAATCGTTATTTTTTTTATTATTTTAAAATTTTAAAATATATATAATTATTTTTTAAATATAAAATGCTCATCCGTCAATTAGATATTTTGTGAGGAAGAAGGTCTACGTGGAAGAAAAAAAAAACAATACCCACTTGTCTATGCTTGTATCTTTTTATATTCATACGGATATAAAAATCAATGCCCACTTTTAGCAAAAAAAAGGACAAAAATTTGCGCCCCTCGCTATTCTCTCTCTGCTTTTTTTTTTTTTGGCTTTTTCTATAGACACAACATGCTGCCCTATCCTTCTTGAAACTTACAAAATTTCTTCTCCAATAAGTAAAAACACTCTTCAAATAAGATAGATCACAAAGAAGAAGATCTTCAAATTTTAAAGAAATGCATTTCCTCGCCTCTCTCTCTCTCTGCCGGGCTCTTTCCGCCCCTTACCATCAATCGTCGTCTGCCATCACCGTCACCGTCAATTGTCGTCTTCACAGCTTCAGAGTCGTAAGTCGCAACTCAAAGAGAGAGAGAGAGGTAGAGAGAGGTCACAAACTTTTGATGAAGTAGAGGGAAGCAAAGACACAAAGAGGTGGAGATTGGGCTTACCCTAAAAGTGAGTTTAACTTCAACAAAACCCATATGGTTTTTTTAAAACGCACGGGTCATGCGGTTTTTGGGTTAAGCCACATTGACCTGCGAGTTTTGGAAGGTCAATTGCACAAATGATCTAGATGGTGAATCGACCCACACACTGTGCGGGTGGAGGGTTGATTCGGTCCGACCGACGGGTCGATTCAGGTTTAATAACTATAATCCTATCCTATTGAAGGGATCTATCTCCCCAAACGGGTCTCGAACGAAACTTGGTCGCCTCATCCTACCGAAGGGATCTATCTCACTGAATGGGTCTTAGGTGTTCTGTTCTACCAAAGGGATCTATCTCCCCGAATGAATCTTAGTCGCGCGGTCCTATCGAAGGAATCTATCTCTCTGAACGGGTCTTAGTCGCCCTGTTTTATGGAATGGATCTATCTCTCCGAATGAGTCTTTGTCGTCCCGTCCTAACGAAAGAATCTAACTCTTTGAGTGGACCTTGGTCGTCTCGTCCTACTAAAAGAATTTGTTCCACCAATTAAGTTCGCATCGATGGACATACCGAGCATACTCCTACCGATCAGGAAAGCGTGAGTACAACACCCTGTGTCATTTGCACAAACAAGTCAATTACATAAGTAGTTTGACAATAGTATCATGCAAGTGAACATACAAAAGAAATTCCGACAAATACGATAGATGGCAAGTAAGTAAAGTAAATCTCTTTTATTTCCATACGATGAATACATGTTCGATTACATGAGTAAATATATTCTACAAGTCCCTTAATCGGACCGATTACATCGAAAGAAATACATAAGTGGTCATATTGTCTCGATCATTCGACAACATTGGAGACTAAAAAAACAATAAGTAGAGGAACAACGAAAAATAATCAGTGGCCCTCATCCTCGGACAAGGAAGTTGTCACGTCCTATCTAGTAGTATCGGAGATTTTAGAAATAGTAAGTGAAACTTACATTCAACAATCTGTAGCCCTACCAGGACAAGAAGATCGCTAAAAATGGGGCGAGGAGAGTGTGAGATGGCTATGAATAGACCGAGCGGATGTATCTCAGACATCCATGGGTCCTCACACTTTGTCAGCTCCTCCCATCACCTGACCAGAAGAGAACACAAGCCGGACGATGGACTCAACTCGGAAGGAGACTTTTTTCTTAAATCCGAGTTAAGAACCCCAACGGGAACATTGATAGAGCCCATCATGACGCTCGAGTACCGATCGGCGTGACAAAATCTCATGTCAGTAGTCCCAACTTTGACAAAACCTCATGCCGGCAGAAACCATCTATGCCACTAGACTTCGCAACCTGAAGCACCCCATTGGAGATCCCTCAGAGAAAAGGATTCTCATAAGAAGAAAACCCTCAGACTCGAGGAAATGCATTGAAGAGCACCAAGTCCCATGGTCCCTATTTATAGACACGAAGAGATCTCTTCAAATTTTTGAGCAATTGAAATGCTCCCCTAAAAAGCATGCGAATTAAATGAAAGGTTTTACACCTTCTCGATTTCCTACACCCATTAAATCAAGTGGACGGTTGAAGGCATTAACGCTAGTGGAAGATAGAACGATGAAGCAAAGAGGAGGATTTATATCTCTTCCGCTTTAAATTCGTATCAGTTGTGGATGATTCACAAGATCTCAAGAGACACGTGTCACAAGTCTTCGCACCCCTCCATCCTCTCAAAAAACAAACATTACTCATGACACATTTCTTACGAACCGACGTCATAAGTCGGGGGTAAATATTGAGACACGATCCAAATAACAATCGGAGCAATGTCCGAGTGCTCGAAAACCCGACCTAACAACCATGGTTACAAAGGGTTCAGTTCATGAACTGAACAACAAACAGATTGAACGACTGATCCACAAGCATGTTTGCTAAGGTCGAATGCTCATCCCCTCACTCGATCGATGACGACCAAACGTACAAAGGGCCGACACCTCCAGCTCTTGTCGCTAAAATGGTAACATTTAACTGAGTCTCACCTTGATTTATTTTGCTATCTCAACATGAGACGTATCTTATGGATAAGGAATGAAACTTTCACGAATCTAATCAATAAGAGAAAGAATCTCGCTAAATAATTAAACTTTTCAATTGATAACGATTTCAAATTTTAGACGGTTGAACTCTGAAATTTTTTGATCTCCTCGTAAGGAAACTAGAGTTGTAATACCCCAAATATATATGGCTCTTACGGAACTTCATATAAAAGATCTTGATACTTCTCAGCCAGGTAAGTTCCTTTGATTAGACACTCGACTCACAAATCATAGGAAACCCCATCCCTCTTTTCTCCGAATCTGTTTCATTCTCTTTTGAAAACCGTTTTTTCTAATTTGAATGTTGGAGTCTCTCCGTTGGAATATCTTTCGACAGTTTTTTACATGTTACAAACTTCTTCATCGAGCACCCGTTCGACTCATTAGGAGCTATATCCGTGGAGTCAAAATCTATTTCCAACAAAATCAAAACAAAGTAACAAAGTGATTGTTCACGGTGATTCATTCATATTTATGAGACTCTTGAGAGAGAGAGAGAGAGAGAGAGAGAGAGAGGTTTATGTGGACTAATCACCCTGAGCAGCGATCTCTTTATTGATTTGAGGTTTCTTTTTTTTTTTTTTAATAAATAAGATTTGCATTTTCGGACACGTTTATAAATTTGAGGTTTGTGTGAATTGCCATGATCAGAAGCTTCTTTATGGGAATGATTTGTGGCATCACATGTATGGAGGTGAAGGTTATCGAAATCATTGTACACGGATTGTGTCCATGGCACTTTAAACATAAAGTAACATAAAGTTCGTGTGAATTGCCACGAACAACAATCTCTTTATGGGACTGATTCGTTGCAGCATCCTCTCTCTCTCTCTCCCCCCCCCCCACTCTTAACAGTTAGTTTTTCGAGCATTCTGTAATGGGTATTTTTTAAAAACTAAGGATCAATGATTTGGCAGAGATTATGATGCATTTTCCTAGTTTTCAACTTCTGAAAATTTCTCAGAAATCGGTTCAAGGTTCAAATACGTACCCCAATCGACAACACCGAGGAAAAGAGTTCTCCGAGGGGACAATTTCTACAGGTTCCTATTACCTTTTATCATTTACTCATTTTTCGTGTAATTTGATTATTTTCCTGAAAACGGTGGAAAAAATGCCGGTGACCGGGAATGAAAATCATTTCAGAACAGCACGTCGGCCCTTGCTTACTTCCTTGTTGATCTAATTTATAAGAACAAAAACAAATATATCAAGCTATCTGATTTCTATGGCTGCGCATTCAGCGAATTAAAAACCACATAAAAAAACTCTACCTTCGCATTTTAATATTTTCTTTCAAGAAATTTCATTGTAAATATGTATAAAAGAACGCATTAAAACAAAAAAAAAAGGATTGCCAGATATACGACTTTTATGCGATCTTTGTTGTTGGTTTGTTTTTTGGATAGAAGAAAATGTTGAAGCCACAAAACCATCGGATCCAGGCAAGAAAAAGATCGGACCATGTTACTGACACTTTTTAGGGACATTTCCGCTATGAAATCACCTCAAATACCATTTCAAACTGGAATTGACAAATAATATAGAAGGAAGCAAATTGTCTAGAGAATTCCCAGAGCTTTGAACATGAATTAATTTACAATAATATCCATTAAAACTGGGAGGGGGGGATAAAACATCTCCCTTCATACATTAATATTTAACAATCTACAGTAAATGACTTTCCGGTACGAGGACGACAGACGACAGACCATACACATCCTCCCTTCTTTCTACAGCCCAAAATGGCATCATATTTTCTTTCCAACTTACCTAGCTGTGGTTTCAGCAGTCAAGTGCATAAAGGGCTGCAAACAAGGTTGTTGACACCTCTATCAAACAATAGTAATGATCATCTTTTTTCACAATAGGATCCCTGACTGGGTCCTGCATTTGGGGACCAAAACCTCACAAGCAACAAACACTGGAGAATCATAATGAGATAGGTACCCCAGACAGGTTATTGAGGTCAACGGAGAGGGGAGAGCTTCATGTCAAAACCAGTGAAGTGGCTAACAGCTCTTGCCTCCTAATTAGCAGGATATGAAACCACTGAGATTTTGTACCCTCTACAAAAATCTATCCAACTCTATCAACACGACTAACTATATACCGCCCATTTTCTAGATCGTATATTGTTTTCAATTGGGGCTTCCACAACTTTGATATGAGCCATGCCACAAACATCAATAGTATGGAAATGACAACAAGAGAGAGCAATGTGGATGACCCATCACTAATAAATGTAGATATCCAGCTTGACTGCTCTATTTTCAGGCTCGTTGTGCTCTGCAAAATAAAAGCTCCCAATGCCCAATCAAGTGGGACATTTTCCACCTGATTAGTAATCTTGATCCTGAGGAAAAAAAAAAGAAAAAATCCCATCGGTCAATTGATTTGGACTACCCTAATATAAAAAAATGCTCAGCCCACTGACTCAGAAATTGGCCAGTTAAAAGTGATGATCATTTATTATTTTCCATCACATTTGTGTTAAGAGTAGGGCCAAGGTCAGATATTGATTGAAAAAAGCTAAAACTTGTAATCTAGGATATCACAACCATTTTCACTCCCATGGTTGACATTACATGCAGATCTAAAAAGAGGATCAATGATGCTAAGGAACCCAGACTCTTCACTTTCCCGAGCTGTACTCTATCAAAAGGAGAAAACATGGTACTGGGTATGGATGACAGGGTGCCAACACATTCCCATATCACTTCGAACCCAAGTCAAGTAACATAGGATACAGGGAAACAACATGGCTTAATTGCCTGGGACCCCGTGTCTGGGACCCTGAAAGAAGATATGCACATAAGATAACTGTGAAGCCATGAACATCTAAATCATATGGAATCTCCAAAGACTTACCAACAATTTCCTGAAATTTTATTTCAATAAACTCTTCTAAAATCCAAAAAAGGAAAGGGTAAAAAATCAGTAGTTGAGGAATAAATAATATACCTTGCATCTTCCATTGGAATTCCAAAACCGTCATGAAGTAGGGCTACTATATATGCGGAAGAAAAGCAATAATGCACTAAAGCATCTTCATCAAATGACTGGTACTTTCTTTTTAAGTTTGACCAATCTTCTTCACAAAATCTCTGCCCCGCTAACATCAAGTTGGAAAGAGTAGCTCGTGGGGGTAATCGGAAGAACTGATCAAATAGATGGAAATCAGTAATGTTGCATTTAACAACTTAGATTTAGATTTATATATGGATTTCAAATATAAAAAATTTAAATGCTTCATATGAATTATTTTGAAATTTTAGAATTTAAAATTTGTTATTCAGATACATTATATGGCAAGATTAGGATCTACAACTTTTGTAATCCAATTGCATTGTGTTTCAAATAATTACAATTTACAATCAAAACACTCATACCAAGTAATGTTGATTAATTAAGAGAGGGAGATAATGATTCTGTAGTTGAAACCTTTTTTTAGAGAGAAAGAAACAGAGAGCATGTTAAAAATTTGCTTATTTTCTATAAAAGCGTAAAGAGAGAGATTGAAAACTTGAATATTTTTAGAGAGAGAGAGAGAGAAATGGAAGAGTTAAATAGTTTTTGGAGAAAGGAATTGAGAGAGAAATTGAAATATTGGAGTAACTTTAGAGAGAGAAAGAGATAATAAAAAATTGATTTTTTTTTTTTTTTAATAAATAAAAAGAAAGAGGGAAGCACAGGGAGATAGTTATTTATCAAGTGCAAGTATAATGATTATAACTTGATCGTGGGATTTTTAGAATTTAAATATTAAGGGTCTAAGGGAGGATTTCAAATGACGCATGCTAACTTTAGCATCTTGGATTTGGGTTGAGATTTTGTCCAAATCTTAATCCCTCTTAAAATTGAGTATTCAAGCAAGAGATTTGGATTTGGAATCCAAATCCTTAGGGCCCAAGTTCAAGTTTCCAAACAAGTCAGAAGAGCTTAAAAACCAGAAACACATATTTCTGCTTCCCATTGCAGAGAAATTAGCATGAATACAAAACCATTGACAATGAAGAATAGGTTCAGCACCTTAGATGTATAGAAAAAATTTTCTGTGGCCAGAAACTTTCCCTGAAGCTTTGGAACGAAAGTCGATCCCACGGAGCAGTGCTGGTAGGAGCACAAATCTGCAACCAAAAAAGAAAAGCTATTGCTATTTCAAGCTTGGCAAGGCATGTATATGCTCAAAAAAGATAATATAAACTTGCAACTATGTTATACCTTTTCCCTTCTGTAACAGCGCTAGCGCAGCGGATCTGCACTCTGAGAAATTACCTCGTGCATGAAGCATGGACAACTGCTCAATCTTTTCATTTGAAGAATCTAGATGGAGATTTAATGTCTGGAAATTGGGTTTATACCCTTTGGGAGAACAAGGATCTATTAGAATCTGCTTCTGAGGAGCTCCACTGTCTGCACCATAGAAAACAAATAAAACTCAATGTTATGAGCTTAGTCTACATTTAAATTGAGTGGCATGAATATCTTCAACATACATGCCAATTCTCCAGAAAGCTTTTGTTCATTTACTTTCTTTTTCCTTAAGAAAAGCAAGAAGTTAAAAAAAAAAAAAAAAGACAACTTGATTACATCTTTATGCAAATGTTTACCCTCAAAGTTGAAGAACACAATCATACTATTATGATGTAAGGAAGCTCTGACGTTGATAAAGTCCATATCGCTTTATTGTATAGCGCTTCATACATTTAGTCATGCTATAAATCCAACCGTTTAAAAAAGAATAGGCACTGTAATTTTATTATTGTGGAAGATAAACTTCAATTACTTAAATGAAGGAGGGAGGAAAATTTGATGGCATGACTTGCAATCCAATCACGAAGCATCTTCTGTGGTGGTGGCTCCAATGAAAATTGTTCCCATGACTTTGTAAACTATTTGTTAACAAAACAAGGCCTTTCAATTGCCATTAACATCTAGACGCATTACTACTGCATGAAGGAGCTTATCCTTTTGTTCAGCATGCGGTAATACAACACTTAACCGTCAATACACATGGTAATCCACCTAAATGGAGATCCCTCCAAACAGAATAATTACCTTCACAACATACCTAAACTGAAAAGTTGCACTTTATTTAGCGACATATAAAAAGCAATCGCACAATCATACCTCGCAACTCCCAATTCATGTATGCAACTGAACTATCATCCTAATCCATTTCATGATAGCACAATTTATTTGAGCATATTCCATGCCAGTGATTTTTCACTCTAGTTTGATTACATTGGCTCTACAGCATGTCAGTCCTTCAACTATACAGTATGTGCATCGATATTCAGACATAAAACAAAATAGAAGTAACACACAAAAAAACCCTTGAAACTTTGCAAACCTGCTTACCAAATTTTATGTCTCCCGAAACAAGTGACTGATGCAACGACTGAAGTGCAACATTCTGACAAAGAACGCAAAAATGAAAAATATTAAACCAAATAAACACCATAATGTTAAAAATAATTCTTGATAGAAGTTAGATTAAAGATAATAAGTTAGCATAAAAGAAAAAGGTGGGGAGAGGGGAAGGACTATGGTGCTACTGGTAAATAAGATTCACCGTGCTATGTGCATAGACATTCACAACATCTACCAACGCTGTCAACTCTACAAAAGAACTTCATAAAATAAATTACCTGGCCAAAATGAAGCAAGCTATGGCTGTACAGATTGTAGGACACATTCCCAATTATGAGTCTGCGCGAAAACTCAAAAGGCACTGGATCAGGTGAAACAAAAGTGACCTGCAATAAGTGTAAAATGACTGCTCAAACAAATCCACTACATCAAAACCACACAAAATTGTTGAAAGTTCTTTGATGAATTAAGGCACAAAGAGGAAAAGAAATAAAATAATAATAAAAAAAACCATCTACAGTCACCAACCATTTCAGGGTAAAAAATCTTAAACCCAAGAAGCAACATTCAAATAACAAATAAAATAAATAACCCCAACACTAATCTTTTGAATCGGGTTTGTCATTTCTGAATTAGTTCCTATACGCAGTATCATGGAAACAAATCCTTAGAGCTAGTTTTCCCCAGTGCTAAACTTTTTTAAGATAACTTTTAGAGTTCATATTCAAATGGTTGGGGGCAGTTTTTGATTGCAAAGGTGTCTAAGTCTCACCATTTTGAATAACCTATAATTTTACTTGGAAAAGGAAGTCATTATGTACAATAACAAACATCAAATCAAGGTGACTGTGCTGTTAGTATCGGCAAGGCAACCTCATCAAAGCCACTATGTCGTTTGGTTCAGTCACTAGACATGGTCACAATGACCATGCAACACCCAACTTCTAATTATCTAAATTATTTCAAGTTCAAGAATTCATTTCATCTCTCAACATCCTACTTAATCCCTTGTTAAATGGTTACAAAAAGGGTTTCAGAATAAGTAAATTCATATTATTACCAGAATAATTGAAAAATATCAGAGGGCACAAATGCAGAAGAAATATATTAAGCTAGGCATATCCATGCCAGCAAGGGGAGAGGGGAATTCCCAACTCCTTGCAGCAACAATGTAAGTACCTTCTAGGAACTAGAAAACATAGTTAGGCCAAAGAAACTAAACCTGAGCAGAAGCACCACCAAGTTCAATTATTCCAGTTGTTTCTTGAGGATCCTTTCCAAGTGCTCCAAGGGCATAGTTTGCAACAACCCAAGCATAAACTCCTTCATCAGATCCTGACAATCATGAGACACAACATTAGTAATTTCCAAAGGTCAGTAGGTAAAAATAGAAAAGCTCGCAGGTGCTATCCAGATCATTTAGTAAAGTCTCTAAGGTGGTACCAAAATATGGGACTGAATCCCACCTACAACATGACTGCTCCATTATGGATAAGTTGAGCGCCACAGCATCATGTGGCTCCATTACTAAAAATGAAAATAAATAAATAGTTCCATGCCAAGTTTCTCCGCCCCCCTAAAGGTTTTTCCCCCCTTGACATGATTTCAGCCAAGAGGGCAACGCCATCCTCCATGATCTACAACGCCATACCTCTTTTCATGGCTGATGTGGAACATCTTTTTTCCACAGAAACACCTCCAATCCTTGCCCGCGCATCAATCATTAAGTTTTTCATCACTTATGTGAATACATGGTAAAGCATTTCCCAGCCAAATATGGGCAGGTGAAAGGAAAAAATTAACTTATCACCCCTACGGTTGGTGTCAGAACTAGATACTATGCAACCAATTCGCTACCAACATGCTAAAATTGTCAAAAATCAAACGTTACCAAACATGCTAAAACAACTGATACACACACACAACCATGAATTGAAAGCAACAATGAACATCATGAAAACTCTACAATCGTGAACAAGCTCCGAAACAATATTTAAATCCTTAACAATCCATACAGTACATTGACCAAAACCTAATACCTGTAATAACCTCAGCCCACTCGTTCTTAAAGCGAAATCCTGAAACCCTCAAAACCCTTCTACAGGACTCCAAAATCTGCTCCTGAACCCCCAAATCAAGCATTCTCAACCCTGCAGTAGCCATAAGTCTAATCTCAGTACTCCCCCAAAATTCTCTGCCAACCCTTTTCTTTGCAAATTCCAATTGCTCCAAAATGGACGTCCCCGCCTTCTCCGGCTCCGCTGCATAGGCTGACAACCCAGGACTCACCTTCATTGTCGCCAAACCCTTTTCTCCAAATTCAAAAATAGGGGCTTTCCCATCAATTGTGTACTCAAAAACGTGAATTCGAGTCCCAGTACTTCCACCATCGATCACAATCCTAAATTTAGAGGTTTTTTGTGAAGCATTGGAAGAAGAGGGTTTGGAAACGAGGAATATGTAAGAGAAAAGAGCGAGAGAGATCGCGATCGAGGAATAGAAAAATAGAGTGGATTTTGAATCCTTCGAATTAGGGGTTTTGGAAGACAAGAGGTTGGTGGATCGACGTGGGGTGAATTGGAGCTTCATTGAATTCGAATCCATATTCTTCTTCTTCTTTACAACATTTAGTCGTCGCATCAAACGGTGGAGATCTCCCAAAGTCAGGAGTTTTGATTTCGGAATTTTTGGAGTTTTTTGAGGAGTGAGAGGGGGAGAGAGATGCAGGGGGCGTTCGTCGGAGAACGAGAGGGCAAATCGGGAAAATTTTTCTCAGGCCCTCTGTCCCCGACGTTGAGGTCGTCGTCTACGTCCCTTTTATTCTTTCAAAATGTCTTCGTTGTGTTTTTGTTCATATGTTTCCTTTTTTGGCTCCCAGATTTTTTCCGGTTCGGACCTGGTTGATGTGGTCTACCCCGGTTCTGTTCTGTCCGTCGCTGTCTTGAATTCCAAGTTTTTGGCATGCGTGCTACGTGATTGGTCGTATCATATCAGGAGACTTGCTTGGATTGGCAATTTAGCACTGGCCATGGGCCTACCCACCATTAGTGGTCCCATGAAAACTTAGGTTGGTCGGCCTATGTTAAGAATTATGAGCTTTTTTATTTTAATAAACGACGTATATCGAATAATTATGACGAACTTGATTAAACTAATTCAAATTTAATTAAATCCGAGAGATAAATCTTTTTCGTATCAATTTTTATTATATATAAGACTCGAATCGAGATTTTACTTAAAAGTATTAGTGTCTGATCATTAGACCAACCAAGTATTGGTATGAAGAATTATGTTCTATTGTTATTGCAACCATGATAATAATTAGATTTGAACATGAGTTAAATTACGTATCTAATTTGTCTTTTTAAGGGTTTGACTACACATTTTAAGTATGCATGCCTAATTAGACTAGGCCACATATATCTCAAGTGACAAGAGAGTTGAATTTTAAAACTAGGTTCAGTGTATTATTTTTTATATAACAAGTCCACATTAGATTTTAGACCCAATGTTCAACATTGGACGAGGTTGTTTATTAGGATTGGCCTTCATTTGAGAGGATCAGTTCAATACTGAGGTCTAGTTCTTATATCATCATTTCCCATATTAAGAGCATAATGATTATAGTACACTCCTTAAATGTCATGACCCTAAGAAGTGAGGTTACTTTAGTATCGTGATTGGAATCCTTGAAACAAACACAACTTTAATAGAATCTGGTTCAACTTTCAACTATTTTCAAAAATATTCAATGTGCACAAAAGGACCATGTTGCAAAAACGTTTGTGTACAAGGATTGGTCATTCCTTGTGTTAGCAAAATACTCCGGCGAGTGCAAGATCAAACTCATGAATTTCAAGTCAGATAAGAAGAGGGGGGCTCTTGTCCACATTCCCTAACTTTTCCGAAATTAACCAAGAAACTTTACCTTGCATATTGGCAAAAATTCACATGCCGTGTCAGGTTAGACTTTGTGTGCGTCGAGCCGTTGCATATTTTCACTACAGCACCACTCAAATTCAATTAAATTCAAAAAATTTAATATCAAATTAATTAAAAAATATATAATCAAAAGGATTAAATGTGATAAGGATGGTAGGAATTTAAATTGGGGATACATTTGATCAGATTTTGGTATCACATTCAAACCTCAACACAATTAATTTGTTTTTCTATTTTGAATAATTAATTAGATTCTCATAACCTCCAGTAATTATTTAGAGTAATAATTTTAAAGTTTTAATGATTCTTTGATGGTTGAAAGCCTATATAAACCCCTTCAATGCATTAGATCCCTAAGTCCGAATTTCTAGACTCCATATCATCTATTGAGTGAAATTGAGAGCTTAGAAGGTTTGTGCATACCCCAAGAATCGTGTTGGTGCTTTTAGATTCGTCGGAAGTGAAGAACAAGAGTATGGTCGGAAGTAACCCTAAATCCCCAATTTTTGCTTCCGCTAATTTTGGTTCTAATTTATGAATTGAAGCATGCATTAAGCTTGACATGCATTCTTACATTTGGTATCAGAGCTAATTTCACCTTTGCTTGCATATTTTTCGACGAATTTCAAAATTTTTAAAAATTAGAATTTTTCATAATTTTTAAAATTATTTTAGAGTAATTTTATATTTTTCGGTAGCTTTTCGGTATCTGGATCTACCGGAGTGAATAAAATTGGGTCGGGACCCTTGTCAACTTTCGGGTGAGGAAGATGATCAAATTAATGAATATAAAAAAAAGAATAAAAATTATTTTGTTGGAAATGCATTACCATTTGGGTTGCGGCCTGGTGGTTGTGCTTACCCAAACATTCGGATGAGTCTGTGTTCAATCCAGGCAATATCTACTTTTATACTATTTTTTTTTTACTTAAAAAATAGCATTTTTGTCATAATTTTTTAAAAATTGCTTATGGTCTCGGAATTTCAGAAATTGTTACAGTAAAATCCTCTCATTTTCTAGTAAACTTTGAAATGTAACAGTTTGATTCCTAATACTTTAAAAATTAATTCTTGGGACGAAAAATTTTCAGAAAAATTTCCAAAAATTTTCAAAGGATATTCTAAATCCAAATTTTAGAAAATCGACCATAAAATTTATTTTGAGTATAATTTTGTACATAAGGGGAGGTACAAAATTAATAAAATGCATTAAATAATTTTTGTTGCATTTTTATATTAAAATTTTATGTATTTTGGCATGACAAAATGGAGTTACATTATTATCCTAGTGATCAATATAATTTCTAAAATTAATTAGGATTTAGCCACAACAACCATAATTAAATAGAAATTTATATATGAAGGTATGATCATATTAGGAAAAGGATAAATTTGTCATGAAATCATTTTTTTTATATAATGAATCTTATCCCACAAGAATTTTTGTTGCATGAAAAATAATAAAATTGGAGATAAAATATCAAAATAACTATTTTTCAATAGTAGTCTATTCGGTTAAATTCCATTTTCTATGTAATACTATAAGTGCGGTTGATCTAGTACATGTCTAGGTTGGTTCTGTAAAAAAACGGGGATAAGTTTAAAGTTGATTGGTTCTTAAGTGGTCCCATGTGACCCACCACCTACCTGAGAATCTACCTGGTGCACTGGAGAGATTGTCTTATAGGGCTAAGTAGAGAAGGATAAGGTAATCAAGAAAAGACTAGCTATTGGTAGTTTCCTAATTAACCCACAGACATTAGGAAATGAGTTATTTTTTATAAATCTCATCATAAGATCAAATAAATCTAATAGAATTAGAAATTTAGCCCACAAGCAATTTCTATGTCATAGATTTATTTTTATATGTTTGCATTGGTAGACATATATATTAAATGCCTCACATATAGTTAGTAAGCATATTTATTTATTTTTCAGTATTCTAAATCGTAGATTTGAAATTCGATTTTTCCGATTTAAGCGGAGAAAATTATAAGGAATGAAGGAAAATTGTGCTTCTCCATTTAGGCTGTTTAGATATTGACTATGCTATCCGGAAAGACTAGCCACCTCCGGTGATCGATACTAGTTCCGAGGCTGATAAGGCCCTTTATGAACGTTGGGAGCGATCCGATCGCCTAAGTACCATGTTCATAAAAAGTAAGATCTCGACTGGTATCCGTGGCTAGATCAATCAGCATACCAATATCTGTACTTTTCTTAAGGCTATAGACGAGCAATTTGCGACATCAGAGAAGTCTTTAACTAGTACCCTCATTATGCAATTCTCTTCTATGAGGCTCATTACTATCCACGGTGTGCGCGAGCACATCATGCGGATGCGGGACATTGCGGCTCAACTAAAAAACCTGGAGGTTGAGATGTCCGAGTCCTTCCTCGTACACTTTATTTTGAACTCTCTCCCTCAACCCTACGGTTCTTTTAAGATCTCCTACAACACACATAATGAAAAATGATCTATAAATGAATTGATGACCATGTGTGTGCAGGAGGAAGGAAGGTTGTTGATGGAGATGAAATAGGGTTCTGAAAGTGTATTTGTGGCTTTACAAGGAAAGAAAAAGGACAAATTCATGCTAAATCAAAAGGGCACAAAACCAAAAACAGACATTAAGAAGGAGTCAAAGTGTTTTTTCTGTAAAAAGAAGGGACACATGAAGTATGACTGTGCTAAGTACAAACGGTGGTTTGAAACTAAAGGTACGAAAATTTCATTAGTTTGTTATGAATCATGCATGACTGAGGTTTCTCATGACACATGGTGGATTGATTGGTTGTACCATCCATATTACAAATGTGTTGCAGAGCTTGCAAAATCTAAGGAAGTCAGTGGGTCGTGAATAACTTATCTATTTAGGCAATAAGATGAGCTCACGACTAAAGGGCATTGGTGATTGCGAGCTCATTTTTACAAGCGGTCATGTCTTGAAATTGGATAGAGTATTTTATGTACCTAAGTTTTCTAGGAAGTTAATTTTTGTTTCAAAACTTGTACAATTCCGTTACTCTTTCCAATTTAGTAATAAAATGACATTATTTTATTGTTCAAATGTCGTTGGTTATGGTATATTATTGGATGGATTATATAGTATTGTTTTACAAGACAATGTTTTCATGAATGTAACACAAACAGACGTTTAGAGAAGTGTTATTGAGGAAAACTCTTCAATGTTATGGCACCAAAAATTAGGACATATCTCCATAAAGAGAATAGAAAAGTTGGTAAAGGATGATATACTTGACACCCTAAACTTTAGCGACTTTGAGACTTGTGTAGACTGCATTAATGGAAAGCAGACTAACAAGACTCAAAAGGATGCCAGGAAGCGCTCAGAATTGGTTGAGATCATACATACGGATATTTGTATTTCAAATATAGACTCGTATGGTCATAGTTATTTTATCTCTTTTATAGATAACTGTTCACGATACATGTATTTTTATATCCTTTGCCATAAAGACGAAACGTTGGATGCCTTTAAAATTTTTAAAGCAGAAGTAGAGAAACAATGCGGTAAACAAATAAAGATCGAGAGGTCAGTTAGAGGAGGAGAATACTATGGAAGGTATACTGAGGATGGACAAACATCAGGTCCATTTGTAAGGTTCCTTCAAGAAAATGGGATCGTTGCCTAATACACCATGCCTGGTTCACCTGACCAGAATCGGGTAGCTGAAAGAAGCAACATGACCTTACTTAATATAGTTAGGAGCATGATGGTTAGCTCCAAATTACCTAAATTTTTGTGGACTGAAACTCTCAAGACGGCAGTGTACATCTTGAATAGAGTTCCAACCAAGGCTGTAGCCAAAACTCCTTTCGAGTTATTTAAGGGTTGGAAACCTAGTTTGAGATACGTACGCATTTGGGGCTGTCCTGCGAAGACAAAGGTTTACAATCCACGAGAAAAGAAATAGGATCTAAGAACCGTGAGTGGATATTTTGTCGGTTATGCCGAAAAGTCTAAAGGATACCGGTTTTATTGTCCATCACATCACACTAGATTTGTGGAATCTAAAAATGCTAAATTTCTAGAGAATGACTTAGTCAGTGGGAGGGATTACTTTCGGGACTTAACTCCTGAAAGTGACCCATCAAGTATCCCGTCAAGCTCTAGTACCAAGTTAGTTGTCATCTAAAATGACCCTCAAATCCCTATAGATACAAATTAGGGTAGGGATGACAATTTAGAATTTCCACAAACAGTTGGCCAAGATCAAGTTGGTCAACCATCTCCTGTGGTGAATATAGAACCAACACTAAGAAGATCTACTCGAAAAAGAAGGTCAGCTATATCGATGATTTTGTGGTATAACGTCAGAGTTATAGAGGACCCGGAAATGTTTTCACAAGCCATGAGTTCTAAGGACTCGAACTTATGGCTGAATGCTATGGAAGATGAGATGGACTTCATGAGGAGCAATAGAATCTGGGATCTTGTAGAGTTGCCAGATGGGGTAAAACCCATCGGATGTAAATGAGTCTTTAAGACTAAAACTGACTCGTTAGACAACATTTAGAAATACAAGGCTAGACTTATTGCTAAAGGATTCACTCAGAAGGAAGGAATCGACTACTCGGAGATGTTTTCTCCGGTGTCTAAGAAGGATTCCTTCCGTATCATTTTGGCACTTGTTGCATATTTTGATCTAGAGTTGTAATAAATGGATGTGAAAACGACTTTCCTTAATGGAGAACTAGATGAAGTGGTTTACATGCGTCAACTTGAAGGATTCTCCTCTAGTGATAGTGAGCACTTGGTGTGCAAACTCAAGAAATCCATATATAAGCTAAAACAAGTCTCTCGCCAATGGTATTTGAAGTTTCACAATGTAATCACTTCATTCGGTTTTGAAGAGAACATTGTAGATCAATGCATATACCTCAAGGTCAGTGGAAGTAGGTTTTGTTTTCTTATTCTATATATGGATGACATACTACGTGCCACCAATGATAAATGGATGCTATATGAGGTGAAACAGTTTCTCTCTAAAAACTTTGAAATGAAGGATTTAGGTGATGCATCTTATGTCATCGGCATTAAGATACATTGAGATAGATCCAATAAGACTCTAGAACTATCTCAAGAGACCTATATCAACAAAGTATTTAAGAGATACAGAATGGAGAACTGTTCACCAAGTATAGCTCCGATTGTTAAAGGGAATAGGTTCAATTTGGACCAATGCCCTAAAACAGGTTTAGAAAGGGAATAAATGGCTAACATCCTGTATGCTTCCGTTGTAGGAAGTCTCATATATGCATAGGTCTGTACAAGACCTGATATATCGCATGCTGTGGGGATGTTAGGTAGATATCAAAGTAACCCGGGTTTAGAACATTGGAAAGCTGCAAAGAAGGTGTTGAGATATCTACAAGACACTAAGAAGTATATGCTTACATACAAAAGAACCAACATTTTAGAAATAGTCGGGTACTCAGATTCAGACTTTGCTGGCTGTGTTGATTCCCGAAAATCAACATCAAATCTTTATGATGGCTGGCGGAGCTGTACTGTGAAGGAGTGCTAAGTAGACATTGATTGCGATCTCTATTATGGAAGCTGAGTTCGTGGCGTGTTTTGAGACTACGTCATACACGGTGTGGCTCAAGAGTTCCATATCTGGGCTTAGGGTTTTAGATTCTGTACCTAAGTTATTATGTATATTTTGTGACAATTCAGCTGCTGTATTTTTTGCTAAGAATAATAAGAGTAGTAGTCGAAATAAGCACATCGATATAAAATACTTAGCCATTAGGGAAAGGGTATTGAAAAATAAAGTTGTAATCCAACACATTAGTACTGATTATTTGTTGGCTGACCCCTTGACCAAAGGCATACCACCAAATAGGTTCAGAGATCATGTTGTAAATATGAGTTTATTGTCTTATTTAAATGAAACTCAGAGTTGAATTTTTTCAATAAAGTTATGCACATGTTGTTATTTTGAGATAAATTTATCAAGTAAGGATCCGAATAAACATAGGGTTTATTCATAAAGTAAATGTCACCATAAGGTTTGGAAGATAGAATGCATTGTAGTACACAGAAGATTGTATTCACTTTTAGAGGACTTATCGTCGTGACTCGTGCATTTTATTTTTATAAAGTATTGACTTGGTTCTGATTTCAAGTCAGTTTGCTAGGTCAAGTGGGAGAATGTTAGAATTTTGAATTCAAATTCAATTGAATTCAAAGAATTCTTTGAATTCAAATTCAATTGAATTCAATAAATTCAATATCAAATTAATTGAGGAAAAATATAACCGAAAGGATTAAATGCGATAAGGATGGTAGGAATTTGAATTGGGGATGTATTTGGTCGGATTTTGGTGTCCCATTCAAACCTCCACATAATTAATTTGTTTTTCTTTTTTGAATAATTAATTGGATTCTCATAATCTCCAGTAATTATTTAGGGTGATAATTGTAGGATTTTAATAACTCTTTGATGGTTGAGAACCTATATAAATCCCTTCAATGCATTGCGTCCCTAAGTCCGAATTTTTAGACTTCACACCATCTATTGAATAAAATTGAGGGTTTAAAATGTTTGTGCATACTCCAAGAATCGTGTTGGTGTTTTTAGATTCGCCGGAAGTGAAGAACAAGAGTATGGTCGGAGGTAACTCTAAATTTCTAATTTTTGCTTTCGATAATTTTGACTCTAATTTATGAATTGAACCATGCATTAGGTTTGAAACGCATTCCTACAGTCAGGGCATGTGTGTTTCACTCGACGAGGGGAAAAAAAAAGTTACATGTTGGGTGAGACTTGTGAACATAGTGCCTCATGTCATGGTAGCAATTGCAATTACAGCAAAGCTGCTCCTATGTGTTGTTTATTGATTAAAACTATTGGAACACGTTACGTGGAAACACACTACTAAAGTGAGATTTGATAAATTGTTTTCTTATTGAGTTGACGAATGAAGTTTTTGTTACTTGTAAGCCTAGAATACATGCCATGCAATGTGGAGTTCACATTCACTGGGATATGACACAAAACCTTTAAAATGAGAATGACATCAGGATCCCAATATCCTGCAGTATGTGGAAGACATTGGCCTCCACTTCTGCAATAGACAAGAGGAATCTTCCAAAAGTGGTGTAGGAATGGATGAACAGATACCAAGCAGATACATAGAATCAATGTTGCCAACTATTATACAAAAGAAAGGAGCAAGATCACTGCTTAATTTATAAAAAGAAGACTCCTTTTGACCCGAGGATTAAGGTGCCTTTTTTATCCTCATCCCAAAAGGTAGAATGATTCAGTATAATGTTTGTACCTATGATGTAGAATATGGGAAGTATTTGATTTGACATTTATACTGATTACATTATTTTTAGTTACGGAGACTTTTAATTTTACATCTCTTTGATACTGAGAAGCAACCGCTATTGGAATAAATATTTGATTGTTGATGTATCTCCTTGTATTTTGAAAACGAAGCAATGGGTAATTTTCTAGGGCTTCTTCATGAAATCAAGTTTTTAAAAGGGGTTATGAAAACACTTATATGATGCGTATATGACCCATTTGGGAAAATTGAAACTAGGCTTAATTGGGATTCATTAGGATTTTTCAAGTGAAAGATTATTAGAATAATGATAATTTTCATTCTTTTTAAAGGAAATTTTGATTTTTCATTTTGAAAAATTTTATATATTTTAATATAATTGAAAATATTAAATATAGAATAAGATAAAACAGAAATAAGTCTCAGTTAGTTTTCAAACCAGCTCAATTAAGCTTATAAAAAAATTTTCGAAGAGTGTAAAACAAATGAAGGAGCTTTAAGGAAAGACTTTTTTTGAATCATTGAATTGTTGCACATTAAAATGGAAAAACAGAAATATATTATGATTATGTTTGGGTGTATAGTTTGGTTCATACCAAGAAAGGAAAGCGCTTGTTAGTTCCTTCATGTTCTACGTTGGTATATGATTCTATCTTGTAAAATCGGGATGGTTAGCTTGAGAAGATGTGTAATTAGGTTCTAGGGCCTTTCCGGAGAAGTTAAGGTTCGGTTAGGCACAGTTTAGAAAAAAAAAAAAAATTATTAATATGGTAATAAATTTATTTTTTTTTAAAGAGACGATAAGTCAAGAATTTCTAAGTCGAGAAATAAATTGAGCCAGAAACGATAAGTCAAGAATTTCTAAGCATGTGCTTTAACTCCATGTGCACTTTGAAGTTACCCATTGAAATTCATTAATATTCTCAATAATGCACATGATTTCTTTCAATGTCAAGTCCTATATATACATATAGCACATATAATATTTTATATAGTAGATATATAGTCTTTACCCTTATACTCAAATGTTATGTTTTCATGATGGAATGATTGAAGAAAAGAATGGATAAAAAGATCCATAGAAAGGAAGAAAGGTACGATTTCAATCAACATGGGCGGATCATATGAAGTTAGGCCAGCATTGCCATCACAGGTAATGCAAAATAACTTGGACTCTCCTTCCTCTTTTTCTCCTTTTTCTTTTTGCTCATGTTATGTCACATTATTTATTGCTTTTGATTCAAAAGTTTAGCTTTAGAGACTGTGGAATTGGATTGCTAGCTAGTAGGAAATGGAAAGAGAGCAATTTGGGAAAGTGGAATATGATAAGGAGCTATAGTACATTAAAATAAAATAAAAGGAGTGGGGGAGTTTTTGACTCCGGGCTATTGGCATCTCCAATTAAAATTTGTCTCTCTTTAGTCTTACAAATATGATCTTGTGTGTGTTGTGGTGCCTTGTTGTTTCTTTGTTCTTGTTTTGCTTTTACTTTGCAATATTGAGCTGAAGGTAAAAGTCCTTTCTCCCCTAAGGAATAGCCGATTACAACTCTCCTCTTCTAAACCCGTGACTTAGGGTTTAAATATTGTGTAATAAAAAAAAAAAGGTAAAAGTCCTTCTCAAGTGTTGGCACCTCTTGGTTCTATATCTAATTTTGGCATGAAAAATCATAGTTCATGTATCTAAGTGATACATTTCTCTAAAAGGGTTGAGGACCACCTAGAAAAGTTACAACTTATAGGCAATTCATTGACTAGCTTTTGCTTTTATTTGTTGATTAATATCTAACCCTACGTCGGTTGGTTGATTAAATCTCTTTGTTAGAGCTCTAAAGCCTTATTGGGCATAACTAAGATTAGCTCCTTTTCAATATAAAAAAATTATTAATGACAGTTTACTTTTAAAAAAAAAAATTATATACGAAACCCTATATTTCCTATATTAAAATTTTTATTGAACTAAAAAATATATGAATAGAATGAGATAAAACAGATATTAGCGGAAAAAAGTTGAGTTCGGTTGAAAATTTTGGAATACAAACTAAATCTTTTCTCCTAGATTAGTAATTTATAATCCTGACCTTTTCTAATCTTAAACTTAAGATTTACAATAAAATATCATAGTTTATTACACATTTCTTCTTTACAAGTTAGGAGAAGGATTCCATATTTGCTCGATTTATCTCTCTCAATTGGGACATATGTGGCTAGGTTTCATTTGTACATGGCGCTCGTGGTGTATATTTAATCTACGAGGTTTATTGGCTATTATCACCTTTGTAAATTTAATTTAAACTAAGAAAAATGGGATTTAGTTTTTGACTTAGGATGATATGAGCAATATGGCAATCTACTCATCTTCACTATCTTAGTGTTGTCCCTAATAACAAAGAAAGACATGTTATTGGATCTTGATATGTTCAATTCAATTTTCCTTTCTGGTGCTTTATAAAAGGTGGAGTCTCCACACATAAACCAACATTGGGCAACAAAAGCTGGTCGCACTTTAGAAAATAGAGAGAATGGAGAGCCAAAATCATCTTGCACTTCCACAACACCCAGGCAAAGGCACTAGCTTCCTCAGAACATGTTTCAATGGACTCAATGCCTTGTCAGGTCTCTCTCTCTCTCTCTCTCTCTCTCTCTGAGATTGAATTGTACAAATTAATTTTTTCATGAGGTCAGATTTAACAAAAAGGTAAAACATGAAATTTGTATTTATGCATGCGATTGTTTCATTTTTTGTTCCTTTCTTTTTTTGGGTAGACATAGACAACTTATCTTTGTGACTATAACATGGCCTTTTGTGTTCCTCAGGAGTTGGAATACTCTCAATTCCATATGCACTTTCACTAGGAGGATGGCTTAGCTTGACACTTCTTTTTCTAGTAGCAGCCCTCTGTTGCTATACGGGGTTGCTACTGCGGGGATGTATGGATGCACATCCTCTCATCAAAACTTACCCTGACATAGGCCAGCTTGCTTTCGGGTCAAAAGGAAGAATCATGATATCAATCTTCATGTATGTAGAACTCTATTTGGTTGCAGTTGAGTTTTTGATACTTGAAGGTGATAATTTGTACAAGTTGTTCCCAAACATGGAATTCCAAATCCAGCACTTGAAAATTGGAGGAAAGCAAGGATTTGTTCTGCTCACTGCGCTAGTAATCACGCCAACTACATGGTTGAAGAGCCTTGGATTGTTGGCTTATGTTTCAGCTGGTGGAGTTTTGGCTTCTCTCGTTGTGGTTTGCTCAGTTTTTTGGGTTGGCGCAGTTGATGGAGTTGGATTTCATCAAAACGGAATTCTTTGGAATTGGCAAGGAATTCCAACTACTCTAAGTTTGTTCACATTTTGCTATTGTGGGCATGCGGTTTTCCCAACTCTTTGCAATTCTATGAAAGATAGAACCCAATTCTATAAGGTAACAATTCTTTCCCACATTAGATCACATCAATGTTTTGACGAACAATATTTTCCTAAGTTCATACTAATAATCATTGACCTTTTTAATGTTTTAGGTTTTAATAGTGTGCTTTGTCCTTAGCACCATTAGCTATGGATGTGTGGCAGTACAAGGCTACATGATGTTTGGAGAGGATTTGAAGTCTCAGGTGACACTAAATCTTCCACTCAAACTACTTAGCTCCAAAGTAGCAATCTATACAACACTAATCAACCCTCTAACCAAGTATGCAATAATCGTCACGCCAATTTCAGCTGCCATTGAAGACACAGCTCTTCTCAAAAATAGCAGAGTTGTTAGTTACCTTGTTAGTACAGCTCTGGTGATTAGTACTGTGGTTGTGGCACTATGCATTCCATTTTTTGGCTATGTAATGGCATTCATTGGCGCCTTTCTAAGCGTGACGGTTTCTATAATTTTTCCTTGCCTTTGTTACCTCAAGCTTAATAAAGGTGTGAAGAAATTTGGATTAGAGTTTATGGTAATTATTGGGATTATGTTGGTGGGAGGTGGTGTTGCTGTGGTGGGTACTTTCACTTCTGTAAAACAAATTGTAAAGCACCTTCAAGTACACTGATTTGTGATTGTACAACAGAGGTTCAAAAGCTATATAAAATTCTATTTGTGTTTTGTATAGTGTAATGAGCTTTCTCAAAGAATAATTAACCTAATAGTATGTGTTATTATATTTTTTAGTTAAGATTTTGAATTTAAATATTGAAAATAAAAAAACTATATTAAGAGAGTAGTTTTTAGAATGGACCATTATAAATTTCGAATCAAATTAGTCAAAATATAATTTTAAATATTAATTAGTCTAAAAAAAATAATAAGTTTTTCGATCCAAAGGCTTTTCATTTAGATTCATATATAATATAATATAATACAACATAACATAAATATATATTTTTTCCAAATAAAGTAATTGTATTAACCTTTTTTAAAAATTGAAAGTGATTTGATGTAACATGGAGTTGAACTCATAACTCTAGAGATAGATAATATGTCAAAAGATTTAAATTTATTGTGTAGGATAATTGCTCTGATAAATTATGGGACACTAAGTCCAAAATTTAAATTTAAAATTGTTATTTCAGTTAAATTATTTTTTTAATAATCAATCCAGAATCATATTTCGATTAATTTAATTCGAGTGTTGTCAAGTCCAATTGGAAAGAAACTTTCTCAACGTAATTCTTTTTCATTTCTAAATTTTGAATCCGATACTTAATTTAGAAACGTAACATCTTTACTCATTAAGTAAACCATTCATTAGGAAGTGACCAGCACCCTTACCCATTAACGCTAAAAATTATTTACAAACTATAAAATATCTATTTTGAATTATAACTTTTACTATTATTCAAACTAAGTAAATACTTTTCTTATAAAAATTGATCTAAAACATATTAAATCCTATCATAACAAAATTAAATCCTCTCATTAGAAAGTGACTTGCTGGTTTAATTATCCATTAGTGTATCAAAGAGTTCAAATCCCAATAATCCCCCTATTACCTAGAAAAAAATAATTTTAAAAATAAATAAATGAAAGAAAAGAATATATTTTTAGAGATTTTTTAACCCACATTTACCATTAAAAAACGGAAAACAGAAAAAAGAAAAAAAAAAGTAATAAGGCCGAGATACAGGCCGAATGGTCCAATGATTGGGCTATGTCTTCGTGATCACGGTCTATTTTCTTGCAGCCCAAGATTGGATCCTAACGGTAACGAGCTGGATGTTTATCTTCTCTTTCCCCCGCAATCCACAACCCTTCCGGTCAAATCATCTCAATGACAATCTCAGCTTCACAAACAATCATTCTCTCTCCCCACATACCCGACAATACCAGCTCCCATTCACCCCATCAAAAACACCAATACCCAGTCTCTCTCCTCCCAAAGTGCAGCTCTCTCAAAGAGCTTAAACAAATCCAAGCCTTTACCATAAAAACCCACCTCCAAAATGACCTCCTTACCATCACCAAACTCATCAACTTCTGTGCTTCCAATGCGTCGGTAACTTTTTTGTCCTACGCGAACCAACTATTCGACCAAATTTCTCAACCAGATGTTACTGTTTATAACATCATGGCTCGAGGGTATTCGCGCTCCAAAAACCCTTCTTGTGCATTCGATCTGCTTGTTGATATGCTTTGTCGAAGCATTGTGCCCGATGAGTATAGCTTCTCGTCTCTGCTTAAAGTTTGTTCGGTCTGCAAAGCCCTGCAAGAAGGTAAACAATTGCATTGCCTTGTGATTAAACTGGGATTGACCCATAATGTATATATACATCCAACACTTATTAATATGTATGTGGAATGTGATGATGTGGATTCTGGTCGTGGTGTGTTTGAGAAGATAGTGGATCCTTGTGTTGTTACTTGCAATGCAATGATAAATGGGTATGCCGAATGTGGTTGGCCTAATGAGGCCTTGTCGATGTTTAGAGAGTTGCAAGCTAAGAATCTCAAGCCTACGGATGTTACTCTGTTGAGTGTTCTTTCATGTTGCGCTCTTCTAGGAGCATTAGACTTGGGGAAGTGGATACATGAGTATGTTAAGAAGAATGGGTTTGATCAAAATGTGAAGGTGAATACTGCTCTTATTGACATGTATGCAAAGTGTGGAAGTTTGGAGGATGCTAGAATTGTTTTCGAGAATATGAATTTTAGAGATACCCAAGCATGCTCAGTGATGATTGGGGCTTATGGGTTTCATGGACATGGTCACAAGGCCATATCTTTATTCAGAGAAATGAGAAGAGCTAAAATCCAACCGGATGAGATCACATTCTTGGGTCTCTTAAACGCATGCAGTCATTCCGGATTAGTAGAGGAAGGTATCAAGTACTTCTATGCTATGAGAGACAAATATGGTGTTGTTCCTGGGATCAAGCATTTTGGTTGCATGGTTGATTTGTTGAGCCGTGTTGGGCGGTTAGATGAGGCTTATAAGTTCATCAAACAATTGCCTGTCCAGCCCACACCTGTTCTTTGGCGAACACTTTTATCAGCTTGTAGCTTCCATGGCAATGTGGAATTGGGAAAGCAGGTTATTGAGCGAATATTTGAACTAGATGATTCTCACGGAGGGGACTATGTGATCTTATCTAATATGTGTGCAAGAGCAGGGAGATGGGAAGATGCAAATTGTCTTAGGAAACTAATGAAAGATCGAGGAATACTGAAAATACCTGGGTGCAGCTCAATTGAAGTCAATAATGTTGTCCGTGAGTTCTTTTCTGGGGATAGTACACATTCCGACAATGGAGACTTGCACCAGGCACTTGATAAAATGGTTAAAGAATTGAAGTCGGTTGGATATGTTCCGGATCTCTCTCTAGTCTATCATATGGACATGAAAGAGGAGGACAAGGAAATCTCTCTCAGATACCATAGTGAAAAGTTGGCCATTGCTTATGGACTTCTAAATACTTCTCCGGGTTCAACAATTCGTGTCACAAAGAATCTTCGAGTTTGTGGCGATTGTCATTCAGCTGCCAAATTTATATCATCAGTCTTTCAAAGAAAGATAATTCTTAGAGATGTCCAGCGTTTCCATCACTTTGAAGATGGAAAGTGTTCATGTGGAGATTATTGGTAGGACAGATTGGAAACTTGGAGGCAAAGTTAACACCTTTCCCGGACAAAGACATGCAGATCGGGCAGATCGGGCATGTCTTTTCTGCCAACGTTAAGTAGATCGCAGTGACCTGCATTAGATGCTATATCAGTTATGTGAGAGCTAAAAAGAATGGGAATTTGCTTCCTATGTTCCCAAACAGTTGGTGCCTTTGATTCCTCTGTTGTTAGCTGGTGTCTCTTTACCCGCAAGATGACGGATATAATTGCCACTGAATTGCCCTCTATAAATGTAAGCAATGCTGCATTCTTTTGTACTATATATTCTGTCACGTTAATTTCAGTTTTGGTGCACATTTTTTTGATGTTTCTTCGTGATCTTGCAAGTAATCTGTAACAGGGTTTTGTAGTTTAACTAGTCCCTGACATACATGATGCAGAATTTTTTCTGTCACATTGCCTCGTTTTAGGTTGCCAGATTTAAGCAAAACGCGTTGATAATCAGCATGTCTGGAAGATATCGGGCTAGGCATTAGTGCATATTTTCCCCCACACCTGTTGGGCCGGGCCGAGTTGGGCCAATCCTATCATGTAGAAACTGTAGGTAATTTGGGTTTTCTACTGGAAAGCACTCCAGCCATGACAATTTGATCTAATGAGGGAGGTCTAACTCCAGCTTCAAATCGTCGTCAAGCCTGCTAAAGGGGGCATGGACAACCTCTGGCAAACAGGAAAAAGGCTTCAAATGTTAATACACATCCAGTTTTATTTATTCAGTAAGGTGTAGACCCTAACCTAATAGGTGGCTCTGATCCCCAACCCAAGTCATGTCCTGATCGTTTCTAACTCCCTGATAACGCTCTCTCTCTCTCTCTCTCTCTCTCTCTCTCTCTCTCTCGGGGCGGGGCGGGGGGGGGGGGGTGTTTAAACATGTAGATAATCATTAGCTCACCTAAATTAGAAACTTATTTTATTCTGGATCTTTAAATAATTAAGTAAATAGCAATATTTAAAAGTTAAATTTATATTTTATTTTTATTATTTTAAATACATAACTGAACTGCTACCAAATCAAAGCGGGATCAAGACAAACATGAGGTGGGATTTTGCTGAAGTTATAACAAACTCGTTGGTGTGTGCCGGTTCATATGGCAGCTAGATCAAGTGTTCGCGAAACTTAAGGGTTGATGGGTCAGATAGTAGGTGCAGAATTTTTAATTTTTTGGGCACCTCATGTGGAACCACAGGCACCCACATAACATCTGGATTTAGCTGCCACCAACCAGATGAGTTAATTTTAGGCCTACCATAGCAGAAGGATGTGATCCCCAAAGGAAAAGTCTAGTAGCAACAGTTTTCTTTTTTTAATCTTGTGATTCAGAATTCGATTCCTATTGCTAAAAAAAAAAAAAAAAATAGAAGAAGGATGTGGTTGTAACCAAAAAATAGAACAAGGATGTGGTGTCAAATGAAGGGCATGTGAGAAGAGTCGTGTTAAGCTTTATAACTTGTTCATTAGAAAAAGCATAGGAATCTCTTCCTTGGACCTAACAACCTCTGCATTTGTGATTATAAATTGTTTCGAGGTTACAGATCAGACAAATACAAGCAAAAGGGTACACACTACATATTACCCATCTTTTAAATCACCTACCCAAATTTGCCTCCTTGAGAGTGACATCAACTCTTGTTCTCCCTGAAAATTGGCTCATGTTGCGGGCTGGTGAGTCTCAAATTTCACTTGCCATTTTTCCAATCCCATGAGAGCATCTACCCCAGGAGAGGGGAAAAAAAAAAAATCACAATTCTACTATATTCTTAACTCATTCGGATCTCAATTTTCTTAGAAGGTGATAAAACCTCATTAAGCAAAAATTAAAAGTTTCACCTCTATATTCAAAATATCCACTTTTTTCATATGCAGCAGACGAGACACCTAAATCTTAAATGACCATTTGCTTTTCTCCGAGCTTAAATTAAACAGCCATTAATTTACCTATTAACCCTTGAAGCTATTTTTGTCAGTGACACAAAAGAATTCTTTAAAAATTGGGTTGCATATGATGGATAGTCGGCCTAATAAAATATAGTATTAGATTTTTAAATCAAGATTTTGGGTTTAAGTTTTGAAAATAAAAAAAATTATGCTGAGATGGTAGTTCTCAGAATAGGTCACTGTAAGTTTTAAATTGAATTAATTAGAGTATAGCTGCGTGGTATACATCACAAATAATAATAATAATAATAATAATAATAATAAAACAAAGTGGGTGCACCCAATTTGTTAAGGGCATCTTTGTGAATCGAACCCAGTTTGATAAGGGCATATTTGTGAAGTTATTTCCACCCAATAGAGCCGAATTTGCGATGGGCCCAATTGTGGGATTTGGGGAAATGACCTATTAAACAAAGTCTTAATGTATTTTAATTTTCACATGGGACCCATCTTGCTTCCCAAGTCAAAAGTTTCTACAGATTATAGATATAGAATACTTCGGTCCTCTGTGGTGCAACGGGACATTGAAACATGCACCAATTAGAGTTCCTAATTTTAGGCAAGTAACACTTTTAATTTTGAAATTATGAAACTCTGATGCACCACCCTGTCAAAATGGTCATATGAACAACTTTATAGATAAGAGTAAGAATTTAATACAATAATAAAACCTTAATTTTATGGTTCATGGTCAATTTTCATAAGTTAATGTATCAAACTGGAGTTTTGGTGTACGTACCAAAAACTTCAGTCTCTCGGCAAAAGAATGACATGTTGAGTGTCAAAATGAAACAATGACATAATTTTGTAGGTCATATTATGTAGATCATCCCTTTCTCTTCGATCTCCATAAAATATAGCCAACAACTACGTTTGACTTCATTTGTGGTTGGAAAATAATGAAATGGTGCCAGAGGTTGACATAGTGCCAACAACTCGGGGAGAGAGAGAGAGAGAGAGAGAGAGAGAGAGAGAGAACTTATGCTGAGCTAGATAATAAAATATAAGTTCATTAAAAGACTGTTGAGTTGCTCTTATGGCGGTTAACATGTCATTTTTATCGGACGAAAAATGTGTAAATACAAAGAGAACACAAGGGAGAGTTACTGGTCCAACCAAAAGCCATTTGTTCTATTTGTTTCTTGTTTCACACGTCCTCTATATTCTTCACTCATCTGGACCTCAATTGTCTTAGAAGGTGATGAAACTTCATTTAAGCAAAAATTTTAATTTTAATTTTTTTAAATGAATTATAGATTGAAAGAATTTGGTGATCATATGATTAAATACACTTGTTTAGTATTTGTAATTTATGAATTATTCTACATATTTAATAAATTTATCTGTATATGCCCAGATGATAACAACTAAGATTCATGTTATTATAAAAAGATTTAAAAAATATTAATATTTTTTATAATCATAGACTAAGGTTAAGTTTCAATTTTTGGAATAGAAAGAATTACGTTGAGAGAGTTCTCTCTATAAAGAGTCTAATAATAATTCAAATTAATTAATTAAAATATGGTTCTAAATACCGATCGATCAAATACCAAAACAAAGTTAATTGTGTCTTTCTTCTAACTTTTGTTTTCATCCTCTTAGTGCTAACAATCAAGTACAAAGGGAAGTGTGGGAGGGAGATTCTGATCTATAAAGAGGAAAATTGCTTAATAGTATTAATTCCCAACTTAAACTTCGAGCATAAATGATTGGAGGGATTTTTATTCTGTGTTGTAGAATTTATGTTCCACACTTGTTTTACCTAATTTCTTTAGGACTTATTTGAAAAAAGTTGAAATTATATTTAGTTAAAGTTAGGTGAGATTTTCAATTAAATATAATTCTAATTCTTTTATGAAAGTTTTGACTATTATTTACCAAACTTATCTTTTATACTATTTCTTTTTTATTTTAGTTATAAAATATTACAAATAAAATAAAATAAGCCCGAAGTAAAAAGAATATGTTTACCAAAAGAGCCCTTAAAAACGAGTGTTTGAGAATCATGTAACGATTAACTTGATTATTTTGTTTGCATTAATAATCTTCCAGCAAATAATAACAAATTCAGGATGAGATTGAATAATATTATGGTTGAGTTTGGTCGTCTTTGATATATTAGTGCTTTGTACGTTATATAAAACTCTTTTATTGCTTTGCCTAATCTTAAGTCTAAAGCAAATTGCATGCACGACATCGAAACACGAAGTAAAAAAATATAAGCAAACTCCCCAAACGAAAAAATTTGAATCGTAAGACTATAAAATATGTTAGAGGTGGATTATGACTCCATGATATCAGCTCATTTTTTATTCAAACAGCAGCCGTCAATGGGTGGATACCCCATGCGGGGAGGCTCTGACGTTCAAGTCAGTAAAGAGCGGTTTTCGATTGAAAGAAACAGACTAATAGTAGAGAGAAAGTTGTTCCCTTTGATCAGTGTGCCAAGAGTGTTAGGACCAGAGCGCGTATCTAGTTCTAAGACTTTTAGGGATGATTTATACCTCTGAGAGACGTGCGTCGCCGGGAGACTTCAGCCCTACATTCATTATCGAATTGATACAGGAATCTCGAAAGTTAATTCTATGAGTTGATTATGATCTCCATTTATCGGTAGAACTACCATTTTGAATATGGATGTTTTCCTTATTTGAAAGATTTGGGATATGCCTTTATGAAATAGGAGACTGAAATTAAGGAAGTTCTGATCTTCCTTTAGAATCGTTAGGGGTGCTACCTGTCGTTTGGTCACTCGATCGATAAAGAGCCAATCGGGACTCATCTGATTGGTATGCTGCTATTTGTTTGCCCGATCGGGGCGATTGCTTTCGTTCGGTGAGTATCGTTCGGTGGACCTGGGCGACTGAGACTCTATTGTCCTGGAGGTCTGGGCAACTGAGACCATTCGGTAGATTAATTCGGGCGACTTAGGCCCTTCGGATGATGATTGCATTCAAATCTCGATCGGTAATCGTCCTTCGTGGGTTTCTTGAGAAATATTTCTTTTGATTTGGGTCTGTGTTGATCCGTTTCATCTTCCTTGAATTAATTGAGACTTCTCTTTTTCACTGTTATAAATAGTCATGATGTGCATCCACTTTCGTGGAGAATTGATACTCCTCCTTCGTGGTTGTTTGGTTGAGAATGATTCTTTTCGAGGGTCAATTTGTAAGGTGTGTTAGCGCGCAATCGCTCCTTGGGTGAGGTGAATTCTGTTGGAATGAAATCTCATTAAAGAAGAGGACTACTGGAATGAGATTTTATTATGTTGACCGTCCATTTTGGTTAGCATAATTTGATTCCTTGCCACCGAGGGAGTGCATCTTGTACTGCTTTGCATGGCCTTCTCCGGTTGGTCCTCACCATCCAGGCGCGGTGGGAGTGTTTTTCATACTACTTTTTGTATGGGTAGGTCGAGTTCAGGTCGTTTTGGCAGGGCAAAACCCGAGCTCGTCTCTTCTTGTCCCTAACACTACATTGTTTTTGTATCTTCCAGTGTAAGGATTGTGTTCTTTCTCTTCAGGTGAATCAGTAGCCTGATGAGATTGATCTTTCTGTATACTCTCCTTAGTGTAATTAGTCAGACTTAAAGGCTTGTTCATGTATCTTGATGTATTTCTTCACATAAGAATGAAAGGATTGTTTTTTACTTACTCGAGTCTTACTTTTACTTCTTTTTGATTTCTTGCGTCACGAAATGATTTCTCTGTTAGAGTAGATCCGCTTCCCACTTTAACTTCAGGTTGAGCGACTGGGTAGTATCGGCTTTCCAGACTGCTTGGTGTTCAGTCCGTGGGATTCGAGAGTGATGTCTTTTCATTCGGGGAAAATCTCTACGTGAGTTATAGGACAAGGGTCGGGCGACTACGACTTTCCGAATGATAAGAACTATCTGAAAAGATGGGTCGTGTTTACTCACTGGGGAAGTTATGTCCCTTATTGATAACGCATTCGAATGATAGGAGTCGGGCGACTAAGACCCTCTGGACGATAAGAAATTTTCAAGTTGTGGGTCACATCTACCCGTCCAGGGAGTTACATCCCTTATTGACAACGCGTACGAACGATAGGAGTTGGGCGACTGAGGCCTTCCAAATGATAGGAAATTCTTAAGTTGTGCACCACGTCCACCCATCTAGGGAGTTACATCTCTTATTAACGACACGTACGAACGATAGAAGTTGGGCGACTGAGACCCTCCGAACGATGAGAAATTCTTAAGTTGTGGATCGCGTCTACCCGTTCAGGGAGTTACATCCCTTATTGACGACGCGTACAAACGATAGGAGCTGAGCGACTGAGACCTTTCGAATGATGGAAAATTCTTAAGTTGTGGGCCGCGTCCACCCGTCTAGGGAGTTACATCCCTTATTGACGACGCGTACGAACGATAGGAGCTGGGCGACTTAGACCCTTCGAACGATGGAAAATTCTTAAGTTGTGCCTAAGGAAGACCTTCCGGTTGTTGGATAGTACCGAGGCTCATTGATAATATATGCGCAGGTTTTTCGAGTTCCAAGTCCTAGGTATTGCTGACCCGTTTAGGTTTTACGAGTCGGTATATACCCGGTCGAACTATGAAACGTACTCGATACGGACCTTCCTAATTAGGGGCAAGCTTGCCCCCAGGCTGCTGTCAACCGGTAGCCTCCACTTTTCGTGGCACTAATTCTCCAGGTTTGAATGTTTGACTTTTAACTCTTCGGTTATGATACCGGGTCATTTGCTGCTGATAGGCTGCCATTTGTGTTGATGCAAACTTCCGTAATTCTGGAAGTAAGTCCAACTTTTCTCGTAGGAAGCGTTCGTTTTGCCCGGCATCATAGTGAGCTATTTGAAGCAAGTGAATGCCTATTTCCACGGGTATGACTGCTTCGCTTCCGTAAGTCAGACTGAAAGGAGTTTCTCCCGTTGTCCTTCGAGGGGTAGTGCGATACGACCAAATGATGCCATAAATTTCTTCGACCTATTACCCCTTGGCATCATCCAGCGTTGTCTTTAGTTCTTGCAGGATCATTCGGTTGGTTATTTCAGCCAGTCCATTGGTTTGTGGGTAAGCAACCGACGAAAATCTATGTTGAATCTCTAGTTTCTCGCAAAACTCCCGAAAGCACTGGTTGTCGAATTGCTTCCCGTTATCCGTGATAAGGACTCGCGGTATACCGAATCGGGTGATGATATGAGTCCACATGAAGGATTGGACTTTGGCGGCCGTGATCTGGGCTAAAGGCTCAGCTTCCACCCACTTCGTAAAGTAGTCGATCGCCACAATCAAGAACTTTAGTTATCCCGTGGCTGAAGGAAACGGTCCGAGGATGTCGATGCTCCACTGGGCAAATGGCTACTGGCTAGATATTAGATTAAGTTCGGTGGAGGGTAGCCAAGGAATCGATGAGAAGCGCTGGCACCTGTCGCACATTTTGACGTAGTTGTTAGAATCAACTTTCATGGTTGGCCAATAGTATCCCTGTCGAAGGGTCTTATAGACTAGATTTTGAGCACCCAGGTGATTGTCGCAGATTCTTTCGTGAATTTCTTGAAGAACGTAATTTCCCTTTTCGGGAGTCAGACATCGCAAATACAGGTAAGTGAATGATTTGCAGTAGAGAACCCTATCGATTATGGCGTAGTGCGCAGCCTTTCGCTTCAATTTCACTGCTTCCCCAGGGATTCTGACGGGCGATCATGCCTTAGGTACTCTTCTATAAGGTCCTTCCAACTGAGAGACGGATCGATAGGGAGGACCTCTTTAAACTCATCGATGCTAGGATACGCCAGACTTTCGATATATACCGTCCGACTAGAAGTAACTAAATCGAAACTAGCCAGCTTCGATAAAGTGTCAGCTCGTGCATTTTTCGAACGAGGGATTTGTTAGATGTCTACTTTACCTAATTGGTCCATCGTCTCGCACAACTTACTTAAATATTTTGCCATGATCGGGTCTCTGGTTTCGTAAACTCCTTCGATTTGCTTCACGACCAGCTGTCTATCTGTAAACACCCTGACATTTTGTGCTCCCATGTTGGTGGCGATCTAGAGGCCCGTCAGCAGAGTTTCGTACTCAGTTTGGTTGTTGGTGGCTTGAAAATCAAAACGGAAGACATACTCTGCCTTAAAATCATTCGGTTCTTCGACGCCGCTTCCTGAAGAGTTTGATGATCCATCCACATGGATAGTCCATTCGAGGGCGACCTATTCTTCTCAATGGCTAGAAAGTTGCCCTTCAGACAATGTAGGCAAAGTATATTCAAGAATAAAATCAGTCAGTGCTTGGCCTTTTATCGTGGGTCGCGGTCAGTACTGGATATCGAACTCGCCTAACTCCACACTCCACTTGATGAGCCGTCCTGACGTTTCCCTCTTCTGGAGGATTTGCTTTAGCGGTTGATCGGTGAGCACCACAATGGTGTGGGCCTGGAAGTATGGTCGAAGACGCCTTGCTGAAACGACCAAAACATAGGTTATCTTCTCAATCGGCCGGTAATTAATCTCAGAATCTTTCAGTATCCTGCTGATGTAATAAACTGGCTTCTAGGTGGCAGACTCCAGTCTCACCAGTACAGAATAGAGCGCTCGTTCGGAGACGACCAAATATAGGTAAAGTTCCTCCCAAAAAACGGACCGCGAGAGCAGCGGCGGTTACATCAGATATTCTTTCAGTCGTTCAAAGGCTACTTGACATTCAAACGTCCATTCGAACTGTTGGGATCTCTTCAACGCGTCAAATATGGGGTTGTACTTTTTGCCAACTCTGGATATGAATCGGTTTAGGGCCACAATTCGACCAGTCAGGCGTTGCACTTTCTTGAGTGTCTGGAGGGTGTCATGTCTAATATTGCTTGTGCTTTTTTGGGGTTAGTCTCTATCCCTCGGTTGGTAATCATGAAACCCATGAACTTTCTGGAAGCGATCCCGAAAGTACATTTTTCTGGGTTTAGCCGCATGTTGTATCGTTCTAAATTCTGGAAGGTCTCTTCAAGATCTGCGACATAAACTTCTACTGTAATACTCTTTACAAGCATGTCGTCGACGTAAGCTTCAACGTTTATACCTAATTGGTCTTTGAAGATCGTATTGACCAGCCGTTAAAAAGTTATTCCGGCGTTTTTCAGGCCAAAAGGCATGACCTGGTAACAGTACGTACCGAATTCAGTGATGAAGCTGGTCTTTTCTTCGTCTTCAGGCGTCATTCTGATTTGGTTATAGTCAGAGTAGGTGTCCATAAAACTCAAAAGTTGGTATCCTGAGAAATTGTCTACAAGTTTGTCAATGTTTGGGAGCGGATAGCCATCTTTCGGACACGTTTTGTTAAGGTCGGTGAAATCTACACACATTCTCCACTTGCCATTAGCCTTTTTTACCAAGACTACGTTAGCCAGCCATTCGGGATACTTGACTTCGCGGATGAATCCTGCTGCCAACAACTTCTGAACCTCTTCCTGGATGGCATGTTGGCGTTCGAGGGTGAATACCCTCTTCTTCTGCTTAACCGATTTGAAGTTGGGATTAATGATTAGTTTATGGGTTATGACCGACGGGTCTATACCAGACATGTCTTCCGGGGTCCATGCGAAGACTTTTGAGTGTCGCTACAGACAGGCTATTAAGGCCTCTCGTAAGGGAGGTGAGAGATTGGCTCCTATCCTGACTGTTTGACTGGGGTCGTTCGTCAAAAGGATCTCGATCGTTTCTTCACCTGGTTTAGGTTTGGCTCTCGGCTCAGTGTCCTCTTTAGGTTCCAGAGCGTCGACCGGGAAAGTTTCTTGTACGTCTTGTATCGCGAAAAGGATATAGGGGTCAAGGTCGCTTCATATGGTAGCCACCCCTAGCGGTGTTCTGAACTTTACTTTGATATGTCTCGTGCTCGGTAGCGCCTTTAGATCGCCCAGATTGGGTCTGCCAAGTATGACATTGTAGGGAGAGTAGAGCTTTACCACATGAAAGAGGATGAGAGCGGTTGCGTGATTAGGGGATCTTCCTAGGGTTATAGGAAGATAAATGATGCATTCATGATAAGTGGGCTTGTCCGAAAGCTTTTGGAGGGATCCGATAGATGGCAAAAGCCGAGATGGATTGAAACCCATTTTGCAGAAAGCGTCTTAGGTGAAGAGGTTACAATCAGTCCCATGATCAACGAGGACCCTTTTTATAGTATATGAGTCTATTTTGAGGGTGATGACTATAGGGTCATCACGGCAAAAATCTATTCTGGCTGGAAGGTCATCATCATCAAAACCTATGATTGGCCTTCTTCTTTTAGCGGGTGCCATGTCGGAGATGACCGTAGCGAGCATCATCATAAGATTTCAGAGAATCAGTCTGTTTTCCACAGACGGCGCCAATCTGTTGGAGGTGGATTATGGCTCCACAGATACCAACTCATTTTTGACTCGAACAGTAGCCGTCAATGGGTGGATACACCTGCAAAAATTACCGAAGGGTGTTCCAGTGGGGAGACTCCGATACTCAAGTCAGTAAATAGCGGTTTTCGATTGAAAAAAATAGATTGAAAGTAGAGGGAATGTTGTTCTCTATAATCAGTGTGCCAAGAGTGTTAAACCTAGAGTGCGTACCTGGTTTTGAGACTTTTAGGGATGATTTATACCTCTGAGAGACGTGCGCCGCCGGGGGACTTCAACCCTACCTTCCTTATCGAACTGATACGGGAATTTCGGGAGTTAATTCTATGAGTTGATTACGATCCCCATTTATCGGTGGAACTATCATTTTGAAGAGGTGTGTTTTCCTTATTTGAAAGATTCGAGATATGCCGTTATGAAATAAAAAACTGAAGTTAAGGAAGTTCTGTTCTTTCTTTAGAATTGTTAGAGGTGCTATCTGTCGTTTGGTTGCTCGACCGATAAAGAGCCAATCGGGATTCGTCCGATTGGTATGCTACTATTTGTTTGTCCGATCGAGGCGACTATCTTCACTCGGTGAGTATCGTTCGGTGGAGCCAGACGGCTGAGACTCTATCGTCTGGGAGGTTCGGACGACTAAGATCCTTCGGTAGATTAATTCGGACGACTTAGGCCCTTCGGATGATGATTGCATTCAAACCTTGGTCGGTAATCGATTGAGTCTAATATAGATCACAGGTTGGTTAAGCATATAAAACAGCTTCACATTCATATACCTAAACTTCCCCCACACTCCAAAAATATATATTAATTGTAAGCATATCCTATGATGTCACAGGATATTCTGTTAGAAGCCCTTCATATGCTTCCCCATAAATACATGCAAACCCCCCACTCCCCTCCTCATTGTTCGATCTCTACATCAAAAACCATTGTCACCTCGTAACCCAATTACAAAAATCTCCCAAACCCAAATTTCTAAGAAAGAGAGAGATGAAGACCAAGAGTTCAATCTTGTTAAAGCTTTTGGTAGTACAATGTCTAGTAGTCTTTTGTGTGGCACAAGATTTTGATTTCTTCTACTTCGTTCAACAGGTAAAGTGGCACTTTTATCAATTAACCCCCTCCCCCCATTGAAGCTCTTGATTTTATTTTTTCCCCTCAAATTTAGGTTGGAAATTATTTCACGTTATTCATTATTATTAGTTTCTGGGTTTGGTGTTTGTAGTGGCCTGGATCATATTGTGACACAAAGAGGAGTTGTTGCTATCCAACAACCGGAAAACCAGATAGTGACTTTGGGATTCATGGACTTTGGCCAAATTACAATGATGGTACTTACCCTTCCAATTGTGATTCCAAGAACCATTTTGACAAAAGCAAGGTATTTTCATTTTTCAATCCTTTTTTCCCTTTATAATTCGAAAACATGATTGAAAATCCCTTCCAAAGTTCTCAAGACACTGAATGGTAAAAAGTTCTTGTTCAAATATTTTCTTTAAGATCTAGTGTTTGAAGTTTTATAAATAAATATATTTTCATAATTTTCACAATCCAATCCTATGTAACTAAAAAAACCTCTTCTAAAAAATTACTCCATTTCTGAACGTTCTTTTGAAAGTTTTTATTTCATGTGAGTCATTCTCACCAAAAAAGCGTTTGATTTCTGTTGTTCTAACTAATTTTCTTTTCTTCTAAGACTCAATTTGCTTAGTCTTTCCACAATTTGGAGAAAGTGGGATGACTAAGAATGGACAACCTCAAAGTGATTGGTTGCTTTGCTTGCTAGCCTTTGAATTTTCTTAAAAAGGACAATTGTTGATAATTAGGTACCAGAAACTAAGTAGTTGTGGGCCTCATTTTCAGGACATTTTTGAAGAAAAACACACGATTTCTTTGTAGCAATAATTGTCTAATGGTTTTTTGGTCTCCTTATATTATTTTTCTCGTAATTAATTTTCAACTACTCAACCCCTTCTTATTCTTTCTCCATAGCCTCTCTCCAATGTTTTTCTTTTTTCTTTTTACTTTCCCATTTATTTTCAATGCAGTGTGCATCTAAACATTAATATATGTAAGAGGACTAGGGTTCATTAGTGTCATATATCTTTACTAGAAATTTCAACCTTATCCCCATTTTTGGGGGAAAATATATTTTTTTCATATAAACAAATAGAGGAAAATTACAAATATGAGTTAGTATAGGTGACTATATTTTATCAATGCCTAGTTAGTCTAGTAACCGGATACTAGTATCCCAAGATTTCGGATTCGAGTTTTATATATAGAGAAAATAGATGTTGAGAGAGTTTTACCCTTTAAAGGTCCAACCCGAATTGAATTGAATTTAATCGGGATCAATGTGATTACTAAATATCGATAGTTTATACCAAACAAGTAGAAGGTGATATTTTCAAATTTTTAACCGAAGGGATATAGGCCGCAAATATTTAACCGCCCGCACTTCTTACATCCAAATTGATTTATTTGAAAATTCTGCATGGCTTCCAAATTTTTGGAAGGTTACAATGTTAAAAGATTCAAAAAAATGGGTACATCATCATAAACATTAATTATTACCTACTGATCCGTTGATCTATATCAATTTGCACAAGGAAGAAATCCAAACGTAGAAGCTTGAAATACAAAATAATCATTCAAACCCCATGGACAGCCTAGTGGTCACTAAACTTGAAATACTTTTATATTGCCTTTTTTTGGTTTCCTTTTCCCCATTTATGATAAACTTGGAATTAGTAAACATAATATAATTAAGAGTTTGTGTCGAAAATACAACTAAATTGGTTGGGGATCAATTGATCCCAAAGTTCGGGGATTTGATCAATGCTTTTGAAAAATAAATAAATAAAAGAAAGAATTTTCGTATGGGATGATAAAGTGCTTAATTATTTACATTGTACTGCAGATTTCAGACTTGATTAGTGAGATGCAAGAGGAATGGCCAACTCTGGCTTGCCCTAGCGCAGATGGTTACTCATTCTGGCAGCACGAATGGGAGAAGCACGGGACATGCTCAGAATCCATCTTCGACGAGCGTGGCTACTTCAAAACCGTCCTTGCCCTTAAGCAGAAATCTAACCTCCTCCAAGCTCTCAAGAGTGCAGGTAATTATCCATTTTTTTTTATGCACTCTAAGAATCGACTTGACCAATCTCCAGGCGCCATCTCAAGCTATTGAGCGTTTTTTATTTATTTGTTACAGGTATAAGGCCAGATGGAAAGAAATACAGCGTAGAGAGCATTAAAGAGGCAATTAAGGAATCAGTTGGGTACGAGCCATGGATTCAGTGCAATAGGGATACTCATAAAACCAGCCAACTTTTCCAAGTGTATTTGTGTGTTGACACTTCTGGTCAGAACTTCATAGAATGTCCTGTGTTTCCACACGGTTCCTGTGCTTCTACCATTGAGTTCCCTATTTTTAAGGATGAAGACGAGCAGACCCAAGACGAGCTTTGAGGTGTCCGGGCTCGTTAGCAAACAGTTCTGCTTATTTGAAGCCAGACCTACTTTTTAGGCCTGACTTGAATCCTCAGCTGTTCTCGCATTTATGTTCTTCATTGTTTTTCACAATTTACTAGTTTTATGTTAAAAAAAAAAGGAAGAAGGATTACACTCAAGTATTAATTGTATCAATAACATTGTAAGAATTACACTCATGTATTAATTGTATCAATAACATGTAATCTCTTTACCTTCTCCAAATGTGTCACATGATAACCATGGGGCCACATAGTCTAGAGTATCAGAATTTTTTTGCTGTCAAAGGTGAATAGGCTTCACCCCGGTTATTAGGGTTTAAAACCTCATTCTATAAAATAGTGTTACATTAATAAGAATTTACATATGATTAATTGATTGATTAAATGTAGATGGATTAGATTATATACCTGGTTAGAGGCCGAATGATAGTTTTGATAATATCAATGAATTATAATTCAACTGATATCATTCTCTTCTTTTTAAAGATATAGAACTCGATCCTCTTTTTATACGTATAAAAGCTGTAGACAATTTATTTTATTATTATTATTATTATACCTAATACACCTTACACTTAAATATAATGGAAAAATGTAAATGCAGGCGGAGAAAGTGAATAAAAGATTTGACAATTTCTTCACCTAATACACTTTCCACGTAAATGATATTGGAAATTTATCATAACTTTGTCAGGACATCGGTCATCGCAAATGTAAATGTAAGCATGTTCCTAGTACCTGCCTACCTGACGTTCGGAGAACCTTAGCTTTCATCAACTTGTCGTAATTTACATTTATTTTATTTTAATTTATTTATTACATTTTTTTAATTAAAATAAAAAAATTTATTAAAAAACATATCGTCTTTTATAAATAAAAATTTTTATTCTCTACATGTTAGTGATCCTGGAGATGCAATCTATAATATAAAGAACTAAAAAAATTGAGTCAAGCTAATGCGACTGCATCAACTCATACCAATGGAGTCACATAAAAAGAAGCGTGGATAATTACTCTCATTAGATTAAAATAATTTTATTAATTTTTATATTTCAAATAAATATTATTACTATTCAATTTAAAATATTATCTCTACTAAAAACAATCACTGTACTTATAAAAATATTTTGTCACCTGTAATGGCCCGTTGTTAGCACAATGCATGTTACTCCATATTTTGACTTGGGTTGAAACTAAAATGTATTTATGAGTTCAGAATAAAAGCCCACCTCCAAATAGACCCTTTTGCCTTTACTAAATCCAGCAACAACTTTTATGTCCTATGCACACCACTTGTTCGACCAAATTTTAAAACCGGTTGTTACTCCCTTTAACACCGTGGCCCAAGACTACTTGCGATTCGAAAACTCTTTCTCGGCATTTGATTTGCTTGTTGATATGCATTGTCGAGGCATTGTTACCCAGTAAGGCTGTCATACTTCAAATCATTGTTAATCCTATTGAAAAGGTATTAGAACTTGGAGAACACGACTGTACTCATTTCTCAAACTTATAAAATCCGAAGAGAGGAGGATTTTTGGTTTTCAGAGAGCTACAAGAACATATCTAAATAAAATCTTTTAGGCAAACTAATATTGGTATTTCTATGTTTTAAATTCATATTTTATGTTTAAAAGCAAAGTCTACCGTTCAAGTGCGTGGTGTACAAACAATAAACTATTGGATACGTAGTGTGCACACTATTCAACCATGCGAAAGCCTTGAAATCTATTTCATCGGTGTTTATATCACAAGTGATATCATGACCATTCAAATTTATATTCCAATAAAAGGTAGACGAGACTCCCTTAATCATTCGGAATGTTGATCCTAATCCATTTTCACTTGCTTGGTAAGGTGTGAGAGGCAGAGCCTAATGGTTCGTTTGATCCTATAAATCATGTCCTATATGATCTGTGGACAAAAATCAGAATAAGTCATTTTCAGCCCCCTCCCCCCCCAAAAAAAAAAGAAAAATCATGGTCAAGAATGTTACAAATGACAATCACCCATTTTCGACGAAAGCCAGACTTTTCTTGTTCCGGTTTTACACATGAGTTTGTCTTAGGCCTAAGGTACAAGATAACAATGAGTAGGTTGTCAGATGGACATGCGAGAAGAGTCGTGTTAGGCTTGTTCAATAGAAAGAAGATTACAATAATCCTCCTTGTCAATCGACAAAACTAGGCTTACTTCCAAAATTAATTTTATAATTTTCATTACTAGCTCAATAAATATTTCTAATTAAATTAGACTAATTAATAAGACCCATTAATAAAAACTATGGTTTTTAATGTGAATGCACTATCTTGCACCCACAAGTACGACTACATAATGCACAGACAGTTATCAACCTCACCCCCAAACAGTTATCAAAATCGTCTAATTTATATTATTAAAAATAAATAATTATATGAATTTATTTCACATAATAATTTATCCGACACCTGCTCTTGGTCTGTTGAACAATAGAAACATTTATCAAAGTCTAGTTGATTCAAAATAGGTGATGCCGATATTTTTTTAATTAAATTTTAAATTTAATTTTTATATATAATGAAAATAAATATTAAAAAAATTTTATTTTTTAAAAAATTTAAATTAAATTAAATTAAATTAAATCATATTTATCGTAATTTCAAAAGAAGAGAACAGAAGCCTTCAACAATGCAATTTATTTAATGCCCAGGAGAAGAGAACCCTCCAAGTTGCCATAGCCGCGTCTTCAGCCTCTCACACATAATTGGGTAATACCTTACACATAGACACTCGCGAACCATTCAAAAGTCACGTAATCAAATTGAGTACTTCACCGTACGCCAGCATCAAGAAACATTAGGATGCCATGTGGTGCAATAAGGTATTGACACATTTACAATGATGGCTACCAGACTTGATCGCTGTGTTAAAATTGGTCCACTTGAGATTCTGACGTAACCAAACAATTTTTTCTCTTTTTAATTTAAGAAAAGAATAATAAATTTAAAATTATACAATGCTATTACGACTTCAAATACTTCGAACATGGTTTCTCCTTATGAATGTGTAATCGAAGAAAAAAGAAAAACGTTGCATCTTTCTTTTTTTTTTGGGGGGGGGGGATCGACCAAAGTTGGGTACTAGATGTGGTGCATTGTGCATCGTTGGGCATGGAGCACATTCTGAAAACGCCATTTTGAATGTGTAAATGAAACATGTTGTAGGTCAGGTCACCGTCACATCATCTAAAGATGGTCCCCCCTCTCTTCCATGTCAATAAAATAGGTAAGCAAACAGCCACATTTTTGACTTCATCTGTGTTTGGGGATTTATGGCATGTCTGAAAACTTGACGTGGTTACCGGAACGTGGAGGCCAATCTAACCTTGATATATATATATATATATACATATACATATACATATATATATATACATATACATATACATATACATATATATATATATATACATATACATATACATATACATATATATACATATACATATACATATACATATATATATATATACATATACATATACATATACATATATATATATATATATATATATATAGAGAGAGAGAGAGAGAGAGAGAGAGAGAGCGAGAGAGGATAAAAATACTTGGGACTTTTTTAATGGTTCTTAGTGAAGCCGACATGTCAATTCTACAATGGACAAAACTTGTCCTACAAATTAAAGTAAACAGGGAAGTGAAACTTGCTTGTTAACCGAAAGCCATTTTTCTTTGTTTTTCTTTCTTGTTTCATACCGACTCTCTTCATCTGCGGAATCGAGTTTATATTCTTAAACTGGGTTTAAAAATTTTGAGTTAATAATAGTACTCTTATATATATATATATATATATATCTATTGTCTTCAATTTTTTTTATTTGAGCTGAGCCCATTATTGGGTATTAATAAATTATGGGCTCTCATAGACCTTGGTAATACTCAAAAAGTAAGAACTGCTGGTACAGTTCAAGTCCTCTCAATTCCTAATTCACAAAATAAAAATGCTAATTAAAAGAACTTGAAATGCAATTTCATAACGGGGGTTAATGGTACTTTTCTACCTTTTGTTGTTGTTAAGATTTAGAAAAATTATATACAAGTCTCAATCATATAATTTGTGGTAATTAAAGAGTGGTGTAGAGCTATGTATAATTATCTTATATCAAGCACGAGCCAAAAATATTAATATATATTATATACATTATATATTATTTTTGCTAACTAAAACACTAACACTTTAATACAAATCCTTACTTTGATAAAAATCATCGGTATATGTTAATTATATTAAATCCAATTAAATTCAATTTGAGTCAGATTAAATCCTTAATGATATAATTTGGTCCACCTAGCAAAATTAATATGATAAATATTAGATTTGTTGGTTAGTTTAATTAGTAAACTCATTCTTTGGCCGGAAAGAGTGGCGTTGTGAAATGTGAACCACTTCAAAAAATTCCACGATAATTGTTTTATCCTCTACGCCAATGTGAATGAGGGTTAATGAGCCTCCAACATGTCGCTGTTTTCGCAAAAAGTCAAAAAAGACATGAAACAATTTGAATATATTGTTATAAATGGAAAGAAAGAAAAGAATGAAAACTAAAAGGTCGTCACATCGCATTACTTCTCATGGTTGATGCAAAGGGAAAGAACCAGAATCAATAGTAACAAAATAAAGATAGAGGAAGAAAGTGGGGATACGAAAAGATTGGGGGGGGGGGGAGAGAGAGAGAGAGAGAGAGAGACATTAATATCGTGACAGGTCCCATCACATTCGCATTTCACGTACGCAAAGTCCCCAAATATAAAAATATGAATCGTAAAGCATATCTTTAAACGGATATTCCGTCACCATCCCCTCTAATTTTTCCATATACATATATATATATATATATATATATATATATATATATATATATATGCATATGTATACATGCAACCCTTTATTGCATATCTTCCACCAGTATCGATTCGTTCCACTAAAATTGTCACCTCATACCCACTTAGAAAAACCTCACCTAAACCAAATAAAAAATAGAGAGAGAGAGAGAGATGAAGGCCAAGAGTTCATTCTTGTTGAAGCTTTTGGTAGTACAATGTCTAGTAGTCATTTGTGTGGCACAAGATTTTGATTTCTTCTACCTTGTTCAACAGGTAAAGTTCATCCTTCTTTTTCTTCTTCTTCTTTTCCAGATTAACATAGGAAATTATTTCACATTATTTATTTATTTATTTGTCGGGTGTTTGCAGTGGCCAGGATCATACTGTGACACAAAGCAGAGTTGCTGCTACCCAAAAACAGGCAAACCGGAGAGTGATTTCGGGTTGCATGGCCTTTGGCCCAATTACAATGATGGCACTTACCCCTCCAACTGTGATTCCAACAATCCCTTCGATAAAAGCAAGGCAATTTCTTCTGATTATTTAATTTTTTATTTTTATAAATTGCGGGCAATCAGGAAATTCATTTAAAAATCTCTATTAATGTCTATAAATATAAATATAGGGGTTTTCCTTTTTATTTTATTTTATTTTTTACTGTATGGGAGTCGTTTTCACTAGAATGTTCAATTGAAGTCGGACACTATTTTTCTTTTCTCGAAAGACTCGATCAAGGGAGAAAGTGGGATGACCACGAGTGGACAAAACTATAAAATTGACTCTTTCCTTGCTTTCAGCTCCTGCTATGGGGCATTTGCTCAAATAAAAAAATAATAATAATAAAAACTATTTTTTAAAAACCGAAAGTCAATCCTTACCTAAGAATATAGGAACATTCCCTATTTTATTTTGTTATTAAGGAAATGTTTAAGAAGATTATGGTCAATAACTTAATTCCACTTTTTACGGAAAATATCAAATCAATGCAAATTTCTTTCTATAATATTGATTGCATGAGATAGAAGATTTATGTTATCATCTTTCCAGAAAGGGTTGACCCTTTAAAAGAAGAAAAAGAATAAATATAGATTGCGTAAAGATGAAAGTTCCTAAGAAAGGGAATATAAAGCTAATTATTTACTAACCCTTTGAATGGAATTGTAGTTACATCAAAGGTGCTTAATTATTTACATAATTTCGGCACAGATTTCAGATTTGATCAGTAAAATGCAAAAAGAGTGGCCGACTCTGGCTTGCCCTAGCGGCGATGGCTACTCATTTTGGGAGCATGAATGGGAGAAACATGGTACGTGCTCGGAGTCCGTCCTAGATGAGCATGGTTATTTCAAAGCGGGCCTTGTCCTTAAGGAGAATTCCAACCTCCTCCAAGCTCTCACCAGTGCAGGTAATTATCCTCCTATCTTTTAAAGATGAAAGAGCGTCACTCAATAGAAGACTAAGCATGTAATCATTTTTACAAAAGTAAAAGGCGATCTGAAACGGCTCTCTCTCTCTCTCTCTCTCTCTCTCTAGGACTTGACCACTGGGCCGGTTCAACCCCGAACAGCCCATGATCAAGGGGCTGGACCCAACCCAGAATTGCACGAAGAAGGGTAAGGTTAAGATTCACCCGATTACCCCAGTCTTGAATTGTAACGCCCAAAAAATGGTTCCACAGCAAAAGTCGGAACTGTCCACGGTTAGAATTGCCCTTTTATCATGGTTACACCCCTTTATTTTAAAGTAGCAACCATTTTCAAGAGTATTTCAAGTGGACTTGCAAAAAAAAAAACGTAAGGTTAATCCTTGAATCTGGCCGTTTGAACCTTAAACCCAACAAATGCCAGTTTAATGACCGACCCTTATCTTGAATTGTACATATGATTAATGGTCAAGGTCTTGAGAATGGCATGTCGGGTCCGTTTAAAGTCGGGTTTGACGGTGGGTAGATCTACTCCCTCGCATCCATAAGCGGTATGTCACATCGGTCATCTTTTTGAGTATGTATATATTTAATATGACAATTGCACCATTCTTGACCCATTATTTCGAGGCTAAGAGAATTGGAAAGAAAATATCCTCAAGAAACATAACAATAGGAACCCCTCCTGAACTTCATCGATACAATGGTTGTTTTCTCAATATAATTAAAACAATTTTCTCAATATAATGGTTGCTTTTCCCTTGGTATAGGAATTAATCCGGATGATGGGAGTTACAGCCTAGAGAGCATTAAAGATGCCATTAAGGAAACAGTTGGGTACGAGCCATGGATCGAGTGCAACAGGGATGCCAATGGAAACAGACAGCTCTACCAAGTTTACTTGTGCGTTGACACTTCTGGCAAGAACTTCATCGAGTGTCCTGTGTTTCCTCATGGCTCATGCGCTTCCAGCGTTCGTTTTCCCACCTTTTAGGCGCCTCCTGAGTCCTGTTTCTCCACACGATATAATATAGGACTCGAGAAGGAAAGGACTTCTTTTGGCCCTTTGGGATTCATTGTTTTTCACAATTTACTGACAGAAAATGAAGATGTGCACAGCATACATCTTTGTTTGTGTCTATAACATTTTAGCTCTCCGTGTTGTATTAAGTGTCATTGTCTCGTCTAATGACCATTTGAATCTCATTGATCAGGTGAAATAAATTGTAGTAATCTCTTTTGTATCTCTCTCTCTCTCTCTCATGATTAGATGGTGACAAATGCAGAATTTCTGCCGCAGAAAATGGAGTCCCCCCTCCCCACCAAAAAGAAAGAAGAGATATGAGCAAGATAAGCATCTTCGCCATGAAATAGTCTACACATTTGGTTGGGGGGGGATTTTTCACACTTAATATTTATTTAATAATCATTTTATTTCGAGATTGTTGTAACATTAGATAGATATAACATTAACTCTCAAGCCAAGGCGGATTTGGAAGAAAAGAAGAAAGAAACTTGTTTAATGGATTGTAATTACAGCTCAAATATTGATATTTATATTTATCTTTTCTTTTTTTTTAAAAAAAAAAGGGGGGGGGAGAGATAGAGAGAGAGAGAGAGAGAAAGAGAGGGGAAGGTAAAACATGATGTTTTTTTTTTTTTTTTTTTGATTTGGTTTCTTCTAGAAAAATCTTGAAATTATGTTTTCTATTATTTTAAAGTAATCTAGTATATTTAAATGGCATACAGATGTTTATCTTCAACTATCCCGATTATATTTTACGAATATTCCTTATAGTATCATTTAATCATATATAAATTGTTTGGAATTTTTAAGTAAAAACATGCATTTTAGATTTTTTGTTTCTTTTTTTGGCTTGTCAGTGATCATATTTTAATGTATACTAGGAAATTCAGTCCCAGTCACACTATTTTAATTATGGATTATGTAATCATATATTATATGGTTACATGTGAAAACACTACCCACAAAGACCCAGGTTTCCCAAGTTCTTTGGTTATACAACCCACATCTTAGAGGAGTTTGAAATGAAATTGATGAGACATGACTAAAAGACCAATGCAAAAGGTGTTTAGTTTTGTGAGACTCACAAACCAAATAGGCATGTTACGCCAAGACGTGTCAAAAGCAAGGTTCAACCTTCTCAAAAGGTGGACACGGCCCCGACTCATTCGGTCCAACTCATTGAGTGATTGCCATTGGGAATAATCTAACCAGTCTGTGAGCTCCCGAGATCTTCGATATATCAAAAGAGAACAATGCTCTTGCCACATCAGCAAGAGGCCGATCGCAACTCCTATCAGTAAGAAGTTGTACGCACACTTTCCGGATAACGAAGGAAATTTTTGAAATCTAACAGAAAAGAAAAAAATCTTCTCGTATTATTAAACTTTTTAAATGATAAAAATCATAAATTTTCTATAAATATTTGATTAAGATAGTCTCGTGATTTCCAAACATTCTCATAAGAAAACTAGAATTATAATACGCCAAATACACACAACTCCAAAGGGACGAGGGTATATGGGCCTTCAATATATCAAAATCTGGGTACGCTCTCTGAGATCAGACACTTAACACATAAATCATAAGACTATCAGCTCTCTCTTTCTCTCTATCTCTCGCTTTCAGTCTATTTCATTTCTATTAAAAATCACTCTTTTTGATTTAAGTGTCGGACTTTTCTTCGCCAGAACAATTTTTGGTGGTCTTTCGCAAGTTTTGAATCATCACTTGGAGCAATCATTCGAGTCGTCAGAATCTATGGAACCAAAATCTGCCTTCAACAGAAATAAAAACCCTACTTGCAAGTTATTTAATCATTTCAAAATTTATATTCATTGGAATAGAAAATTCCTCCCAATTCAAAAATTTCCACTTGTATTAATTTAATAGGCCTAGGCCTGTATTTGATAGGGCTTGCACCATCTACGGCATCCACTTTGTAGTTTCTGGGCCCCTGACCTAATTCCTTTAAATGGGCTGGTAATATCTCTTTATCAACTCAAGAGAACTGAATTTTGATTATGGGCTTTGCTTATTTGCTGATTCACTTCAAGGGAATCGGCGCCAAGAATTCTTTTGTGATATACTTACTTGTGCAATCCCAAGGACCCAAATGAGCCCAAGCTAGCTGATTTTCGGCACAGATAATCTCATTCGCTCGTTTATTATTATTATTATTTATAACAATAATAAACTTTTTACATTTCCACCAATTTATTATATAGATGGAGGCTTATTTTATTTTATTTTATTTTTTGCTAAGCAATTCTAATGTATTTTAACAATAAATTATCAAAAAGATTTTATTTCTCTTTATTCTCCAATAAACAAAAAATGGGGTTACATGTTTGTTCACACTTGAAAAGGATTTGAGATGTAGCAAATATTGTGTTAAAAAAATAAAATAAAAATAATTAACAAGAAGAATTAAAAAAAAAAAAAAAATCAAACAAGGGAAGACAGAAGGATTTGGACAACTAGTTGACAACACTGCAGACCTTCCTAATTTGGCCTTGTGAACCAGTGAGAGGACTAATATCTCCCATTTTAATCATGGCAGAAGCAAAGTCATCCTTGAAGGTCGAAGAGCTTTTGCCATACTCTTTCACAATACTTTCAGTAGAGCCTCCACTGAACAGCACTTGATCGGACTCAAGAAGTCCCTTCTTCTGCATCAAGTTCTTGAAGTAGTTGTAATCAAACGAAGTGGGTGTCACCAAATCAAGCGGCGCCAACACACTGTTGTTGCCACTCGCCGGACAGCGGCGCTTGCACGTGCTTGCAAAGCCGGCATCTATGTCACTCCCATTGCCGTACAGCCTGTCCCTGAATGTGAAGCATTGTGCTTGCCCTATTGTGTGTGCACCTGAATTTTTTACATTATGGTTAGTTTTGATAGATTATATATATTTGTGTTAATTTTCAGCGTGGTTCGCTATGGTTTTTGCTCGGCAAAAATTGTTGATTTTTTAGAAAATTTAATAAGAAAACTTATATATTGGCAGAAAAAAGGGACATAATTTTTTCATAAAGATGGTTTGTTCGGATTAATTGAATCATCGCACAAAAAAAATTTTTTGTAATAGCATTTTTGTCAATTTCAGCTGTTTGCATTAGTTTAGTTTTGATCATGTGGTAAATATCTTTTTTGAAATTATTTATCAAATTTCTTACCCGACAAAGCAACCATGTCTCTAGTATTAAGACCCTTGCTAGCAAATCTGGAAATAAGTACATCAAGGCCATCCTTAAAGCTTGGGAGGTCAGTCAGTGCTTGGTTAAAGCCTGTAGTGGTAGAATCCCTTCTTCCTAGCTTCACCGTCCATGATGGCCCTCCCGCCTGAATTATTTTTTTCATCAATTTTGAAAAATATGAGCTAAATTTGGATTAAGGATTTACGTGGATATGTGTAGGAAGGGCATATTGTATAAGCACACTCACAGCTACAGATGCATCACGTGCTGCAACTGCAACAATGTCTGCACACGAAACAACTCCCGGACATATTTTTTCAACCTGAGTCTTAGCATCCTGTATGACACTGTAGCCTCTCACGGAGTTCTTATTAGGACCTGCATTCTGCTCGCTAGTTATGGAACTATAATCCTCCAGCAATATTGACGCATCACAACCCTGTCATAGAAAAAAAATCACACGGCACACATTATTGTATGAATCGAAGCACAGGCACAAACACCAGACAAAAATATAAATTTTAACTATCATAATACTATATGTACGGTAATTTCTAAAAGTGTTGATTCAATATATAAATTAAATATAATTTGTACCTGAACAAAACAATCATGAAAATGGAGGCGAATGAGAGAAGCTGCCATGCGTGCCTCACGCGACACAGCTGATGTAATTGAAGTTCGTATTGTGGTGAGCGCATTTGGACATGTTTTGTCATAATACGTAGATGAAAGTTGTGCTTCTGATGGCAGGGTTGAAAAAGCCAATATCAAAAGTATAAACGAAAATCCAAACCATGCCATTTCAATGTGGTAGTAAGGAAAATAAGCAGGAAATAGTGGGAAGAGCAGAGAAGGCAATGAAAGCAAATGAGTTCTCAAACATATTTACAAGGAGTTGTTGGGTATACAAGAAAAATGCAATGTCAAATTTTCAACCGTACGCGTTACATAAGAGAGGAGTGGTACTATGTGGAATATTATAAGGTCAGGCATGACTAATTCTTGTTTGGCTGCCATCAAAAGCATCCCAAATATTTTTCTCTTGTTTGGGAGTGAAATGTTCCTCAGAATAGTATTGAATTGAAAATGTCTACAAAAATAGCTGGAGGGGAAGGAAACTTGAGCACCCCCAACCCAATATATATATATATATATATATATATATATATATATATATATATATATATATATATTATTAATAATTAATTTCAATGTGCTGAGGCTTGAAAACGTGTTTGATGATTGTGACTGTGTGACTTTCTCTTATACACAAAAATGGTTTTCATAAAACATTAGGTTGATGTTGATGTGTTCTCTGAGTTTTTTATTGAAGCTGCAGTTCAATGTTCTTCTCTAAAGTTGAATAATAGACCAAAAATTAGTTTTTAATATTTTTTTTTTCTGGGAAATGTTATTCTTTTTCCTAGGTTTTGTCTTATGTAACTTCTATTGTGACTGATGCAACACATAAAAATTTGGGCCATGAACCGATGTAAACACTTGTCTAAGCTATGCATACCCTATCCAAACTATATATAAATACTAGCAAATTATAAGATAGCTGTTAAAAAAATTAAAAATAAAATTAATTTTAATTAAAATTTATAATTATAAATAATCGCAAAGAATGCACCTTAAATATTTACACTTAACACTACTCTTAAAATATAATAGGTTATAAGAAAAATATCTAAGTAGGTATAAACTAAGAAAAATCACTTTTTGGCTATTTGTGTCTAATCCCTTTCTTTGTTTGGTCTTTGAGATTTAATCATATCATAATCTTGAGTCTAATTATTCAAATTTTAGGAAAAATAATATATAGTTTGATATCACATGTGGTGCAAAGGAAAATGTTATATATATGTAGTATATATATAATTAGCCAATCATATGTAAATGTGTCCTTAACCCATTCAGAAAGAGGACAATACCTTATCTTGTTTATATAATTTCAGTACTTTATATGTGAAAGAGAGAGAGAGAGGGTTTGTTTCAAATCTCAAATTATTCTTATTTTATTTTATTTTTAATATTTTTTAATTAAATTAAGTTTTTTAAAGGGTATAAAATTTTATAAGTAAAAGTTAATTTTATTTCTAAAAGAAACTAAAATAATAATTTTATAATGCAAATCTTATTTAAATTTGGTTAAAATACTAAAAGTCTTAAAAAATTTCAAAATAAAAATATCACTAAAAAACAAAATAGTAAAGAAAGAATACAAAAATCATTATTATTTTTCAAAACATTTATAGTCAAAAATGAAACTAAGAATGCACTAAGGAATTCAATTAAGTTTTTACATTTTACATTTTTTTTTTTAAGTATAGGATTTCATTTGAAAACTAATTACATAAAAATGAAGAGATTTTTTTTCTTCATTTAGTTCCAAACATAAGGTTAAAAATTTTAATAGTTCAATTAATTAATATTTTGACATAACTATTTTTGTAATATTTGAAAATATAAATAAAGTTATGTATAACTTTAGGGCTATTGGGTAATTTAACTTGTAAAATCTTTGGAATTGTAACCAATATTTTTGATTAATTAAATTTATTCAATAGGATTGGGATAAATAAAGGGCAGTCGGTATCCTTTTTACAAGTTTGATTAAGGAAAAAAAAATTAAGGAACAAAAGGGATATGATATGGTTTTCTCCCATTGAATGCATCTATTTTATGTTTACGGAAACCTAGTTTGATTAAGTGGGTATCTCCAAAAATAATGAGAAAAAGCATAACAACAACAATAACAATTATATTTTTGTCCTACTAAGTGGGGTCGTGAGACATTGTAGTCGAATTCTGCAACGCGGGGTAACTATGAGAGAAGCATAACCACCAAACTAGAGGAGTCACCTATTGCTATTGATAATAATCTTGGCTACATGCTGTCCAATGAGTGATGCAAAAGAAAGAACAACAAATTTTATCCACACAAAAAAAAAAAAAAAAATAGTAGAAAATGTAGATTTAATCCTTAATAAAGTGATTTCTCTATGCTATCTGAGAAAGACATTGTGTTGGAGAGAGGAACACGGAAATTCTGTGCCATATTTTAGTGGGTTTGACGACTTCAGATAAAGAAAAAATAGCATTGAGGGAGCATCAAATTCAACCTTTGATCGATTTTTTTTTTTTTTTTAAATCTTTTTCATATGGACCAGTCTGGTGGCAATAGTGACTGAGCACATATGTTTGTACTACACATTTTCGAATTTCTACATGGGAATTATTGAATTATTGAATTATTGAGAAATAAAATTTTGGAGCTTGAATTAATTTCCTATTCCCTCGGGTTAGAAATATCAATTTCGGTAGCTTTACAAATGTTAAATTCAACTCAATCACCAGGAAATTTCACTCCCAAACAAGGGAAAACCCATTTGGGATAATTTTGGAGGCAGAAAACAAGAATTAAACATGGCCCACCTTATCCTATTTCACATTGTACAACCTTTTCCATGGTCGACTTAAATTTCATCTTATAAACTCAATAGACACCTTAATTCTTACTGAGAGTAAACCTCTGGAGTTATCAACTCCAATCAAGCACGCGATAATTATCGCGTTATCCCGATATATGTGTAACCCCTGTCTGTACACTGAGATAGCGTAAGAGATTTATCAATATCCAATAATTTTTTAAAATAATTTAACCTTAAAAAATAAACTAACATGCATTCATCAACAATTAAGAATCAACCTGATCCGTTCCTGTTCAAGCATACATGCAATTTGACTAACCCGACTATTTCAACCCAAATAATCCATGGGTTTTTAAAATAAATCCCTATTCAAGAAATTCTTATCAAATTTTCAATCAAGACAATTTTCAAAGAAAATTTAACAAAATAAAAGGGGAGATCCTCATTTTAAATTTACAAAACCATAATTAATTCGTAGAATAATTAAAAATAGTACAAAATTTGTCTTAAAAAATTAGAACAATTTTTTTTCCACTTGGATCCACTAAGTACCTTAAACAAAAGATGGCTCATTATCCGATAACGTCCAATAATAAGTTTCTTCAAGTCAATTTAAGCATCCACGAGACTCAAATAGGTTTTTTCTGTAAAATGAAAAAGAATTGTGAGTATAAAATATATCTCGTAAGTAATATACAAATTGTATAAAAATAAAAATTTGTGTGGCGGATATATTAAATGCATAGTTATTTTAAACCATGCGTTCTCAAATTCATTAAATGTAAATAATTTCAAATCGTTGTTTCTAAACCATCACAATTTACAATCATAATACTTCGATTTCATGTGCATCAACTACTTTGTATTTTCAAACACAGACCAATCTAAAATCATTCTTCCCAACACAAGCCAAACTCACTCACATTACAAAGTCTCTTGTATCTCACATACCTTAGACACACAAGCCCACCCATTCCCACACAAGGTTACTTGCTTCTCACATTTTCTACAAGTTTAGTTACTCACCACCCAAGGCCACTTATCTCTCACATTTCTCATACACACAAGTACCCTCCCCAACCCAACCACAATGCTACTTGCCTTATGTAATTCTCTCATCTTGTCTCCAAGAAGGTTTGAACCCCTGAATATTCAAAAAGACATTACACCACCAAGCTACCAATGCTTCAAGTTTTATATGGCAAAATAAATTGAAATGTTATCCCTTGATAATTATAGGATATATATATATATATATTAAATTGAAAAATTCAACATCGAATTTTTTTGGGGTATTACATCTAAAACCTAGAGTCAATTACAATTTGATTTCTCTCTCATAATATTTTATAAAGAAAATCAAAAATTAAATAAAAATTTTTTAATACCAAATTTTTGATGTTACATCTTCTCCCTAAGTTATGTGGAGGAAAGCAGTCTTCTAACCTATAGGAGTGGGGACGTAGAGAGAAGCTTTCACCATGCGAGTTGAATTGAGTTAGCTAAATTAAGGCTCAGTGAAATCGGACACTCTTGTCAAACCCTATTACCAACTCCTTTTGTAAATAGTGAATAATATATTTTTACATATAAATAAGAGAATTTTATCTTATTTATAATTTGGTTTCATATGATCTGCGATTTCAAAATTACAAAATCCATTATTAGATTTTTCTTATATCTGTATTCATATTATAATTTTTATATAATTGTATTGACATTACATCATATTTTATATTTTATATCCGAGTTCACGGTTACACATTTATGTGTTTATTTATTTTTTTAATGTGCACTACCTTTTTTTTTTATGATAGCATTGTGATGCATCAATATTGCTAGGGGATTCTAGTTCCATAACTAGAGAGTAGAATGTACCTCATAATCACTCGGTGAGTGGCGATAACATCATTCAGGGTGCCAAGATCCGCGTCCAAAGATCTGCCGGGGAGTCGTTTCATATGCAGACATTGTTGGAGTTACAGCGCGTGATGCATCTCTAGCATCTCTAACACTGACATTTTTATTTTTGAAATATTTTCAAAATATATTTTATTTTTAAAATATTTTAAAACATTGAATTAATTAATTTTACCTATTTATTTATATTTAATGAATTATTTAATTATAATTTTTTATATTTTTATCTTGTTATTAATAATAATATATTTGATCATGATAATTATTTTATTATTTTTATAAAATAATTAATATTTACATAAACTATTTATATTTTTTATATTTACGCTTTTTCACACGTTTTCTTTTTCCATATTTTAACAAAGTGTCATTTTTTATATCATTTTATATTTATTTTCATGTTATTTGTAGCAATAGTTGTGAATCTACTTAATATTTATGCCTTCAGAAATGTCAATGCAATATGTGTGTGTAATATATTTGTACGCGTGTAATATGAGATAAGGAGAGAGAGAACGTCCATATCATGCCAGGCATATCACATTCACATTCTCGTACGCAAAGCCCCCAAATTTGAATATATGAATCATAAGCATATGTTGTAATGGATATTCCATCACATATTCCCCTATTTTTATGTTTCCAAAAGTGTACATATGCATGAAAAATATAAAATTTCACACAAGGGCAGGGTACGAACCGGGTAAAAATAAGAACTTTTCAAAATGATTGTTTAAGAAAGAAGTTGTCTTAATTTTGTATTGATTTGAAATAGATAATTCTCTCTCTCTCTCTCTCTCTCTCTCTCTCTCTCATTAGTTAATGTAGTGAGATGCAGGAAAGGTTTATGTATCCTAATAATTAATCTCTAATTGAGGGCCATTAGCATTTCCTTCATACGATCAAAGCCCATTAAGTAAGCTCCCTCTCCTTATCAAGCTTTTGTGAACTTTCTTTGCATGTGTGTATTTTCCCATATTTGCTATATGCACAAAAAATTAGAACAAAAATAGTCACCCAAACTTGCTCAAAATTTCTATATTACTCTCTCTACAGCCAACCAGAGCTAGATCTCGAGTTCTATGCGTTTCATGCCGGCTTAATATTTTCTCTGCTTTCACATTACTTTCTTGAATATTTCTTTATGCCCAATTTGCTTTTCAAGTTATAAAAAAATACTTACTCCTCCTCCAACAAATAATATGGTAATAACCAAAGTTGCCAAAATAAAAAAAATAGAAAAAAATAAAAGTAATACAACAGTGACAGAATTTGTTTTATATGTGTGTGTGTGTATATATATATATATATATGTATGTATTTGTCTATATATAAAAGTAATACAAAATGAAAAACTCAGAGAAGACATCAACATCTACCAAATGTGTTATCAAAAGCATTAATGTGAATATGCGAAAGTAGTCACAATCACCAAACACATTTTCGAACCTCAGCACATTGAAATTAATTATTAATATATATATAGATATAAATATAGATATAGATATAGATATAGGTGGGGATGCTCAAGTTTCCTTTCCCCGTAGCTATTTGTGTAGACATTTTCAATTCAATACTATTCCGAGGAACATTTCACTCCCAAACAAGAGAAAAATACTTTGGGATGCTTTTGATGGCAGCCAAACAAGACTTTGCCATGCCTTATACTATTCCACATAGCTATGTAACGCGTACGGTTGAAAATTTTGACATTGGTGAAAATTTTTTCACCCAAAAAAAAAAAACATTGACATTGCATTTTTCTTGTATACCCAACACCTCCTTATAAATATATTTGAGAACCCTTTTGCTTTCATTGCCTTTTCTACTCTTCCCACTACTTCCTACTTACTTTTCATTACTACATTGAAATGGCATTGTTTGGCTTATCATTTATACTTCTGATATTGGTTTCTTCAACCCTGTCATCAGAAGCACAACTTTCATCTACGTATTATGACAAAACATGTCCAAATGCACTCGCCACAATCCGAACTTCAATTAGAACAGCTGTGTCGCGTGATCCACGCATGGCAGCTTCTCTCATACGCCTCCATTTTCATGATTGTTTTGTTCAGGTACAAATTATATTTAATTTATATATTGAATCAACACTTTTAGAAATTATCGCACATGTGATATTATGACAGTAAAAATTTATATTTGTCTGGTGTTTGTGCCTGTGCTTCGAATCATACAATAATGTATGCTGTGTAATTTTTTTCTATGACAGGGTTGTGATGCATCAATACTGCTAGAGGATTCTAGTTCCATAACTAGTGAGCAGAATGCAGGTCCTAATAAGAACTCCGTGAGAGGCTACAGTGTGATACAGGATGCTAAGACTCAGGTTGAAAAAGTATGTCCGGAAGTTGTTTCATGTGCAGACATTGTTGCAGTTGCAGCACGTGATGCATCTGTAGCTGTGAGTGTGCTTATACAATATGCCCTTCCTACACTTATTCATGTAAATCCTTAATCCAAATTCAGCTCATAATTTTCAAAATTGGTGAAAAATATTTAGGCTGCAGGACCATCATGGACGGTGAAGCTAGGAAGAAGGGATTCTACCACTGCAAGCTTTAACCAAGCAGAGAATGACATTCCGAGATTTAGGGACGGCCTTGATGTACTTATTTCCAGATTCGCTAGCAAGGGTCTCAATGCTAGAGAAATGGTTGCTTTGTCGGGTAAGAAATTTGAGAAATAATTTCAAAAATGCAGTTTAACATATGATCAAAACTAAGTAAAGTGAACAGCTGAAATCGACAGAAATGTTATTATACTTCTTTTTTTTTTTGGCGTGACGATCCAGCTAAATCGAACAAGCCATCTTAATGGAATTCTTATGACCTTTTTCTCTGCCAATATAAAAGTTTCCTTATTAAATTTTCTTGAAATCAACTCTGATACAAATTTTTGCCTAGCAAAAACCATAAAGAACCATGTCTGAAAATTAAAACAAATATTTATGTATCTATCAAAACTAACCATAATGTAAAAATTCAGGTGCACACACAATAGGGCAAGCACAATGCTTCACATTCAGGGAGAGGCTGTACAGCAATGAGAGTGACATAGATGCAGGCTTTGCAAGCATGCGCAAGGGCAGCTGTCCGAAGAGTGGCAACGACAGTGTGTTGGCGCCGCTTGATTTGGTGACACCCACCTTGTTTGATAACAACTACTTCAAGAACTTGATACAGAAGAAAGGACTTCTTGAGTCAGATCAAGTGCTGTTCAGTGGAGGCTCTACTGAAAGTATTGTGAAAGAGTATAGCGAAAGCTCTTCGACCTTCAAGGATGACTTTGCCTCTGCCATGATTAAAATGGGAGACATTAGTCCTCTCACTGGCTCACAAGGCCAAATTAGGAAGTTCTGCAGTGTTGTCAACTAGTTCTTCTATGGACACCCTTCCCTATTCATCCTCGATCTTTTCCAACACTTCATGTAATGTGACTGTAGGGAAAGGAAAAAAAATATATAAATAAAACTGAGAATATATTTTTAATCTTTTAGTGTTTATGGACTATTTATTTCATTTTCATTGAATTTAAGAGTTGAAAAGTGATTTATTTAGATTCTTCCAGGTACATAAAATGGAGCTGTTTAAAAATTTTTTATTTAAGATTTTAAGTAAATATTTAACAACAATAACAATCAATCCTTTATTTCATTAAGTGGAAATCGACTATATAAATAATTTTATATTATTATACTTTATTCCATACCGTATATTTTATTTAAGTGAGAAAAAGATTCATCAAAAGTATGAAAATGCATTTAAGACCATCTATGGCTTAGAATTCTTCCATTTAATTCCTTTTTGTTTTTAATTTTTTGATATTAAAAAGAAATTAAGCCTAAAGTCTAGAAAATAATACACAACTATTGGCAAACAAAGCAATCCGGAGGCAGAAGGGAGATTTTCAAGCCACCAAGCCAAACAGCAAGCAACGACGCCTAAAATGGCTTATCATCACTTGCCAACCACCATCCAAAATGCGTCTAATGTCAATCCGTAGGATTTTATTTTATTTGTAATATTTTTAATTAAAATTTAAAATTTTTTATAAAAAAATGTAAAATTTCATAAATGAAAAAAATATTTATAAGTGCTAGTATATTAATAATTCTTGTACTAAAACTTTTACACTTAAAAACAATTATCACGTCTTTCAACATGCTGACATGTTCAATTTCAATTTTTGTAATTTATATTTGGCCATATATATCAATATCTGTAAAAACTAAAGCCATTAATAATGCAAACATTAATGATGATTTTTTTTTATATTTTTTATAAATTAATTGTATTCGATAATCATTTGAGTGTGAATTGAGTTGAGTTTTTAAAATATAAAATTTTTTATATTTATTTTCTTTATCCATAATATTTAAATCTGATTTTTCATTCTTTTCAAAAAAATATATCAGTACTTAACCATCAAATCATCCACAAAATTTCTAAGTTCGCATATACTTGCGAACGTCATCGATAAATAATAATTTACCCAATAAATTAATGTCGACTTTACACAAAAACGTTAACAATGCAAGTACTTTTGTCTAACGTACGAGGATCCCAACAAATTGAAGTCATAGGTAGACTGAATTTTTTTGATTATCTTTTGGTTAAATCAAGATTTCTCTCGCTCTCTCTCTCTCAAGAATGGTGATTGAATCAAGATTGATGTAGTTTGAATGCAAGCTTTCATTTGGCCCAAGTCGCATGTCACTGGAAACTCTTCTTCTTCTTCTTCTTCTTCTTCTTCTTCTTTTTTTATTCAGCGGCAAAGTTTGGAAAATGGAATCTACTGCAAGTCAATAAGCCTATGGTTCCATGGGCAATTTTAGATTAAAAAAATAATAAATTAATTTGTTCAAATATTGAAAATTGAACAAAATGTGAGGAAATGAACACCGAGTTATGTTCAAATGAATTTCATTGAGAGTGATTGTTTGGTTCTGTAGAAAATATTTTGCTTTAAACCTTTTTTTTTTTTCAGTTTTTTGTCCAATTTATGTATCCTTTTATTTTTACTTCTCTCTTTTTATTATTTTTTATTATTTATTTTTAATGTTATTTTTTTATTTTTGCTTTTAAATTTAAATTTTTTATTTTTTATTTCTATTTTCTATTTATTTTTTTGCTATATTGATCTCTTTGACTTTAAAATTTGAGATTAAATCTTAGTTTATTGTTATCTAATTTGTATATCTCTTTTATTTTAGATCATGGATAAGCAAACGAAATAATGGAAGGAGTAAATTTTTACTAATCTATTGAATATATAAACATATATATATATTTGTCTAAATCATCAATATTTTATAATTATTTTAAATTTGATTAAATCTAATAAATTAAAGTTTTTTTGTGTTTATTTTTTTAATATACAAAATTTAAATTTAAAAATTTATTTAAAAAATAACAGTATTTAATTACTGAATCACTTACCATCAAATCCATTGAAAGCATTTTTCTTGTTAGGCAATCAATACAGGTTCACATCACATGGGAGCAGGACAATTAATTATGAATACCATATATTCCTCATTAAGCTTGCTAATTAATCAAATCGTGGTCTTATTAAAAATTAAATTTGATTTATTCATTTAACTAAACAAGATGAACACCGATACAATTTTTAGGGTCTAAAGTGTTGACTTTAAAACTTTTCTCATTTAACTATTTTTTTCAGGCATGTAAAATCCTAATATATGTCCTATTATGCTAAGAATACTATATGTAGATATCTTTCTTTATCAATACCTACCACAATATTATAAGTAAATCTTTCTTCTGTGATTTATATTTCTTCATCTAATATCTTAACAAGTAACTTGTTTCTGTTGTGAATTTTCCTCGGAAAACTTGGATGCATTTTCAGGCACGTAAAATTCTAATAAATATCCGAGGTAGGCAAAGGCATGTCTTCTGATGAAAAGAGACTAAGACAGAGAGTTGTTAAGCTGTGTTTGTCACAATTTGGTTGGACTTCTCCTATTTCACATTGTTGGTAAGTGTCAATCCTTCAATCTTGTCCACATGTATGTAAATTACCTCATCTCCGGCCAATAATTAATCCAAAATCGGATATTATACTTTGTTAATCAAAATTTTTGAATTCGAGTATTGAAAATAAGAAAAAAGATTTATAAAAGTCAATTTCATAATAGATCTCATGAATTAATTGACATAATCTAGATTTCGACAAGTGAAAATTAAAAAGAAAATAATTAATCCAAACTGCATTAAAAGTAAATTAATAGCTGGGCCTCTCTGTTATCATCTTTCTCCATGCCAGCCTTATTATTTGAGTCAAAGCTTGAATTAATTTACTAAATAATTGAACACGTGCAACCCCAAAAGTTGGATATTTATTAACAATTGTTGTGACCTGTGACGTTTACACATAATGAATAGGTTTTAAAACAACCTCTTCAATAATTGTTGGGAGAGAATTGGTATAATTCATACCGATAGATTTTGTTGATTGATTTTTAATTAAATAATTATTATATTATATTTAGTAAAAATTAATTAAAATATATTAATAAGTCTTAGTTCATTTTGAATCCATGCCACCACTCCCATCCTATGTACTTAGAAAATTTGATATCAACTAAATCACTAAACGTGAACGTAAATTACTTGCTTTTTCTTTTAAAACTGGTTTGAAAAAATTAATAAGCATGATTAAAAATTTTTTGGAGGGTTAATTTTAAAATAACTGTAAATTTTTTTTTATTTATTTTAAGGTTATGGATTTAAAAATGTAAAAAGAATATTTTTATAAAATATGAAAGGAAGGCTATATTCATGGCCTTTAACTTTATATTGTGCAGAGAAGTATTTTATACATAATCTCTTTATTAATGTTTTACAAATTTTTAATACTAGGTGCCACGTCACACTCTGGAATCTAACTCCATGCAGCCACCTGGATCTTGTCCACCGGCCATGGCTCAATACAATAATGTAACAGGGGGCCGCATGGCAGGCCACGACAAAACCAATAATAATTTCTTTTTTCCATTTTTTTTTTGGGAAAATAAAGAATTCTTAAAAAACACAAAAAAGATCAAATTAATTAAGATAGAAACATCGGAAAAAGACTTCTAGAGTCTAACAATAGTGAAAAAAAAGCAACTGTTGTTCCTCCCCAAGTCCTCGCGAGAGATTAGCGTAGACTTGAAGTTCAAAATTACAAAGATCTACCCACCACTTCCTTCTTGTAATTACTCTCTCTCTCTCTCTCTCTCTCTCTCTCTCTCCCTCTTTTCTGCTTTTGTTGCTGTGCAGACTTTTTCAGGGGAATTAAAGGTTAGCCCACTGCTTTACTCACTTTGAACTGTTTATTTTCATTTGGTACTTCTAATCTCTCACATTGGTGTCGAATTTCTCTGAATTGGAGTTGAATTTAGAGATTTTGGTTTCTGGGTATATCAAAACTTGATGCTTTATGCTGGTTTTGTGCTTAATTTCATGTTATATGTTTCTGGATCTGTTGATTTGTTTGTAATGCTTAGTCATTGGTTTTGTTCTTCTGTTTAGGTGGTTGATGTAAGTATTTTGTGTACTGACATTTTGCAGTGTGGTTCATTTTTTTTTCCAACAAAGAAGCATTAAGGAAAGTTTTTGAGGATAGATATCTTGGGAACTAGAAATTGAGTAGTGAGGATTCAGGTTTTTAGTGCATTTCGGTTTTAGTTTCATTCACTTTTTCCTTTTTTTCCTTTGTTTAGATGTAGTTCGGGCTTTTTCCATTTTTAGAAGTGATCCCAAAATTGTTTATTGGGGTGGGTGAATTTTTCTGATTTTGAATAAACTCATCAGTTTTGAATTTTATCCCCAAAAATTAGGGTTTTTCATGTTAGCAAAAATTATTGTGCGCTCCTTAACATGTACTGTAGAAGGGTTTCTGAGATTTCTTTGTTCTGTGTATGGTCTGTGGCATTTTAAAGACAGAAATGTTGGAAGTTCTTCAAAAGGAAACTTCCGTCACTTTCGCCTTACAATTGAGGCTCATGGATCGAAGTACCATTTTACCGTAGCAATGACTGTAATATGACAACTGGTGATAGCTTTACTTGTTATGATGTCATGTTCTGGTGGCCAATGTATGGTTTGCAAGCATCAATATAGGACAAAGAGATGGAATTCTGGGATCCCAAAAGGGGCACATTAGCAGTAAAAAACTGTTTAAGAGGATATGAGAACCTTTTTTCTGGTAGAATCTTTACCATAAGTTCGAATGAACAAAGTTACACATGTGCTCTAGTATATTTCCATCCTTGGTGGGATAACTTTGGGCATAGGATATAGGATATAGATACTTGACCTTAATTCCACTGCATTTTCTCAGTTTGAGGATGTACAACGTTGAAACTAAGTAATACTTATTATATCTTAGGGCAACATATGACATTATCTTTTCCTTTTTATTGCCCTGTGACATATTTTGCAGTTGGTTGTCCTGTGTATTGAAATGCTTATTGCACTTCATCCTTTGTTTTCTTCTCCATGGATCATTCTCTGACACTTTTATCTGGATCTAACAGCTAAAGTCAAGTGTGTCTGAAGGCTAAATAGGTAATGGCTGGAGTAACCACCCAGCACAAGAGTTTCGAGATATGATGTTTCTTGAATGACTTTCCTAGTGGTATGTATGATCATTGGTCCTGGAGTGCAAGAAAATAGGATATTTAGCAAGAATATTATTACATGATCCGGTTCATACGGCAGATTCAAAGGTAAAAGATCTGAAAGCTGTGCTTGACAAGTAAAGCTTTCAGAATTACTTCATAGGAATGCAGATCATTTCTAAATCTTCAATTTTGCGGATGGCCCCATTGCTTCAACTAGACTTGCAGAATAGCTTCTGTGATGGGACATGTAGATGACCCAGTATTAGTTCTGTGCAATTTGCACCACCTAGAAAGTCAGCGCACCAAGATTTGCACAGAGGTGTAAAATGAAGAAATGGTATGGTGGTGTTTTAGCTGTATCCTTGTTCATGTTGCTTGTTTTGAGGTATTTTCTAATGAAAACTCCAATAGGGGGAAGTTATCTTTCAAGTCCTCTGACATTTAATTCAACAAATCCACTGGAGTGGATACAACTTCCTCCATCCATGCAAAATTCAGGAAATTCTTCTCAAGTAATTTCTACTGATGCTATAGTTGCGAGCCTTTTCTCTCAAAGGAACATCTCTGATGAAGAGTATCAAGCTCTGAAGACATGGTCTTATTTGAAAAACCTAATCAATTATGCTCAGCATTTACCAAATGCAGTAGAGGCTATTAAGGAAGCTGGAATTGCATGGAATAGCCTTATGAATTTGGTTGAAGAGGAGATATTTAGTTCCCTAAATGAAAGTTCACGTGCAAAAGGAAAAGAGAAACAATGCCCAAATTTTCTGAACAAGATGAATGCCACAATACGTGATAACAATGGTGGTTTCCGTTTGCGGATTCCATGTGGATTGACTCAAGGTTCTTCCATTACCATTATTGGCATACCAAATGGTCTTCTCGGTAATTTTCGGATTGACTTAACTGGGGAAGGCCTGCCTGGGGAGCCAGATCCACCCATTATTTTGCATTACAATGTTAGACTCCTCGGTGATAAAATTACTGAGAACCCTGTTATTGTGCAAAATACCTGGACACTAGCTCATGATTGGGGTCAGGAGGAGCGTTGTCCATCTCCTTCTGACCAGAATAAGAAAGGTAAATACAAATCTCTTACTTCTCTTGTGATGGTTGCAGTATGTCTCTTTCAAAGTAACGGTAAAAAGGTTTAATGCCTAGTTTTGCCAATTGTCTGTTTCTTTTGGACTTCACATGGACTTCCTTGAGGTAATTTTCGTATTTACTGATGTTGTATTGTCCTCTCATTAATGACTCTTTGTTGTCACTTTGTCAGTGGATGAGTTAGATCAGTGCAACAAGTTCGTTGGTAAAGATGATAACTTCACAGTTACTTCAAATTCCAGTGGTTTGAGGCGATCATCAATGGCTGAAGAAGTATCTAAAAGAGGAAGATATTTTCCATTTAAGGAAGGTCATCTGTTTGTTGCAACACTTAGAGTGGGATCAGAAGGAATCCAGATGACAGTTGATGGAAAGCACATAACATCCTTTGCTTATCGTGAAGTAATTTCTATCATAACATAGTTTGGTCATTTTAAAATGGATAAACAAGTACCATGCTTATAATCTTTCCTGCCTGCTATCTGTTCAGACGTTGGAGCCATGGGTTGTTGCTGAAGTAAGGATTTCTGGAGACTTGAAACTGATTTCTGTCTTGGCTAGTGGATTACCCACAGCCGAGGATTCAGAGCATATAGTAGATTTGGAAGCACTCAAGTCTGCTCCTCTTCCTCCTCATAAACCATTGGATCTCTTCATTGGTATTTTCTCTACGGCAAACAATTTTAAGCGTAGAATGGCTGTTCGGAGAACATGGAAGCAGTACGAAGTTCTGAAGTCCGGAAAAGTTGCATTACAATTCTTTGTTGGCCTGGTCAGTGTCCTAGATTTGTTTTTTTCGTTACATAGCTAAACACATTAACTATGTTGATACTTTCAGCGGCAAGCAAGCTTTTGTTATGAGTGTGTTATTAGATTATAGGGCAAAAGGTGAAACTTGCATACAATCTCTTGTGGCGTACAACCACGTTAATGTTCTAACAAGGAGAATAACTTCAGAATAATTTCTCATGAATATATATATATATATATATATATATATATATATATATCCTGGGATGCTAATGTTGGATAAATCTGGTCCGACGAACAACCCCATCTTGATGCCATCCTAAGAGTTATGGTTCTCATGTTCTGTCCTGGAGCATACATAGGATATTACATAAGTGCACAGAATATTTGAGAATAGATTCTAGACATCTCTTCGTATCATTTGCACTTGTTTATTTTATTTTATTTTCTGCATCTTTCTTGTAGTCTTATGGACCCAGAAATTTGATCCAATAATCTTGTCCTAACTTTGTGATTAACTATATCTTTGTTAAGTTCTTTTAATACACTCTCCTATAATTAAACAAAGTGGGGATGCATTACAGCACAAAAATCAAATGGTGAATGAAGAACTCTGGAATGAAGCAAGGACATATGGAGACACACAGCTGATGCCATTTGTAGACTACTACAGTCTCATCTCTTGGAAGACCATAGCCATCTGCATCTTTGGGGTAATATTCTGTCTCTTCCTTAAACATAGGGAATTCTTTCTTCGCCTCATTCACCTTATCACCTCAACAGACACAGGTTGTTTCAGCAAAGTTTGTCATGAAGACAGATGATGATGCTTTTGTTCGTGTGGATGAAGTTATGGCTTCCTTAGAGAGAATTAATGTGACAAGAGGGTTGCTTTATGGTCTCATCAACTCTGATTCCAAACCTCACAGAAATCCTGATAGCAAGTGGTATATTAGCCCTGAGGTAACTGTATCTACTCATGCCAAACACATGATGAGTCAATTCAGGATTTACTTGTTTGACCGGTCAGCAGGAATTGGACATGCAGTCTTAACTTCATGCATTTAATTGTGGAAACTACAAACCATCTATCTATTACCACTTTTGCAAACATCACCTAGTTCTAGTTTTTATTTATCTATTTTTATAAGATAATTATATATACTTGGGAATAACTAGTTAAATTCATGCATGAAAATGACGGCAAGTGAGGATTGTGCATCGTCTGTCTCTGCGTGGCTTGGTTGAAAGGATTATTGTTTAAAAATTTTGAAAATTGATTTGGCAATAACATGTTGTGCATGGCATTTCAATATTCAAACAATTATATTGATACAAGTGGTAACTGAGATGTTCTCATCCGTTTTTTCCAAGATCAAGTTAATTTGGGAATAGCTTCTTGTTATCTAGGAAGATGTGGGCATAATCCATTTCTGTACACAGAAAACTGTATCTTTCTCCAGTTTTGCTCTAATCTCTCTCTCCTTGTCTGGAATAATGTAGGAGTGGCCTGAAACCAATTATCCCCCTTGGGCTCATGGTCCTGGGTATGTTGTGTCATGTGATGTTTCAAAGGCCATCTACAAGAAGTACTCCAAAGGCATTTTAAACGTAAGAATAAGTTAGTTCATATGTTCCCCATGGTTGAAAATTTAATTGTCAATTCCAATTTTATTCTTTCTACCAGTATTGCTTTTTCCATTAGAACATTCTTTCAAAATTTAGACTCAGGGTGCATGCAGGCCCACCTGCATCCGGAAATAACACAATTACTTGCTATTTCAGATGTTTAAGCTAGAGGATGTTGCAATGGGTATTTGGATTGCGGAAATGAAGAAGAAAGGGTTGGAGGTTAAGTATGAAAAGGAGCAGAGAATCTTCAATGAGGGATGCAAAGATGGTTACGTTGTTGCCCACTACCAAGGTCCTAGGGAGATGCTTTGCCTATGGCAAAAACTTAAAGAAGATAAAAGAGCCAAATGTTGCGGTGACTGATTAGCATATTTAGCTGTTTTAGGAAAATTTGGTTTTCCAAAACTTCATCACATTTGGCTGACACGAACTAATCAACACTTTAACCAATCTTGCTCACAGTTGCAGCTGATGCAGAGAAGCAATTCATTTGACTGTACAGTCAATGCTCAATTATTGTTGTAACATGTAGGAATTTAGGTTAACTTCTTTTTGGCTGAGGGAGTAGGATTGATGGTAAAGCATTATAAGTTGAGAACCTCAGATGTTATATGCAGTCTCCATACATAGATATGTACCGTGATGGGGGGAGAGACGGGATAATATTTGCGTGTTGTATAGAGCAAAATCTATATAGGATGTAAGTGCAACCTATATTATTCAATGTATTTCAATGTATTCTTTGTGTTCATCCTCACCAATCCATATCCTTTTTAGTTTGTCATGAATTGCAGAGCATGCATCCTGGGTTCCGGTGAGAGTTTTGCCAGCAGTGGTGGTTTGGTTATCTCGGCATTGCAATGCAACGGCGTGCCTTTTCTTGCCACTTTCAAAAAAAGGCTGTCGTGTAAGGATGAAGCTAGCCTCTTCTCAAGGGACCATACTAAAAATTTAGATTTCAGATGCTTCATTTTGCTTGATGTTGTGTATATTTGGCTGGGGCAGAGAATTGGGATGCCAAACAAGTTGGTGCCATACTTCTGATCGTCTCTCTCTTGTAATGCAAGTTTGCCGACTTATGATAAGCACTTTCCACCATGACAACTCAAATGCAAGAAATTTATCAAAGACGTCTGAGAAATCCATTGTCTTAGGAGGTGAAAAATCATTAGACGCAATTAATGATGCAAATTAAATGCTTTCAATTGAGACGACTTTCGAGAAAGGAGGAGTTGGATTCCGTATATCAACAGGGGTCTGACAATGAACAAGATGATGTCCTATCGATACAAGAAACCATGACGAGAAATTGCTATCTCAAAGGCTTGCATCCTTTCTCCACGAGCAAAACCATTCCGATCATAAGATGATATTTCATTGATATCCAGTTTGATACATGCCTTGACAAACTCTTCACCAACCCTTTCAGCAGCTTCCTGAAATTATCAGATGGTACAGCGATTTCAGGTTGTGAGAACTGAAACACGGTGCAGGTACAGGTGCAGGTAAGGTAAATGCAATGAAGAAAAACGTCTTAAATGTCAATCGAACAAATGAGAGATGCTCACAGTAGTGGTACAAGGGGGATTCCCACGAATAGATGCTTGTAAAGTACTTCCGTAGAACAAACACTTCTTCTTCTGATCATCCACCAGCATAGCATACAACTGCTTGTCCGAACAGAATACTGAAAGTCTAGGGTTTTCAGAAGAGCCGTTGAACTAAGAAAGAGAACACACAAAAGTGAATTTATCAATGGATCAGCAAATAATGGTGTCTTGAACATGCATGTCAATGACACATTTCACAACTACAAGCATGCTTGCTTGAGTTACCATTGACAGGGTAAAGCAATAAGCATCATGCTCAAGTTGCAATCTTCTTTAGTCCTCTGAAGACGTTGGCGTCAATATTTAACAGCCGAGAATGTATTCAACAAATTGCAGTTTTTGGTATTAGTAGTATTTTAAAAGCAACAAAAAAGGCATGATTTTGTTTTGCCAGACGGGACATTCCCATTTCAAACACCAATATAAAGTACAAAACAAAAAACATGTCTCTCCTGAACACTGACATAGACCAGATCAAAGAACCAAAAAGAAAATAAAGTGCACCTTTTTTCGCAGCCTCCTATTTCTGATCTTTGCGCTTTCCGTTCTAGTATTTGCCCGTGCCTCAATCAAGAAAGGCCTGTTTAAGAATCCTAATCCGGGGACTTGTCGTTAACAACAACAACAATAATAACAATCTAAACCTTTTATCTTAAAATTTAAAGTCGATCACATGAGAGACAAATAATGAAGTAAAAAAAAAAGATTTAATTTGTACGGATTCTCCTACGCCACTTATTCCTATCTAAAACTATCTCCTCAACTAATTTCATCACTATCATGTCTTTACGAATACATTACATCCAAGTTTTCAATGATCTACCTTTACGTTTTATTAAATCTCTTATATTTAAATTCTTTACCTTCTTAACCGGTGCGTCTTTAGGCATTCGCTGCACATGTCCAAACTATTTCAGACGGTATTCTCGTATCTTATCCACAATTGAACTGACACCCAGTTTATTGTGTATCTCGTCGTTTTTAATAGTTTTGTCACACATCCACCTAAATATTTTCATTTCAACTACAACCATTTTTTGCTCTTGTTGTTGTTTAATGACCCAACATTCAGTGTCATATAATAGAGCATGTCTTATTGCGGTCCTGTAAAATTTTCCTTTTAAATGTAATGGTATCGTGCGATCACAGAGCACTCCGGATACATTTCTCTATTTCATCCAACCCACTTGAATTCTATTGTTGACATCCTCATCTATATTGCCATCATTTTGGATGATGAAACCAAGATATCTAAATCGTTCACTTTTTGAGACTTCTCTTCCTTCTAATCTAATCGTTTCTTCATTATCTTGATGGTTGCCACTAAACTTACACCTCATATACTCAGTTTTAACCCTACTCAACATAAATCCTTTAAATTCTAACGTATCCCTCCATAACTCTAATTTATTATTGATATCCTCTTTAGTTTCATCAACCAAAACTATATCATCTGCAAAGAGCATACACCATGTATTTTATTTGGAATATTTTTTGTGATTTCATCTATCACTATTGTAAATAGTAATAGACTCAATGCCGAACTTTGATGGAACCTAATGTTTATAGGAAAGCTATCATTCAACCCCCCACAAGTCCTTACACTAGTCACAACTCCTTCATACATATCTCTAATAAGAATAATGTATTTCAAAGAGATCTCTTTCCTTATGAGCGTCCACCACAACACGTCTCTAGGGACCCTATCATATGTTTTCTCAAGATCAATGAATATCATACGTAGATCTCTTTTTTGCGCTCTAAATGTTTCCATCAACTGTTTTAGCAAGTAAATAATTTCAGTGGTGGATCGTCCTAACATAAATCCAAATTGATTCTGAAACACACTTATCTCCCGTCTCAATCTATGTTCTATCACTCTCTCTCATACCTTCATCATATGACTCATGAGTTTAATTCATCTATAATTTGAGCAATCTTGTATATCTCATTTATTCTTATATAGCGGGACAATTGTGCTCCCTCCAAGGTTGGGGCATTTTCCTTATTTGTCAAATTTTGTTAAAAAAAGCCGTTAACATTGTTATTCCGAATTCTCCCAAATATTTTCACACCTCGATAGGGATGCCATTAAGTCCTATGGTTTTGTTATTTCCCATTTTTTTATGCCTTCCTTTACCTCATGGGGACGAATCTTACGTTTAAAATTTATATTAATCTCTTCTCTAGATATCTCTACATTTTCTATATTTACTATATTCTCAACATTAAATAAATTATTAAAATATTCTCTCAACCTCTTTCTTGTATCCTCATTTCTTACAAGTGTACTATTTGTTTCACTCTTAATACATCTAATCTTATTTAGGTTTTGTCCATTCCTCTCCCTTAGTTTAACAATTCTATAGATCTCTTTCCCCCATCTCGAGTCTCTAGTCTATTGTACAATTCATTATACACTTTACTCTTTGATTCATGTATAGTCTTTTTTACTTCTTTTTTTGTCTTTTTGTATTTTTCATAGGTTTCGCTACTACTATCATTTTTAAGATTCTTATAGCACTCTCTTTTGATTCGGATCGCAGTTTCTATTTCTTCGTTCCACTACCATGACTCTTTGCCTCTTGGAGCCCTACCCTTAGATACTCCAAAAACCTCGTTACCTATACTCTTAATATTCTTAGACATATCATTCCACATTGTTTCTGAGTTATCATTAACAGATCAATTTGTTACTCCAATTACTTTCTCCCTAAAAATCGTCACATTTTTCCCTTTTAGATTCCACCACTTAATTTTTGGCTCCATATATGATTGCCATTGTTTTTGTCATTTAGGCACTCATACGTCTAAAACTAAGAGTCTGTGCTGAGTCGTTACACTCCCCCCCAATATAACCTTACAATGCTTACAAATCGTTCTATCACCTCTTCTAGTGAAAAAGAAATCTATTTGACTCGCATTTGCCCCACTCTTATAGGTAACTATATATGACTCTTTTTTCTTAAAGAACGTGTTTACTAGTGTCAAATCAAACGCTACTGCAAACTCTAGAATTATACTTTTCACCTCAATCCTACCGCCAAAGTCAAAGTTTCCATGTACAGTTTCAAATCGCTTATTTTTCTCTCCCACATGTCCATTTAGATCTCCTCCGATGAATAACTTCTCACTATTTGGTATAGATTATATAAATTCATCTAGATCATTCCAAAATTATTTCTTGCTAATTACATCTATACCTATTTGGAGCGCGTACACACTAACTATATTAGTTACGTTTACTCTATTTACTAACTTAACAAACATCATTCTATCTCCATTCTTTCCTATCTCTACTATATCTCATAATAGGTCTCTATGTATAATTATTCTTATCTTATTTTTAGTTTTATCGTTACCTGTATACCAAAGTTTATGACCGTAAGCTTATCAGTAACATATAGTGAAAATAGTCCAACATGAGGAGAGGTCTCAACACACCCATTACCCTTCTGATGCACCAAATAAAGCGAATTGGCATACAAATCATGCATGCCAAATAAGCACACAAAACTGCATGCGTATTTGCCCCTAGCAAGGGCGAAGCTATGGTAAATTAGTATGTATATTTTGAGCAGTAAATCTCATAAATGCGGCTAGACAACGTGCCGCTGAAATCTTTTATAATGCTCTTTATTCCCTGGTGTATTGTGCTTCAAAACTTAATATAAATTTCTGGCTTCCCCCGGCAAGGTTTTCAAGTGGTTTAGAACTAGGAGACTGATAAGGCTCCTTTTCTTATATTGTAATGGAGCAATAAAAACAAATATGAAGAGAAAATTTAGATATTTCTGTCCCTTACTTTTATCCTGCAGAGGACGAAAGCTAGAAGGACTCAAAAGGGTGTCGGAGAAACCAAGAGATTTCAGCTTGAGGGACGTAGTAGTCCCAAGTCCAGAAGTAGAACACAGGCTCATTTTGCTTGTTTCCCTGCAAAAAAAGATAGTTATATTAGTCGAAAACAAAAAAGAATATATTAGAATTAACTTAGAATTCATTATGATGAACATGTTTGTCTTTGGCGACTTTTGTCAAACAGAAGAAAGGCACTCGCGGAGAAGAACAGCGAAAGACGGCAAAAGTCCCATTAAATTCAAGCTTCAATTCGTGTCCGAAGCAGACCTTTTGCTCTCACTTGAAAAGGGGGGGTTCAGAAAATAAAAGGCACAAACCTATGGGCCGTAATCCGAGAGTTGGTTGCCTGGTCAGGAAAAAAGTTGTTGCCGTCGCAAATCCCAATCATCAGATGCCATTAAAACTTCAAAGTGATAAAACCCTTTTCTCAATTTCTCAATTTAAGTTGCTATTGTTTGACGATTCTTATTTTTAATTTAAAAATTATTTTTAATTTTAAGTTAAAAATAAGAATTTAAAAAATAAAGATAAAATTATTTGATAGTTTTATTTCTAAAAATTCACTTTTTATCTCTTTTTATTAAAAAACTATTTGATAAAATAATATATATATATATATAATCTCTAATTTTAGTTAAAATTATAATAAATGATTATTCGTCATTCAATCATTTACAATAATAAGAAAATAGAAAAACAAAATAAAAATTGAGGATTTTTGTTATTATTAGCTTCAATTCCGAAAATAAAAATGAGTTCATATCACGTAAACTATGTCACATATTCTTTCATACTCCAATGGTTCTTTCAATAACATTTCTTAGTGAAGAATGAATATGGTTGAATATTTCTTGTTTACCTTGTGGTTGACTACAACCTCTAAAATCAAGAATGTGATATCGTTCACCTTTGTAGGATGCTAAATATCCTTTCATGTTTGGATATCCAGCGTTCACAACATAATACTTACATAAAATAATTTAAATAATAGTAAAATTAATAATATAAAAAATATAAAATTTCAAATTAAATTATTAATGCAAAAAATAAAAAATAAAAATTAATGTTGTAATAATTAAATATTTTAAATATGTAATATTTTATTTTTAATTCTAAAGTTATAAGAATTAATATTTAATACAAAATTTATAAAAATAATTTAATAATTTATAAATATTTTAATTTTAGTTTAATATTGTAAATATTTAATTATTTGAATATATATTTTTTTTTTTTGGTTTAAGGTGGGAATGGAAAAAAAAAATGAGCTCAAAAAAAATGTTGTGATAAAAGAAAAAAATGATGGGGATAGGGGGATGGGGATGAGAGTGGAGAGCGTGAATGGAGAGAGAGAGAGGTGGTGGGGGCCACGAGGGATTGGGAAGTGGGGAGGGAAAACGTGAGAGAGAGAGAGAGAGAAAGAGAAGATTTCTTTCGAAATCATCCTTTTATAATTTTAGATAGCAATTAAAAAAAATATAAAAAATAAAATATTAAATATTTTTTATAAAAGTCATCATTTTAAGTAAAAGTTAAAAATAAGAGAAGCAAAAGCTCATCTTTTAAGCTTTTGATAAAACTCTTTTTTTTTTTTCATTTTTCTTCATTAAAAAAAAACTCTTATTTTTTTAAGAGTTTATTTTTAAAATTATTTGGTGGATCTTTTCCTTAAAAGGAGAAGAAAATCTCAAAAAAAACTCCACCAAACATATACTTATTAATATACCAATCATCGAATTTAACGTAGAATTTTCCTCGTGGTGAGAGTTGGAGGCCCGGCGACATGGTATTCAAAATTCTCCTTAGTACACAAGTTCAATTATGTTGAGAAGATTGGAGAGCCAGTTGCTTGGTGAGTTACATTGAATTTTGGATACGAAAGAAACCTTTTGACACTAAAAGTCCAAACTTCAATAGTTTTGTCAAGATGATCGTAATACGAAATTTTTTCATTTCACAACGATGATTCTAAGAAACAAAAATCAGATCGTCAGACTCAAGATAAACGAGGAGTGGTGTTCTGACCCAGATCAACTCAAGGATCATGCGACCTCATATTTTAGAGACTTGTTTGCTAGGTTAACAGTCAATGGGATACTTGGGGTAGATAGGGGTATGCAAACCACTATAGATTCAGTTGACCATGCTACTTGTGTAGACCCATTGAGCTCTCGGAGGTTAAGGCTACGGTTTTTTCAATGAAAGGTTTGAAAGCGTGAATTCAATTGATCTTTTATTTGAGATTTTGGGACGAGACATACCCCACAAATTACCATTTCATATTAGATGCAGTCTGAGATTGAGTTTTCCCCACGAAACTTCTTTAAGCTTTTACTGTTTTGATTCCAAAAGTGGAACATCCGAGCAGTTTGTCAAACTTTCGGCCAATCAGTTTATTGAATACTAACTATAAAGTCTCGCCAAGGTACTGGTTCAATGTATAGGCCTATTCTTCAGAAAGTGATAGGACATCACCAAAGAAAGTTCTTAAAGAGAAGGAACACTCTAGATAACATCATTGTTTTAAAGGAGATTTTCCATTCCATCTGTTCATCAAGAAGTAAAAGTTGGAAGACGGTTTTACAAATAGATCTCCATAAAGCTTATAATTGTATTAGTTGGTCTTTTTTTGAGCAGACCCTTTAAGAGTTTTAGTTCCCGGTTCAGATAATTCGATTAATTATGTTTGCTGTGTCCCATAGGTGTTACAGGATTTTGCATTAGGGAGAGGTTTGAGGCAGGGGATTCTTTCTCTCCATATTTGTTCCTCCTGATCATGGAGAAACTATCTTATTTAATTCAAAAAAAAAAGGTAAATCAAGGTCTTTGGCGGCCTATTTGTGCCTCAAGAGGGGGGCCCCAGTTTTCTATTTATTTTTCGCGAACAATCTTATGTTATTTGCAAATGCAAAACCTGAACGTTTAGCCATGGAATGGAATGTCTGCATGAGTTTGGAGAAATGAGCGGGTTGGCAGTAAATCTGAGAAAATCCAAATTTTTTGTATCTTCTAGAGCTCCCAGGGCCTTGAAGTGATGTTTAGCGAAACAGTATCAATTCTTGCTCACAGAGAACTTGGGTAAATATCTAGGAGTTCCTCTCAATCAAGGCAGAGTACACCAAACTCATTTTCAATATTTGATTGATGGAGTCTAAAATAAAATAAGTGGTTGGAGAGTCTAGACGTTAAGTACAGTGGGTCATCGCATTCTTATTCAAGTTGTTATTTCCACCATTCCAGTGTATACTATGCAGACTACATGGTTACCGAAACAAGTTTGTCGTCAGCTTGATAAGATTTAGTGGGACTTTCTTTGGGAAAATTCTAGGAAATCTCGAAGACTTCAAGCTATCAAGTGGGGGTTAGTGTGCCAACCAAAGGATTTAGGGGATTGGGAATTAAAACTGCCCGAGACACAAATATATCTCTTATAACCAAGCTTGCTTGGAAACTCTTATTCGGGGAGTCAACCATTTGGTGGGAGATACTTAATAACAACCTGAATAAGAATGCGATGACCCACTGTACTTAACGTCTAGACTTTCCAACCACTTATTTTATTTTAGACTATGTCAATCAAAGTCCTTTTTGCATTGTCATAAACCTTCGACTAGCTCACCCTTATGGCGAGGGCTTCTTTGAGTAAAGAGAATTCATTTGGAGTGATTTGCATTGGAGAATTGGTAATGGGTCGGAAATTAATTTTTGGAAGGACATTTGGGTTGGAAAAATCCCATTAGTTAAAAGGATCCCCGATTGCATACGAGATGATCAAGTTGGGTTAAAAGTTCATCATGCCAGAAAGGGTATGGGATTTAAATGGTCTAACTAACCTGCTCCCAGGGAATATCATGGAGGAGATTAGAGCCATTTTGATTCCGCATGATGCAGAATCACAAGACTACATTGTGTGGGCAGGCAACGCTTCGGGTGAGCTCACTGTTAAATCTGCCTACACCTTTATTAATCGCGAAATGAATCCAATTACCTCAATCACTGTTCATTGGAAGTGGATTTGAAAATTGAGATGTCATGAACGGGTTATGTTTATGGTCTGGCTAGTAATGCATAATAGTTTGATGACTAATAGCACCCACTTCAAGCAAAGGCTTACAGAAGACCCAGCTTCTCCCCTTTGCAAGGATCACGAAAAAACTACCATGCATCTTTTTCGTGATTGCCCGATAGTGCATCAGGTATGGGTTCAGGTTTTACATTCTTCTTACCTGAACAATCTACTCTTTACTCAGCTCCCTGTCAAGGTTTGGCTTATTAGAAACTGTAGATCCCATGCTATGTATAGGGATAAGCCCTAGTTCATACTATTCTTGTATTTATTTTGGCTATTTGGAAGGAATGTTGCAGAACAGTTTTTAAAGGGAATGTTTTCTACCCTGAGGGAGTGGCAAAGTTGGCTCACAAGTATTGGTGTGCTGTTTCCAAAGATCGTCTCCACCATCATCGTGTGGGTCAGTGGATCTCATGGTCTCCTCCCCCGATTGGTCAATTCAAACTTAATATATATGGGTCAGTGAATCGAAGCACAAGACTTGGGGGATGTAAAGGACTACTCCGTGATGAAAATGGGTTATGGATATGGGGTTTTATTAGGAATCTGGGAGTCTCTGACCCATTCACGACGGAATTGTAGGGTGTCCAGAAGGGTTTACATCTACTCTTACGTGATAGACTGTCGTCAACAGTTATTGAGTTAGACTCTATGGAGTTAGTTTCGGCATTATCAGACGGAGTAGCCTCACGCCACCTTGCTTGTCACATGATTTGGGAGTGTCGTTTTCTTATGGATAAAGCTATGGTTCATGCAGTCTTATTTGTTCCTCGAGAGGGTAATACTTGTGCGGACATTTTAGCAAGGTTTGGGCATCCGGTTCCAACGGGAATGCATGAGTTATGGTTCGCTCCTAATGAGGTGTATCATATGTTGCATAATGATATTTGATAGTTAATTTATTTTAAATTTTAATCTTTTCTTTTCATTGTAATAAAAGAAAAAAAAAGAAAGAAAACATAAGATAATACTAAATTTTATGTAATAAATTGATGAAGTCTCCTTCCAAATTGAGAAAGTCCGCATCTTCGATTTTAAGGGATTTTTTTTTTTTTTTTTGGGAATAGATTAATCAATAAATCGTGGGTAGATTGGTGAATTGTCTAGAAAGTTCTTATAGTTCACAAATAAGAAAGATAAAAAGCCCCCAATCAACTAATCGTAGTCAAAGACGTGACAATTAATTAAGTAATTCTGCAAAAGCCCGCAAAAAGCACCACGTGGCACAATATTTTCTGTTCTCATTGTCCCCAATAAAAGGCATCAAGATTAAATCAGTGTTTTTAAAAATCGTTGAAATCAATTCAAAAAATTATAATATATAAATTATATAATATATAAATTTATTATTTTATTTTTTTAAATCGATTAAAAAATTATATAATATAAAAATTATAATATAAAAATATAAAATAAATTTCTTTTTTATAAATATATATGAATTTTATTTTTTTTAAAATATATAATATATAAATTATATATATAATATTATTACGATATAATTCGATTTGTAAAAAACTTTAATTACTGTAATCAATAAATTAATAAATCAATAAATTCATAAAATAGACGAGTTGTTTGTTTTAAAAAAATATTAAATAATCACAAGAAGTCTAAGAATGAGATTCACTATGTCGTCATCTAGTGAAGGACCATGAGATTACGCTGGGCCTAATATAGAATGTCATAGCCCCCTCCCAAAATATCTTCCCAAAAAGTTACATCAACAGGCTTGGCTTGCGAATGAATGAGTTTTAGGACCATATCATGAACATCAAACACGCACTTGGATACACAATCACATTCCAGATCCTTCCACAAACTTCCTGTGGGCGCAGATTCATTTCCCTTATTTTAAACCCCATTTTTCTCTTTTCTTCTCTTCCACTTCAAACTCATCAATCTCTCTCTCTCTCTCTCTCTCTCTCTCTCTCAATGGCAACAGAGGCTGATATTTCTGAAACAACTTCATTCCTTGACAGACTAATCAGTTCAAGAAACAGAGACCTCTCTCTGTTCTTACCCTTCATACTAGGCATCACAGCACCGCCGAACCCATCAGAGAATTCGACCGACCCAGATGAGGAAAACCAAAATCAAACAACCCCATCTGACGAAAATCGCATAATTCTCATCAATCCCTTCACACAAGGCATGATTGTGATACAAGGAACAGGTGACTTGGACAGTCTGCTTCTCAACTTATCTGCCAAAGAAGGCCAACAACCAGCATCGAAATCCTCAATTGAATCTCTCCCGAAAGTGACAATCACTGAAGAAAGTGATTGTGAGTGTTCGATTTGTTTGGAGAATTTTGTTGTCGGTGAAGAAGTTAAGGAACTGCCATGTAAGCATAGGTTTCACTGTGAGTGCATAGACAAGTGGTTGGGGATTCATGGGAATTGTCCTGTTTGTAGGTACAAGATTGACGAATTGGAAAAGAAGAAGGGGAGAGGTGAGAGAGAGATTTGGGTGAGTTTGTCTTTTAATGGTCGAAGAAGAGGAATTGGTGATTCAGATTCCAATCCGACTTCTTCAAATGATGATTCTACTGAGAATGCAAATTCAAGTTCTGGTCTTGAAGTGGAAAATTCTTGAAAGAATTTGAACTTATTTGCACATACCAGAAAGTTTCATAAATTCTCTTCTGATTCTTTCCTCGGAATTGAGAAATAAAAATTGTTTGTTTTTACATATGATGAGCAATTTTCTTTCCCTTGATGTCTATGATGCACTGCAGGAGTTGATTGCTCTAGATGTCTCGTCTAAGAGCAATATCTGTGTGGGTCCTAATTGGGTTGAAAACTCTGTCATTTTGGAGAGAGAGACCACAAGTGCTCGTGGGTCTGGTTGATTTCGACATGGTTTTTAAACTCATTGGGTGTCATTTGCTGTGATATGACTCTGCGATTATCTTATTCCAAAATTTTGAGATATATATTTGGCGTATTTCCTTGCCTCCTTTCAGCAAAAACTCAATTATTGGTGATTTGAATGAAAAGGCCAGATGGCAATATCTGTGCTGTATGTCTGTCACGATGGAAAAGGTCTGTGTGGTCAAAAAATTGAAGGGCCAAAACGAAGAGTGGATCTGCATTGTTAATTTTGAGCCGGGAAACCATCTGCGCCGCCAGAGAGAACAAACGAGGGAAAAGGTCATGTACTTGGATAGGCTTGGGCTTGAGGCCCAAATGAAAAGGTCTCGAGCTTAAGCCCGAATAAGGCCAACAGTCCGGCCTATTACTTTTTCCCTTTTTATTTTGTGTGTGGGTGACGCATAGGTATTCATTTTGCCTGGTTAATTCAATTTAAACACTATAATATTCAACTCAATTTAGAGGTTAGTTTTTTCATTATCTATTTTTCTTTTATTTTCAAAAATTGAATTCAAGATTTTAAGATTTTAATTAAAAAAATTCTATGTTTTGTCATTAGGCTCACAAAATATGGGTATATTTCCTTTTTCTTTTAATCAATGATAAATGTTACATTGCATAATTTAGTTGGAATCCTCTATCTGATCTTTGATTCAACTAATGAGTACATCGATCGGGATTCAGCGAATGAGTTTAAAGGAGCTCTCAAAGAAACAACATTTTTCTACACCCTTGTTTGGAGTTAAATGAAAATTGTTTCCACTTCGTTGAAACGTGGAATTCGGCTGTAAATAATTTTTTTTTATCGATTTTTAATTGAATTCATAGAAGACATGAAAATTATTTCAAGTGTTGTCATATTACTTAACCCTTTGCTTGAAAGTAAATGAAAAATGACTTTAGTTCATTCCAACTGAACTGAATTATAGAGTTTATTTACAAATGAATTTTTATATTTAAAACCAAAGATTAAAATATAGAATTCAATTGAATTTATATTTTGAAAAATAAAAATAAAATATATAATTCATTTTTAAATTTTACTATTTGCATAATTACTTTTTTCCATTTTAGGATAGTTAATATAATAAGATGGCAATTAGGAAGTAAAGGTAATTAAAACTCATGAACTCTTGTAGAGTTTCTTTGTTCAAACAAAATGAAAATTATAGTCCTATATTTTTTTCAAGATTTTGTGGTTTAATATTCGTGAATGTGTATAATTTTGTTAATTTTTGTCGTCCCTCCATGTAAAAAAAAAAAAAAGAAAAAGAAAATTATAGAGTTCAATTTGCTGACAGGCTGGGGAAGGTGGGATTTTCCATGGGTAGCCCGACAATGCTCAAACCTATAATTGAGGCTGCCATGCCAATAATCAAAACGGCAGTAGATAAATGCCATTTTGATTTCTTGGCTTCACTACTGTCCCCGCTGGCAAAAGCTAAGATCTGGTATTTGCATTACCCGAAAAAAAGGTCAAATTAATGTCAACTTGCCAAGTTAGCTTTTTCGTGTAGATAAAAACAAACAAATAAATAAATAAAATAGTGCAGGTCGTTACGTATGTAACCGGGAATTTCGCATCACTATGATAATTATTTCGGTTCTTTTTATATTGAATTTTGAATTATATTAAATAAATAAATTTAAGTATAAAATATTATTATAAGTAAACTTGAAATTGATGATGTCTTGGCAAGTTTGTCTGTGCCAGGTGTCCTGTAGTCGATGCAAGGCAGCAGCGGCACGGCATGGCATGTAAAGATGATAAACAGTCTCTCCCTGGCAGATCAAATGATTAAAGAAGGGTTGCCACTTGGATTGGTCATCCTGTATGCATGCCTTAGCTAATTATTAGTTGTGTATTTTTTAAAAAAGAAATATATATTTGTAGGATACAGCCCACACCCTCAATAATTTTGCATGTGTAATCATATTCCTCTTACTCACATTTCATTTTCAGACTACAGTTCTCCACCAGTCTGTTCTGTTCTCGTCCGGAATTTCGAATTCTTCTTTTTTGTTTTGTTCAGATTTCTGGGCGTATTTGATTCCCTAAAACAAAATGCCCTGTCTCATTACTACCTTTGACATATTAAGAAAAATCCATTATCATAAAGTGGAGGTGGACCAAGTTCCTTCATGAGTCTGGCATTGCAGATATATTGGAATCTCTCTCTCTCTCTTTCTCTCTCTGTGATAATAAACAGGACGCGAATATTCTGTTGTTCCCCTTTGGACTGCCATCTTCAGAAATATCATTAACTAAAATGAACATAAACCTTGCGCTTAAAATTTAAATACTACTTTTAGTTAATGTTAAATCACTTAAAATGAGAGAGAGAGAGAGAGAGAGAGAGAGAGAGAACACAATGAGCACAAATATATTATACCATCCCTTTATATACGGATATACCTCCAAAAGTTTTTTTAATGCCATACGTACAGCACTGTACATAGTGTATGAACAAGAGATTACCCCCCTTTCTTTCCCCAATAACCAACCAAGTTTTACTTAGAAGGCATAAAATCCTCAAAGACCTGAAGATGCCCGGTAAACGACTCCATTTCGTTACTATTCAGGTCAATAACCTTCCGAACTGAATCCGTATCATTTTGATGATACCTTCTGTTCAGGTCAAGTGTCTCCGACAAATCGAAATTCCTCATATGAGCTCCAGGTCTCTCTTTAAAGGTCTGTGACCTCTTACCAGATGGTTGTTCAATGCAAAATCCATCAGAAATTGTGCTTCCGCTTCTTTTCCGTGCATTGGTTTGGTCTTGTCCCGGATTAGTATCGATCAACGGGAGCACCATAAAACCATTATCGTCCTTTGGCAGCATTTCTTCCTTCCTGCCAGAGCTTTCGGAGGATGTTAAGGAACTATCCATTGAACACTTGGTATCTGTCAATAGTTTTCTTACTGTATCTTTAAGGTCAGCTCCTCTTATTTCCGTTAACTCAGAGAATGAAGAACTAGGGCATCCATTGTCAAACATAGACATTAACTGAGAAAGTTCAGCTTTTGCAGCCTCAACCCCGTCACAGGAGGAATTATGCCCAGATAGTGTTTCTTGTGCTTTCTTCAGCACCGACTGTAAGTACTTGCCTTGAGCTTCAATTCGTAGCTGCAAGTGTCGCTGCACCTGAATAAGATTAATGGGCAGAGGAAAGTTTTAATGTCTTTAACCTCAATTATAATGGGGAGTCAATTCCACGCAATGGGAGTTGTACGTTACCTCGATCTGCTCATGGAGTTTTCTCTGAACCTCCATTTGCATTTGCAGAGCTTGAGCTATCTGCAAGCTTCTAATACACAACAACAACAATCGTAAGTTAGGGGATAACGTTTTTCTTCCCTTTCTTTTCATTCTGTTATCAAGAGCAAAGGAATGTATAGAGTAATTACCCTTTAATTTGATTATGAGCTCCATCAGTGATCTCCCCAATCAAATGGCAGTCTCTACTTTGATTCTCCACATAAACTGCATTAGAAATTCAAAGTCAATTGCCATTCCCGCATTCAGAAAATGAAATTGAGCTCAAGTTGATCCTCTTCACTCACCTTCTTCTCTGCTGTCTCTGCATACTTCTGGCTGTTGACTTTTCCCAAGTCTATATTTCTGCACAAACGTTAGAAGATAGAATTAGAATTCTGCCTTATAGTTCTATAGAGGAAAAATGATAGATCAATATAATCCGAGATTGCCTGCAAATGACTCTTCAAGTGGTACAAAGTAAGTCCTTGAATTCCCATCAGTCTCTTAAGAGTTTTTGGTGTTGCTTCTGTTACGAATAGAACTTATGTTAAGAATACATGATTCAGAAATTAAGAATATGTGGGAAAGAATCAGTTGAAGGATACTAACTTTCTGGCCCTCCAAGTTGATTGACAGCCTCCACGAATCGTTGATGAAGTTCTGGAGTCCATTTTAGTCTTGGCTTTGCATCAGTGGACAAAACCAAACTCATATCTTGAATTTGCATGTTTTGCAGTCCCATTCTTGGTCAAGGATGAGGTCTTAGGCTTGAAGAGCGAGAAACATAAATAATATGGGTGTGTTTTTTTCTTTTGTTTTTTGATCCTTCCAGTTTTGGTTGATATGTGGCAGCGGAAGTTCTCTCTTTTTATAAATTGGAGTAGTTGGAGGGTGTGTACTATGTTCTCACCCCATATCTGGAAACATAAGTGGGGTTATGTTGAGGAGAATATATGCCATAAGCTGTGTGGCTCTTCCTTTTTCCTATCTCCCATTTCATATCAACTTTTTTCTTCTTTTTTTATTATTATTATTATTATTTTTTAATTTCTTCTTTGACTTGAAAGGGTAGAGAGAATCTCTGTTGCAGCAAAAACAGAGAAAGCAATACAGTTCAATTCGAGTCTCTCAAAAGGAGAGAAAAGAGGAAAAAGTGTATGGTTTGTTTTTATCTTGCTGTTTTTCCACTTCTCTCTCTCTCATAAGAGTTTGATTCCCAGCCGAATTAGGTAGCCCCACCATGATGAATAATGGGTGAGAACTTTTCTAACACCATAAGAACAATCAAGAGGGAAAAATAAAATTAAAAAAAGAATAAATGGGGGTGCTTTAATGAATTTTTCTTAGGTGATTGAAAGGGATAACCAATTGGATCTTTCTTTTATTTTTCTTCTTTATACTTTGCTTATTTTCTTTTCTCAAGAGGGTGTGGCCTGATGGGCAGATTCTTTTTGTTATTCTGTAGGGAAGGAGGAATCAAAGAATCTAACCCTTAGATTTTAGGACAGCCTTACCCTACTTCTTATTATCAAAGTATTACTTTTATTAAAAGTTTGAATTGTACATATCTCCCCATTTAATTAGTACTAAACATATAATACTACATCAATTTTTTCCCCCATCTACCACGGTCAAGCATCCTCAAATCATCCAGAAATTGGGAATCAAAACTCCAAAGTTTCTGAAACATACATATTAAATACAGTCTGTTAAATGGCATAGATTGATAAAATTTAAATGGTAATCATAATGTCTTTACTAGAGTTTTATAACATGGCGACCCAAAAGATTCAAAATCTTATGTTTAATGTGATCTTGGCTCTGAACATACCATGAAATGCAAAGCAAAAGAAAAAAGAAATGCTTAAAAGATCTGGATTCAATGTCTTCTTATTTCTTGTATGAAGGAATTAACAAGACCAGACCTTCGTAGAAGTCACCAAAGAGCAATAAATTCCAAAGGACATTTCAGCTTTTAGTCTGTAATCCATATCAAGTTAAGTTGGGAAAAAGGGGGAAAAAAATAATAATTCTCAACCAAAATAAAAATCAAAAAAAAAAAAAAGGAAAAGGAAAAAGGGAGGTCACAGTGGCAAACAACATATCGCTAAAGTCAATTAGATCGGATCAGATTGGTTGTTAGATTTCTTGGGAAACGATAGTGTTTTGATCACTGGAATCAGAATCCAATGATTGATTTCCAAAGCACCGCTAACTTAGTGCCATACATTCGGTTGGTTTGTTGTATTGACAATTATACTTTAGTTACTAATTGTTCTTCTAAACAAGCTACTAAAAAGAAGAAGAGAGGCATTCTGATGGAGTGATCACAATCGATAGTTGTATCACATTTCAATTATTTCTAGGTCGACAAATATGATGAGCAATACTGATCTAAACACTGAAATGAGCAAGTGGTAGGTCCAGTCTCATACTAAGCAAAATCATATCCTAATCCAAAATGAGTAAGGTTCAATTCAAACAAGCAAGGGAATATAAATATGAACAAGTTATATATGATACCAGAAAAGGGACCCGAATGTGTGAAAAACAAGAAAAAGGAAAGGAAGAGAGTTATTGAAATACCTTTCTCTTTAATCAGCTGCTGCTGTACTTATAGCTCCTTTCTCACTTTAATATATTCCATAACAAATAAAAGTGATTCCAGGATGATGCCAAGTGACCCCGTTGTGTTTTTTAGGTTAGTAGGAGAAGGTCCGGTGAATCAAAAGTCATTTAAGCAAAGTTGCTCCCTATCAATTATTATTCTGCAATGGACCCCATCAGAAGAGATCTTACAAATCCAAAAGCATGAAAAGAAGATGAGAAGAATATGGCTTCAGGAATCAAGAAAAGAGAAACAAAAGGAACTAGTCACCATCCCACCCAAAGAATAATGGGAATTCATCACCAGAGCAATTTTCCCCTTTTTTTTTTCCTTTAGTGAATGGAACACTATCAATGACTGAAAGTGACGCGAGCATTATGTCATTTAATAAGATTTATCTTTCGGTTTATGCCTACACATATCTATATTATTTGCTTAACTTTGTATGCTTTTGCATAGAAAGCAAATGGCTAGTGTCTGCAACACAAACTTTTCTCTCAGAAAATTAAAATCTAAATTCTTGTCTACCCCACAAAAATGGCATACCAACAATTAACCTTCAAATAATAATAAAAATAATAATAAAAGAAAAGGTAAAAATGAAATCAGATGAGTAGCTTGACAAAGTTCAAACTTTGTGATTCTAGATATGCCTCTATATATTCTCTTTTCTGTGACTTCCCCTCACGCGTATCGGCCACGGCACTTTTGAAGGGTTCATAAGCCATGAAATTTTGAGATATGCTTGTGAGGTGATAGTGGAGTAAGAATCATGAAGGTTCAGGTACATCCCATGTTCTTGAAGCTAAAAGTTAAGTATATACAGTATAGGATGTCCGATATCGAGGAATACAAATTTCTGTAAATGTCATACTGCTTTCTTCACCATGATAATGGATGTTTGCCTCATCCGGTAAATCATCATCCAGAACTTGTATGGGGCACAACATCTTTGTCCAATACCCCACAAATTGACCGATGAGACAAAATAAAATCATGTGAAAATATTCCCATCATAAATATGAAGGAGACGTTTGCGTTCTTGCCCCAATGGTATTGATAAGCATAGGGTATCCTTCTTACCTCTTTGTTAACATTAGAATGCACAAAAAATTGTCATGAGAACCGAGTAATTCTTTCAATAAGCATGTGTCACGCCTCAACCTTCCATCGAACACATAACAACCACCGCGTTATCCCGAAATACATGTAAACTCCACTTTGTGTCCCGTGATAGCACAAGGCATTTCGATATTCCAATCATTTCATAAAAGATTTAAGTCATTCCTATGTCATCCCGGCCATCCAATCATTTCCCAAACAATTACATAAATTTACAAATTCAAAATGTATATAAAAAATTTACAATATATTCCAAATGTTCCAATGAAAGTAATAAGTTTTGCAAAAAAGATTTTAAAGCAAAAATCAAACAAGTTCCATATTATCTAGGTAAGGATTTTACTAATACTTGTCTAAGAAAAATCAGACAAGTATCAATCAAATCCAAACACCAAGAGATGTACAAAATCTTTCCTTCCATGGTTTATATAACATAAATCCCAAAAATAATTTCACAACAATTACCTATCGACATTCAGCAAAAATAACTTCTTCAATCAGTACGAGACGATGTCTAAGTCTCCAATCTATACTTTCTCTGAAAAATTTAGAAATGAGGGAGTGAGTATTAAAAATATTCAGTGAATGAAGTGCAATGGCATGATGAATATAAATGAGGGGTGAGGATGGTGATACCAAACATGTAAATCAAAATTCATCTCTAGCTGATCAATAAAAACATGTACATAAAAATGAAATTAAATTCAAATTCACCATGACTCATGTATTTCAATCAATAAACAATTTAAACTTTCATTTCCGTATTTTTGGGGTTTTGTCAAAATCACTTTTCTACCAATGGCCGTTGGTAAGATCCGTTAAGAGATTTTTTTATAATTTTTCATAAAATCCCCCTTTTTCTTTGGCGTTGGTGCGGAATTGTTTTCGTAGGGTGCCATTGTATCATCCGGCCGACTTGAGTGGCTCTCCATCCCGCCTCCTCCAAATCTTTAATTTTAATCAAATTAACTTTAACCATACTGTCCCTATGGCCCGGTCCATGGAAGACTTAAACTACAGTCTTCTTCCCAACACCATGTTACCAAAATCAATTCATCCTTCAAACCATACTCATTCAAAAGATAGAGCAAAATTCACAAATTACAATAAATGTTAAGTGTAACATGATACAAATAATTCAATGAACAACTCAAGAGTTATAGATTTATCATAATTCAATTTTTGAGTACACCACAATCACAAAATATTATAAATTCATTTCAAATTTCATTTTCAAAATTCACTTCATAAATCATAATTTAAAATAATTTCTCATTCACATATAACATAACCATCCACTTATCTGCTGGGAGGGTATTCATTCTCAATTTCACAATCAATTCCAATATAATCCCTTTTTGGGTTCCAATTGCTTATCCTAATATAATAACAATAATTTTATTATTAAATTATATCAATCCCTAGGCTTTATGAATTTTTCTTAAATTAACACAAATCCTAATTTTCTCCGATCCAAGAATGTGTATTCTAAATTCCACAATTTAAATGTCTTTTACATATACATACAATTTTTCATTCAATTTTTCTCTAATTTCATGATTCACGATTTCTAGGGTTTTGTTCTCCAACAAAATTCTCCAAATTCCCATAATAAGTTTCAATCTACTAATGCGAAGGCTAAATTCAAGTTTAAGAAGAGGAGATTACCTTAAATTCGTGGTTGATTTGAGTTTTGAAGGTTGGGTTCCATAAACCCTAGATTTTTCCTTTTCGAGCAATATTAGGTTTTCCCAAATCAACCTTCATCCAAAACTTTGCTTGAGGATCTGGAGACTTTATGAAGGGATTTAATGAAGGTTTAATTGATTTCAAGGGAGAGAAATCAAGAGTGAGCGAGAGAGAGAGGACAAACGTAGAGAGAGAGAGAGAGAGAGAGGTGTTCATGGAATGGAAGGAGAAAATGAGAATTGAAGGCATTGTTCAAGCCTTATTTAATTGTGAAGCTGAAATTATCATCTTGCCCCTCATGAATTTTAAGTTTCATCGAGTTTGAAGGGTATTTAGATCATTTTACAGCGTTTTCCATGTGCACAGGTCGACTTGAAATTTTTGGCAAGGCAACTTGCAAATACAAAATCCAATTGGGTAAGGTGACTTATGGTTGAGCAAGGAGACTCAATTTCATGATTCCAAAGCCTTGAGTTGCCTCAAGGCAGGGGACAAGGCGCCTTACCGTGGCATGGTCTCAGAACCCATCTCTATAGGCTTCCCAAGTCGCCTCGTCCACACTTGCAAGGCGACTCATGGTTCTCTGCACACTTACTCAAGGCGACTCAACTATAGCACAAGGCGACTTGTGCCTTCGAAACAACCTCACCAGGCGACTCATCCATACTCACAAGGCGACTTATCAAGTGCAAGGCTCAATGTCCCTTTTCTACTTACTCACAAGGCGCCTCCCTAAGCTCACAAGGCGCCTCATCCTTGCACAAGGCGCCTTGCCTTCACATTTCATAGATGTGAGGTATCTCATTCCTTGGCACAAGGCGACTCAATGTATTCAACTCTCAAAACCTTGGTCTGCACAACCTTGAAGTCGCCTTCTTCAGCTACACAAGGCGCCCTACTCACCCAAACACCTTCACAAGCCTCCCTATACACCCTCACAAGGCCTCTTGTCCTTCATTTTCTTCACACAAGCCAACTCACTCACCTCACAAGGCCTCTTATCTCTCATAAACCTTGATGCACAAGTCAACTCAAGTTTTCACAAGTCCCTTTACTCCTCACAAGCTCCATACCCACAAGTCAACTTGTCTCTCACAAGTTCCATACCCACAAGGCTACTTGTGCTACAACAAGGCCCCTTGCCTCTTATAAATGGAAGAAAATCCCTGTCCTTTATCTCTCAGAAGCTTTGAACCCATGACTTCAAGACTTTCCAAAGAGAGATAACACCTCCAAACGACTTAATACCATATGAATTATATAGAAAAACAAATAGAAAATTCCAACCCTTGGTAATTATATGAGTCAATAAATTGAAAATTTTAAACATCAAATTTTCGGTATTACATCCAAAATCCAGAGTCAATTACAATTGTTTTCTCTTGCATTTTCTAGAGAAAATTTGAAAATTAAATAAAAATTTTCTAACACTGAATTTTCGGTGCTGCAGCATGTCACTCCCATTCACTTTAGCCACATTCTTAGGTAACCAATTGACTGCATCCAGTGCCACGCGAAGGTCTGGGAAGTATATACCACAGTTAACAATAAAAGATAGAAACATTCACCTAGACAAGAATGTACGCAGGCAACAGGAGCTTGTCTTGTGAAAGTGATTACAACTAAGAGAGGAAATTTAGCCAAAGACAGGCTTAGATGTAAAGATGGGCCCTAAGAAATAACCGACTTTGCATCAAGCACTAGAAATAAGGATCATAAGCATATGCTACTCTTTGTGCCAACAGAGTGACTTTCTTTTATTTGCTCATTACAGAAGCTTTTTCCAAGTAAAATCTTACGCTCAAGCACAAAAAGGAAGCAAACAATTAAACTCAAAATATTTAACAGGAATTCTAGAACAAAATCCCTGAGGTGTTGGGATGACATAATCAATCAAAGCTCACGATAGCTACTCTCACTTGTGTTTTTGATGACCTCAAAATTCTCAGCCTTTATCTTTCATTAAGACTCTTCAATTCAAACCAAAATTTTCCATTTCATAGATCATTGGTATAAGGCTTCCATAATATTTACTGGCCCCTCCCCCTGCAAGAATCAACTCAACATCTTTGCTCATAAATCTCCATTGCATGAGACATCCCAACCTAGGTTTGTCGGATATAAATTTCTTGGCTGCAGACAACTCATGAGAATAGGTATCTTCATCTAGGAGGGAGCTTAACCATGTGACTAGAATTGGTCCTTCATAGAAAAACAGAAATAAATTTCTTTGACCTATCATAACAAGCAACTTTTGTTGACATTCAAAGAATATTTGGTAATGATCTAAAGATGGAGGAAATAATAGTTTAACCAAGCCAAAACTCCCTTTGTCTTTGAGACATTCATTCAGTAGGTTTCAACCATCTTGGCATCTGTCTCCATAATCTTTGAGAAGATGTAAGCTATAATTATAAAACTCTTCTCTTGCAAAGTCTAGCCATGGCTTCTTCACAAGCAGTTCTTTTGAACCCAAAATACCTGCATACTCTTTGAATGGTTTAATCATTTCAGGAATAGCAAATAGTCTCACTTCTCTAATACAGTACTGGCCATTCTCTCTTCAATAACCTGGTCAATGATATAGTTTTTCTACAGTAAATCCATTAATTAAAGGTGGGGAAGCTAAAACTTGCAGCTCACCCAAAAATTGTATGGTTCCACAGCTCAGAAATCATATGGGTTAAATTTTCTCCATATTGCCTTAAGAGATATCTTCCACTTTATGATTCTCATGGGTCCCACCATCTTACATAAAGAGTGCAATAGAATAGGATTTTTCCATATTTTCCATCAAGAGGGTTGGCACCTACAAAGTAAATAAGATTGCTTCACCAGGAAACTTTGAAAAGGAAGACTTGGGGACTTCCCATGAAGTCTTTTACCGAAACATATCAATCCTTAAAATATAAGCAATAATCCTATCAAGAACACTCACAAGGTACTAAGAACTTGAGCTGATGGTAAATATGGAAGGAATTATGTCAAGCTGAGTTGAAGTATTGAAAGTCGGTTGTTTTTTGAAGAACCAACCCAAGGTTCATTCACAAACTGAGACTGAAAATCATGTTCAGACTTGGTTTGTGCAGTTTGTCGAACAACACAAGTAATGCTTTACCTGAACTTACCACTCGAAACAAGCCTAAACCCGCATTCAAATTTCACTCATTTTACTAACTGAACAAAAGTTCAAATGAGAAGATTCAACACAGATCTATTCAATTGCAGTCCTAATAGTCACTCAACTAGAGGGGGAAATCTAGTTCTTTCTTCACAATAAACATGATGTTAAATATACGATGAACTTAAATAGGACATCCTCTCTAGGAACACTAACAATTCATATGGTTTCCAACATTAGCATATTGTCCAACGGCCCTCACACTTATATACAAAGGTTGCAGATAAGATAATTAACATGGATTTACACATGATTGACTTGTACATAGAAACAAACATGTTGCAATCAGAAAAACTAGAGTACTAAGGAAGCGATGTTAAAATAAAAAATAAAAAAAAATGAATAATAATTCATTCATACCATATGCTAAGGAAAGGAAGTTCCTTTCCAAAGATGCCAAGCTTGTTCTTCATACTTGTCGTCACCCACACACAGAGCTCTTCCTTAGAAAAAGTAAACATGATCCAATCCTCACATAATTCCCCATTTCTGTCAAAAATTTCATACCCCACCAATCAAATGAATTGAAATCAAATCTTAAACAAATGAATTCTATTAAAACTAAAGATTTTAATTCCATATGCTTATCTTCTTATCCGGAAATGAAAAAATATCCATAGCAAAATAACCCAACATCTTGTCTAAGAAAAGATTCTAATATATAGAAGTTCGAACTTTGAACAATTATGCGAAAAGGGTTTCACAGTTTTTATTTTATTTTATTTTTCAGGAATGGGTTTTATAGTTTTTAAAGATTTCAGAGATGGGTCGATTTTATAATCGGCGGAAATCGCATGTTACGATAGAAAATTATTTAGAGAGAGAGCGTGGGGGTGGGAAATCCCATTCTATTTTTCGCTGCTTCTCTATCTTATCGTTCTTAAAAACGATACGTTTAATCAATTTGAGGGAAAAAACGACGGCGTTTAAATTCTCAATCGGGGGAAAAACGCTTCGCATTGGCATACGTCATTAAAGGTCAAAGGCAGATTTTCTCAAAATATGCAGGCTTTTTTGGTAAACCACTTTATTCAAATTTGAGAGGTACCCATCTCCAACTATCTTTTTTCTTTGTTTAACATAATAAATAAAGAATAATGCCAAAGAGACTAGTGAATCAGAGAATAAAAATAAATATATAAAAGTCCTTGACATGTTTTATTTTTTAATTGATTTAAAATATATTTTAACAAATTTAAAATTATCCTAAATTTAAAAAGTTTTAATATTTTCGTAAATATAATGTTATATAATGTTAGAAAAAAAGGAAACATGATGGAATTCTATCTCCCAACGGATAATGTGAGTCCAACTTGATTATAGATACGATTTACAAAGAGGGTATGTTAAATTGGTACTTATAATGAACATGAGTTGTCTCAAGGGAAAAATTTAGTGATCATAATTCGTTTTCTATTCTCATGATGTTGGGTTCAAATCGCTATTTAACAAAAAAAATAAATAAACATCGGTTAACGGGTATTGAAAAATTGGGGATAGAAACAGTTCAGGTCTTTGTTCATCATCTCATTTACATCTTTTTGATTTATTAGCCTAGCTAAAGTTAAGTTAAAGGGCCATCAATGAAACAACAAAAAGGCACAATACGCAAAAGCTTATGGTACATAACATGCATTCACACATAAGCATACCAAGTTCTCAGGGGATAATTTAGTAGTAACATTCCCCTTCCCCCGATCTAATAATCTAGATTTGATTCTTATTGTAACTAAAAATAAAAAATAAAAAATAAAAATAAAATAAAAAAAATCCATAAGCGTACCAAACGAGATGGCCTTGATACAAAAATTATGGTCCTGTGTACCAGTTTTATGTTCGCTCAGATTTAGTTTTGTCACAGAGGGGTCGCGGACAACTCTATAGTCACTCTTTGCATCGTATATCACTGGGTACATATCTACATATTATGTTGTAATGCCATGTATAACAACACTCGTGACGATAGAAATATAACTTTACTACTATTTTAGAAATTAGCTATTAAGATGAAAAATTTTTCTATTTATATACTATGCCTTAAAAATCTAGATCTATCTATGTATCTATATATATATATATATATATATATTCATTATATTGTGAAGAATTTTTTTATTGAACTTTAGTTGATCCAATGGATATTGGATATATGTTTCTTTTTATCCTTTTTGGGTATTGATTCATTGAATGGCATAAAGTGTGTGGACCATTTTTGTTCTTCATAAAAGTGGAATCAAAATGGAATTATTTTTTTTCTCATAATACCCATCATGTATATGAATTATCACGATTAGTCTATAAAATTATATTAGACAAAGAATTTTGGGGATGCATCTTTAATTTGGATTTAAACATCATGAGGATAATTAGAACAAAAGTGGTCCTAATCTCTTTTTTCGTTCCATTTCATTTGTTCCTCTGATTGATCATTCGCCATTGAATATGTGCCGCTGGATTAGTATTTTGACTTGCTCAAACATTCTCTTCCTCACATGCAACCATTTCAATTTTTGTATGCAAAGCAAGAAGAGCTTAATAGGGCTGCAAATCTTACTGCAAAATAGGTGTGTACCACCTCACATTCTCTTACTGCTAGGGGTCTGCATTTGCTGGATTAGTATTTTGACTTGCTCAAACATTCTCTTCCTCACATGCAACCATTTCAATTTTTGTATGCAAAGCAAGAAGAGCTTAATAGGGCTGCAAATCTTACTGCAAAATAGGTGTGTACCACCTCACATTCTCTTACTGCTAGGGGTCTGCATTTGCTGGATTTTGTTGTGGTTCCTTGAACATGGGGGACCAGCCTGTTCGAGGTAAAGAGTTGACTCTTGACTAGAGAATGTTCCTTTTACTTGTTTTATTGCACCTTTATAATCAAATATCAGCTGTTAATCGAGTATTCTTGAAAATTTGTTTAAATATCTTCAAGTATAAAACTTAGTGATACTGAATTTGGAAGAAGCTTTTTGTGAGATGATGAGGCTATTGTTCTTTGCTCTATTGAAATTTATGTATGTCCTTAATCGCACCAACTCATAATATTGCATTTTCACTCACGTTGGAAATATAATACTTGGAACATATGAAGTTATTGTCCACAAAATATATACGATACCCATTTCTTGTATGAGAAAAGAGATATTTGCATTTCTGGAGTTACAATTTTTGTTCATATTCCTAGCAGAAGATCAAGCCCTTCTGGTGCATTCCACCAACCAAATTATATATACCCTTTTTTTGATCCATATCAACTACTTTAGATTTGTCCTCCATAAAACATGAGAAGCCGATTTAAATCATAGTCTTTACTACTTGGTACCATGCATGTTAGTAGATTAGCTTTCTAATGTTGTGGTGGTGGAGTATGGCGAATATTTGGTCCTGTCGGTGGATAATCATTGATTTCCAAAAGCATCCTCTCATTGAGAAGCTCCTCTTCAAATGATTCATCTGTCATTATCTGTTTGCACTCCCCAGAAAAGGGGAAAAAGAAAAGACCTTTTTAGTTTTCATAGCAAAGAAACCATTTGAAGAGAATGTAGCATACCTGGTAAGTGGCCTCTATCGCTTGATCAACTTGACTCCTGTGCAATAGATCTTTGGACCCTGAGAAATTTTGGAAAGGAGATAAGTGTGATGCTTAAAAGGGGAGAGTGAAAAGGCAGTTACACCCTTTAAATTGGGAAAAAGAAAAGGAGTGCAAGAAATGTACGTACTTGACAATGGTACAGCATTTAGAAGAAGAAGATGAGAGAAACTTAATAGTGTCACTATTAGATGAAGCCGATTGCTTGCCATTTCTGTTGAGACCTTTTGAATTCCTTCAAACTTTTATGCATATATGTGGTTTCACACACACAACCACTTCTCAATTTATAACCATTCGTATTTGCAGGACCTTTTTGCTGCATGGGTTGTTGGGGCTCCTACACATAGACATCAATTCACCAAAGTCAAAAGCTCAAAAGCATATCCCACCTATTGTGGAGAGATACCTAACTTGTGCACTCTCTCTCTCTCTCTCTCTCACGAAGAAAAAAGTCCCTATGTGAGATTTAATCAAGACCATATAAAGTTATGCCACAGATGGGGGACTTCATATTAAGCGTGATACTATTGCAAGTAATATCTCTAGGGCATGCAAGTGTGGCATTGTTCTAAGTGGAGGGCATTATGAATTATTTTACAAGTCAAGAAGTAGCATAGAAAAGAAGAAATCCACCATACAAAGTGGAAGTGACAACTCATGACAAGAACATAGTCATGCAATGGTAATACCTTGTTTGTAGACCCAATTTTAAGTCGAGAGAGATACTTTGGTGGAAGATCTCATCAGTTTTTGACAAAAATTAATAGGTTTCTGCGGATTAATGGAGTGTATGCTTCTAGGAATCAATAATTTTATCTGGTTCAGAGATGATTAAAAATCACACACTAAAATAAGAGATCTCCCTTATCTTTAAATCTCTTAATCCTGATTTAGGTAAAATTTGATGCCTTGAAAAACTTTTACTAACACCCCCTAAAGTCTTCTTTCTATAAACTAGTTGCAATATGCAGAATTTCACTTATATATGCTTGCTCAAGGGCAGTGCGAATAAGCTAAGGACAAGTGGCCTAAGCAACCATGTACAAGGACACTACCCCATATCTTATCACCACAGCAATGCATTCTGCATTTTGCATTTGGCACACGGATTGAAGATTAAGTGCTATAAAATCATATGATAATTTGTGATATTTCAGCTTGGTCGGCCACCAAAAAAAAAAAAAAAAAAAGTCGTGAGCCTTCTTAGATTGGTTGGACTTTTGTGCAAATGGGAGAAGTTCAATCAAACTTAAAGCAATCCAACAATTTCCTGTTTTCCACTGTTCCCACCTATTATACAAAAGCCTGAACCCTTTTCTAATCTTAGCTAATGTGCCATCGTTTTCATCCCTTTCGTGCACCAAAAAGTTATATTCTTATTTTCTATTTTTCTATGTGAACCATGTTATGTATCAAAATGACTCTAATTGGTTTTCTAAGTGATATCACCATGTATCATAATTAACTAATTTACTATATAAAAATAATATATATATAATATTCAATTCTTCATTTTATGTCATATCAATCCTTTTTTTAGTACTTGATTATCGGTATTTAGATTACTCAATTAATCTGATTCGAGTATCGTGAATTCTAATTTAGAGACAAACTCTCTTGATATCTGTTTTTTTTTTTTTCCAATACTTGAATTTAAAATTTTGATTAAAAGAGTTTAATATATTACGATTACAATATTGGTTTTATGTCATATCAACTCTCAAGCAAAATCAGGGCCAAAATATCATTTTTCTTTTTTTTTTTTTATCCTTTTCCATACACAAGGTATGCAATTGCCTAAACAGACAAAAACAAAAAACAAAAGAAAAGACATTATGTTCAACGCGCAATAATAATTGCAAATTGTCAATACACTTGATCCGTTGATCTCTCTAATGTTGAACAAGAGAGTCCACTATTATCTTTTTCTTCTAACCGCATTTTGATCAACCATGACAAGATGGCTCAAGAGACTTGTCGAATGCAATATGCATCTACTCATGAAAACAACATAATATGGGAAAAAAGGATGAAGCTCTTACCTTACCCAACACGACGAATATTCTTATTACATGACTTGAGTTTTGGTGGGTTGGTTAAAAAGAAATCAAGCCTTTGTTTTGCTTTTCACTAAGAGGGACAATAAGTTGAGTGTTTTATAGACTGTGTATGTACCGACACTTTTAAAAATATTGTATTTATATTATATTTATGTTGAGAATAATTATTACGATTTTATAATTTTTAATACTACTAATTTTTTATGAGTTTACGGTAGTACTTTTTTTTCTCACCATCAATATTCAAATCTATATTCTTACTAATTCAATTCGAACGTCTACAATAATTTTATTTAGAAGACGACTCTCACAGTATAATATTTTTCATTTCTAAATTTCAAATTTGAGATTATGTTAAGAGATATAACACTTCATCCTATTAGACCACTGCTCCGTTGATACAATAGTACTATATTTGTGTTGTAAGATGGGTCATTTTTTGTTTCCATGTTTGTATTGCTAACATGAGATATATTGTATTGAACCTAACACCTTATTGAGACGAGTTAGGATATGAGTTGGGTATTTTGTGTGGAGCAAAAGTTCAAGACTTCGTATGGACCAACAGTCCAAGATTAGTTTTTGGCTCCTACGTAAGCCTTTTCTCAAGATATTGAGTCCAAAATCGAGGCAATATTTTAAGGCTCTACTCTATTATAAGAAAAGATGCTTATGAAATCCCAATGGGAATTCAGTGATAGCAGTTCTTATCCTCCGATTCTAGAGTTTGATTCTTGTTGTAATCTAAAAAAAAAAAAAAAAGATCTTATGAACTAGAGAAAGGTATGAAGACTTCAGTTAAGCTAGTGGTAGAGGCAAAGCAAAAATTTTTCTCAGAGGGACGATGTACAAAATATAGGGTCAGATGATGAAGGATGACAGGAACAAATAATGTTTCAAATGATTTTAATGGCATGTTTAAAATTTTTGTTAGTATTTTTTTTTAATAAATCATCGATATCATGTAATAAAGTCAAGTTAGACCCTCAAGGGGTAACCCTATACATAAGATTTGAATCGAAAATCTTATTTAAGAAATATCAGTGTCTTATTGCTAGACCAACTAAGAATTAATTATATTTTCTGACTTTTTTTAATAACTATTGTCGAAAACTAATACATATTAAAATTTTTCCAAGACTACCCCTGCTCTGCCCATGGGTGGTGATACATATTATGTTAAATTTTTAACACTAATATGGTCTTAAATTAAATTGAATTAAAAAAACAGATTGAACTGAATACTTAAAACATAAGTTTTAATCAAGTTATAACGGAAAAATATTCATAAAAAGGATAAACAACAATTGTGAACAATAGCAATGTTGGAGCACCTATGTGATAAACCAACGTTGATTTTTTTTTTAATAAATTATTAGTATTCAGTAATCACGTTGGATCCGACTAAATTCGGTTCAAGTTGGATTAAATTCTTAAAGATTTAAAACTCTATCGATATCTATTTTTATCATATACAAAATTTGAATTTAAAAGTTCAAGAATACATATTTGATACTCTAGTACTACTAATCGATACCAGATGGTGTAATCCAAAAAAATACATATATATGTATCAAAACCAGATGGGAATCGACTGCATGGGTCATTGAAAAAAAAAACACACACACACATGGTTACCCTTTTTGACCTATGATAGGCTCCACATGTGCAAAACATAAAGAGTTACATAAGACTCTTGTACTGTAAAAAGATATAGTTACAGGTCAATTTTCCTTTTCACCTTTCTTTTCTTCTCTTTAATGAAAAATAATACCAAAATTAGCCCTCAATTGAATGAAGAGAGAGACAAGGAAACCTCCTTACCTAATTTCAATCTTACAAGTTGGTGCATATGCAAGTAATGTCTTTCTCAGATAGCATAGAGAAATCACTTTATTAAGGATTAAATCTACATTTTCTACCTTTTTTGTGGATAAAACTTGTTGTTCTCTCTTTTGCATCACTCATTGGACAGCACGTAGCCAAGATTAGAATTAGAAGATTATTAATGGATGACTCCTTTAGTTTGGTGGTTATGCTTCTCTCATAGTTACCCCGCGTTGCAGAATCCGACTACAATGTCTCACGACCTCACTTAGTGAGATAAAAATATAATTATTATTGTTGTTGTTATGTTTTTTCTCATAATTTTTGGAGATACCCACTTAATCAAACTTGGTTTCCTTAAACATAAAATAAATGCATTCAATGGGAGAAAACCATATCCCTTTTTTCCTTAATTTTGTTCCTAATTTATTGAGCCACACAAAAATGATATCGACTGCGATTTGTTTATCCCAACCCTATTGAATAAATTTAATTAATCAAAAATATTGGTTACAATTCCAAAGATTTTTCAAGTTAAATTACCCAATAGCCCTAAAGTTATACGTAACTATATTTATATTTTCAAATATTACAAAAATAGTTATGTCAAAATTTTAATTAATTGAACTATTAAAATTTTTAACCTTATGTTTGGAACTAAATGAAGAAAAAAAAATCTTTTCATTTTTATGTAATTAGTTTTCAAATGAAATCCTCTACTTAAAAAAAAGTAAAATGTAAAACTTAATTGACTTCCTTAGTGTATTCTTAGTTTTCATTTTTGACTATGAATGTTTTGAAAAATAATAATGATTTTTGTATTCTTTTCTTTACTATTGTGTTTTTTAGTGATAATTTTATTTTGAAATTTTTAGGACTCTTAGTATTTTAACCAAATTTAAATGAGATTTTTATTATAAATTTATTATTTTAGTTTCTTTTATAAATAAAATTAATTTTTACTTATAAAATTTTATACCCTTTAAAAATAAAATAAAATAAGAATAATTTGAGATTTGAAGCAACCCCCCCCCCTCTCTCTCATATAAAGTACTGAAATTATATAAACAAGATAAGGTATTGTCCTCTTTCTGAATGGATTAAGGACACATTTACATATGATTGGCTAATTAATTATATATATACTACATATATATAGCATTTTCCTTTGCACCACATGTGATATCAAACTATATATTATTTATCCTAAAATTTGAATAATTAGACTCAAGATTATGATATGATTAAATCTCAAAGACCAAACAAAGAAAGGGATTAGACACAAATAGCCAAAAAGTGATTTTTCTTAGTTTATGCCTACTTAGATATTTTTCTTAGAACCTATTATATTTTAAGAGTAGAGTTAAGTATAAATATTTAAGGTGCATTCTTTGCGATTATTTATAATTATAAATTTTAATTAAAATTAATTTTAATATTTTTGAACAACTATTCGCTCTCTCAAATGCGGCTCTTTTGGTCATTAAACCCCATGTGATAAAAAATAAATAAATAAATAAATAAATAAATAATGAAGGAACCTAATGAAAGAAAAAGATATGGTCCAGCCCTTTCTGCCTTGCGAACAAGACACGCGTCAGCCACCAAGAAAACATACGGCCAACAAATGTGAGCCACTTATAAGAAGATTCTTATTTCTCAGAGAGACTTTTTCTCTGAAAGAGAGGCAACACGTGGCCCGATAATGTGAGCTGCAAGATGAACGGTCGAGATAATGTTTGTGGCAGATTAACCTTTTAACTTCACTTTTTGCAGGTGGATCCCACGTTAGAATATGAAGCTGATGTGGCTAGTCTGCCCACTCGTCGAGTCCCTTGACACCTTGGCACTACCACGTGTATCTGACTTGACTACAAATACGGACTCGCTTGATTTGAAATTTGCTTGGCGATCTTGACTGAAAAATCAAACCCCAGTTAGTAATATTTTGAATTAATATTTTATAAAATAGAACAAAGGCTAATGATCCAACTGAGAGAATAATTTTTCGACGAAGTAATTTTTAAAAATTAAAAAATTGTATTAATTATTTAAGAATGGGGTTGAACTATAAATACTTTAAATTATAGTGATGAACTCGCTTCCAAGTAAAATATTTTATAATTTCTAAAATCCAACGTAATAAATTTATTAAAAATTTTTACGACTTTATTTTATTTTATTTAATAAAAGGATGGGAAGGGAGAGCCGTATCATGCCTTTATCATAATTGCAATTACACTTTTTTTTTCAAAACTCTTAATAGCTTGCGTTTTGTATTATCGGCAAATATTGAAACTTAATATAGTATTTATATTTAAAATTTATAATAATATCTACCTTCTTAGTAAAATATAAAGCGAGCAGTAATATAATAATATAATTATTTCTTCTCAGATTACTATAGAGATTTTTACCCTATTACAAATGTAGTAGGACGAGTCTTCACCACAACTCAAAGTGCATCAAATCTCTTTTACTTACGAAAAATAAAATAATAATTCTGGTGTAAAACGTGCAAAGTAATGCTTTCATTGTAAATTGTAATTGGAATGACTCTATTTTTATCATCATTACACCCAATAGCTTGCTCTTTTGCATAAATGAAAATGACCAATGCGATACTGTGAAATTTGTGGTGATTTTCAGTGCATATAAAATGCAATATTATGTAGAGAATAAAAAGTAAGGATTCTGTTCCAAAAATGAGAATTGGATGCCAAAAGGATTAGACCCGGATGGCCCAAATTCATGAATCATGTTCAATTCCATTTTTGTTAAGTGCTTTTTAACCTTAACATCCATATACATGGAAATTTTTATTTTTTGCTTTAATTGCTATTTTTAAAACATTAAAAATATTTTAGTTACTTAAAGGGAGTACAATTGAATATGTTTTATTAGTAGTTGGACACAGATATTCTTTAATTAAAATTTTTAATTCGAGTTTTGTATATAACAAAAATAGATGTTAGGAAAGTTTTTTCTCTTAGGAGTTTAACTCGACTCGAATCGAATTATATTGGGTTCAATATAATTATTGAATATCGGTGATTTATACCAAGAAGTGGGTAAAGAGAATACATAAATCGGCACTACAAAACTAAGATGTTTTTTTCTGGGACCAGTGGCATGTGGACACGCTTTAGAACTTGACTAAAAGAATACGAGAAAACACTTATTTTTCTTTGGTCTTTTTAAGAATACTTTCGTGTCAATCGCATTACTTGCAAATACTATTGATTTATGCATTGCCTTTCTTCATTAACACCATACAATGTTATGTGCATTATAACAGAATGAGAAATGATTTCAAATTCAAATGCAAATTTGCATTTGTTTAGCAATGCTGCAAAGTTTAAAAAGGGTTTATTCAGTGGATAAAGTATTCTTCAATTTAATACGAGGATAGAAGAATGATAGCTTCCTTTTGTATTTTTGTAAAAAACTATTTTCATATATTGAATCCGTAAAATATAATATGTATCCAAGATTATAATTCTAAAAAAATATAATTTGACAAAAAGAATAAAGTTCGGCCTAACATGATAAAAACGTGATCTTTTCTAATTTGTTTATTGTAACTTAAGTAAATGTTGAATTTGAAACTCTCTTATCCACCACAAGTGCTAATTTAAATACTCGATTTGATAATATAAAATTCAATAATAAAACACTAAAATATCAACAAAGAAGTAAAATTGTTTAATTACTTTTCACACTCAATAAATAACAATATTTTGTATATCAACTTAAAAAATTTGTTGATATTGATTTAAATTCAGTCAAACTTAAATACCTCAAAACTAAACTTAGGTCATTGGTTTGATCATTGTTGCCCAAGTTTTCGCTATGTGGTAGAACCATACAGAAGGAAGATATGCTTCCATTAGAGGAGTAGACTTTTCACCAAGGAGAAGAAAAAGAAAAGGAATAAAACAGAAAAAGGATAATCAGTCGGGTAGAAAGGCGAAAATGAAGGGGGAAATTAGGGGAAAGCTGACGTGGAAGAAGAGAGGGGGACAGAGTTTGATACAAAACACCCTCTTTTCTTCTTTTAATAATCTTTTTAATAAACAAAAATGGTGATGGAATCAATCAGTGTGAAAGGAAGATCTCGAGGCCACATGAACTTGTGGCTCTCATTTTTTCCCCCTTTTGCTGACCTGTCATCCCCCTTTCTCACTCTCTCTGTCTCTACCCTCTCTGTCTCCCCTTCCTCTCATCAAGAAGCCAAAACCAAAGCCCTTGTCCACGACGACACACCATCCTCATACTCTCCCTCAAGTCTCTTGACCCTCCAAAAACCCCCCAAACCCCATATCATAATAACGACCAAGACCTTAAATAACCAGAGAAGAGAGATAGTATACTCTGTTCTGAATAGAAACACAAAAAAAAAAAAAATGTTGGAGACGAAAGACCCGGCGATTAAGCTGTTTGGGAAGACGATTCCATTGCCAGTTAGTGAAGATAGTTTCTCGATTGATCCTAAAGAGAATTTTTCTGATTGCAATCTCGTCTCTTCTTCTTCACCTACCACTTCTTCGAATGAGCAGAAGCAGAGCACCGAAAACGGCGCAGCCGCCGAAGATAAGGTAGACTATAATAGAAAATTTTTTAGAAATTTTATTGCTATACGGTAGATTATTTGGAATTCTTTCAAAACCCCATTTCTGGGAATCCAAGAAAAAATAATGGTCGATGTCTAATTTGAAGTATTCAAGTTCTTTTGAATTCACTTTTTCTTTCTTTTTTCCCTGGTTTTTTTTCCTCTGTTTAATTCGATTTTTTTTCCCTATGGAGTTGATTTTTGAAATTCTATTGACTACCCATTTCATCAAAAGCAATAAGCAATAATGGTTAAATATCATTTTCGGAGGATTCAATTTTTTAAAACTTAAAAGGTTTCTTTTTTTTTTTTTTACCCTGTTTTTTACTGCAGTCGGAACATGCAGGAATTGGTCTTTTGACGGTTTTTGATTCGAGTTTCCTTTATTTTTTGTTTTTGGAAATTTTATAATTGAAGTAAATTTTGTTGTGGCTATGATTTGATTGGTATCTTTTGTGTGCTAAAGCGCTTTTCCTTTAGCAAATTAGTTCAAATTCTTGGACTGTGTTTCACTAGAACTCTCCGAAATCATATTTCAATCTTTTTCCTACACCCAGAAATGAGCTTTAAAGAGCGTGTACATGTGTGTATGTTCCTGTTACTCTTAATTAAGGGTCTACTAATAATTCTTTCCGTCTCTTAATTTTGGCTCATTTTTGTCAGATAAATCTTGTATCATTGTGCTTAATTTCTCTAATCTATCTTATTTTGGACCGTCTTCCCGTGCCTTAGTCAAATAGAGGATCTCGGACCTCGATGGCTTTAATTTCATAATAAAACTTGAATATTTAAATGTTGCAATGAAAATCTTCTCCAAATGTCTAATAGTTGTCTCCAACATGTTGATCCTGCTTGATTTTTTATTAGTTTCCGAAACAAGACATGACAATTCAAAAGGTTGTCGATTCAATCTCTCTCTCTCTCTCTCTCTCTCTCTCTCTCTCTCTTCAACATGAAGTTGGACTTCATCTTTTTGTTGAAGACAATGGAAAAGGAAGATCAGGAGCAAAATTGAGAGAGAGAAAGAGAGAGAGAGAGAGAGAAAGAAAGGAAGATCAATATTTTTAAAAGGTTTTTTCTTCTTATAATAAACAGAAAAACTTGATTGTACTAACACGTTTATAAATAAGCATAACACGTTTATAAATATTTATGTAAAGTTTTGTGTTCTTCGTGTTGTTGTGTCACCTTCCGTACCCTGTTTTGTGTTCCTTCCCTGCAACAGTTCGTTTCCTTTCAATAAGCCCATTGCAGTGATTTATGTTTATAGTCGAGTGAACATGGCTTTATGGTACTCATTGCATCTTCTATATTCCAATTTATAGAATACATCTGGGAAAGAAGAAGAAAACATAGAGACAAAACATGAAAATGGAATATCTCATCCGGTGTCAGAAGTTTCAAGTAATCCTATAACATCATCAGTAAATGGTGAGAATCCAAAAACCCCATCTATGGACAACGAGACATCATCACTAAAGTCATCCAAGAGCGAAGAACAATGCGAAATGAGCAATTCACAAGAGAAGACTTTGAAGAAGCCTGACAAAATCCTTCCATGTCCAAGATGTAATAGCATGGACACCAAATTCTGCTACTACAATAACTACAATGTAAATCAACCTCGACATTTCTGCAAAAACTGTCAGAGATATTGGACTGCAGGAGGTACTATGAGGAATGTACCCGTTGGGGCCGGTAGGCGAAAGAACAAGAACTCTGCAGCATCTCAGTATCGCCATATTATGATCTCCGAAGCTAAGAATGGAATTCACAGCCCTATGATAGGGACTAATGGAACAGTCCTCACATTTGGATCTGATACTCCGCTCTGCGAGTCAATGGTTTCGGTTTTGAGCATTGCAGAGAAAGCACAAGGTCATGCTAGAAATGGGTTTCACCTGCCTGAGCTCTCTGTTTCTTGTGTGGAAAATGGAAGTGGAGTGAGTGGAGCTTGCACATCTTCAAATTCATTGAACAAAGGAAGTAACCCTAGTTTAGGAAATCCTACGATGAAGGGCTTTCATGGATTTCCACCACAAGTACCATGTTTTCCCCCACCCCCATGGCCTTATCCATGGACATCTCCTCTGATGCCTCCATCTGCATATTGTCCTTCGTCTTTCCCTGTACCCTTTTATCCGCCTCACCCTTATTGGGGATGTGCTGTTCCAAGCTCGTGGAACATACCGTGTGTGACACCATCATCTCTGGCCTCAAATGGTCTTAGCTCTGGCCCTAACTCTCCGACTTTGGGGAAGCATTCTAGGGATGGAGATACACTTGAACCGAGCAATGTAGATAAGACAGAGAAGGCGAAAGAGAAGGATTTGGAGAGGAGTGTTTGGATTCCAAAGACTTTGAGGATTGATGATCCTAGTGAGGCTGCAAAGAGCTCTATATGGACTACACTTGGGATTAAGAATGATAAGGCTGATTCAGTCAACGGGGTCGGTCGTTTCAAGGCTTTTCAACCAAAAGGAGATGAGAAAAATCACGTTGCTGATACATCTACCGTACTGCAGGCAAATCCAGCTGCCTTGTCTCGCTCACTCAGCTTCCATGAGAGCGCAAAATGAGAAGAATTGGTGGAAGGGAAAGTTGAGGTGAATTTGCAAATTCTGATTAGCTTTTTTGACTCTAGTAGAGAGGATGAATCTGTGGAAGAGAGTTCAAATGTGCATATGTTGCTGCATTTTCCTGGAGAGAAGAGAAATGATTTGCTTAGCTCAAAGTCCTATAAGGGTTGATGGGGTGTATTTTTTTAAGTGCACCTTTTGAGTAAATATCTTCTTGTACATATATATTTATATGAGAGATAAGGAAAGGAGAATTCTTGAACTTTCTGAAGTTCAAATTCTGTTAAATAAGGTTTTAAGTATCTGAATCATTGAAGTTTTTTGAGTTATCTATCAAATTTCTGATATCTTTTGTTCTTGAGCTTTTTTATCATTTAGCATTATTGTGCAGTTGAGACCACTTCTCGAAGTGTGGAATCTCTTGAGATTCTGAGAAGACGAGAATTTGTAATGCTGATTTATTAACATTAATTTTATGAGGTGCTTAAGGAATTCAATTTTTTACTTCTTCCTTTTTACTGGGAGGAAGAGGGGAAACCCGAACCTAAACATTTACTAAAGGCAAGAGATTCAAGTCATTTGATAGATCAAAAACAATGTTAACCAAATTTTAGGTCTTCTAAGATATAACATACAAAAATCTGCGAAGTAAAGACAATCGTGCAGCTCATGAATTTGTTTCTTCCTTTGTCTCTTTTATATGCAATTGCAGATTCTCATTTTGTGTTTTGGCCATCTAATCCTAGTTTTAGTTTATTTAATTCCCTTACTTAGAAAAGATCTAAAGGCGCAAAAAGATATTAATGTGCTGCAGAAAATCCCCCTTTAAAGGAAAATACTTTTTATTTTTTTCTTGCAAATATTTTTTATAACTTGACTAAAAATTCAATAAATTTTAAACTAGATATGTTCTTCATGACTGACTAGAAAAATGGCTTTCAACAAACATAATTTGTTCCAAATTTTCGGCTAACTTGAAAAATACTTTTCATTGACTAAAAAAATTTCTAAACGTTAAGAATGGACAATAGGAACAATATTTGTTTCATTTACTTTGTTTGCATAATGAATGGAGCCTAGTGAATATACATTAAAAAGGGGTAATGTTGAAATAGAAGTCGGAAATGAGGGGGGGAAAAACTGAAAGTACTAAAAAGTTAGGCCCACCAAAATTTTTTCAATATTTCTGCAGATAAGTTTGCCCTAGTGTTCCAAAAGACCAAGCATCTTTCTCTTTCATGGCAATGGGGATCCAAACCATTTTTTCAAAAACTAAAAGTTGTGGAGTCCTCGAGGGATAAAGTCTTCTTTTTCCCACTCTTTGCCTTTTGCCTTGTTTTTGCCCTTTGCTTTGTTCCATATGCCTACCTTTTGATTCAGAAAGAATCAACATATTCCACATTACACAAAAAGCAATAAAAGGGGAAGAAAAAAGATGGACCATACAAGTGATTCAAAATCAAAACTTGAAGAAAAAAGCATGACCACACAAACCCTCAATTAATTAACAAGAACAAGAAGTAGGGTTGAAGCCTACCTTCTTGTTTTCTATATACCCATATTGATTTTCCAAGATCTTATGTCAGATGTATATATATGTGTTTCACATAAATCAGCGAATATGTCAAGAAAAAAACAGATATTTTCATTGTCTTCATGACACACAACAAGAGTCACATTTGATCATCGTATATGGTGAGTTGTTATGGGTCCATTACATGTGATGCAGTCACATTTTTCCATTTCAAGTAGCAAACCTTTTTGATCCACTTTCATTTTTCATTTTCCTTTGACGAATACTCTCCCTCTCTCTCTCTCTCTCTCTCTCTCTCTCTCTCTCTCTCTCTCTCTCTCTCTCTCTATATATATATATATATATATATATATATATATATATATTATGAATGAAAGATGGAAGTATCTACCAATATTTTTACCTCATCCAAGTGCTATCATAAAGCTCACAACTCTCATGAATGAGTTCTCAAGAGATAGTTAGTGGTTACAATTCCCTCCTTTAATTTGATAATCTCAAATTCAAATCTCGATATAATAAAAAAAATCCTAAAGATAAACTAATTAAAATATCTTGACCAAAAAGGGATGGAGCCAGCATTTTTAGCTTGGAGGCCAAAGCAAAAGCAAAATATAAAATTCTAAAATGAAAATGTTAAACAAAATATTTGAAAATTTATTTAAATTTTATTCTTCATTTGTGCATAATACTATAATTTTTTATTATTAACGAAAGGACTTGACTTTTTTTTTTTTTTGGGTGAGGAAAGGACTTGACTAATGGAAATACAATCAAGGTAAAACTTAATTAAACCGAAAGCTACTTGCATGACCTAATTAGTTTATGTGCGTGACAGCTTTTTCAACAACTATGAGTCTATTTGAATTTTTAGGTGTTTAAATTTTAAATAAAATAAATATAACATTTCCCCTTGTATTAAAATTGGCCCACCATAAAAAATTTATTGAGTTGGATTCGAGATCCAATCTCTATAGTTTTGAATGTTTAGACAATGAGAATAAATATAATTTTAAACATTTCTTTAATCTAAATTCTAAACTTTTTCCTAAAGTAGGAAAAAAAATGGTTGTCCAATCTAAACCAAACCCGCTTTATACTCGTGTGCGTATCTCCAATCTTCTGTCCTCATCCCACTTTCCTATCAAAATGCACATTGGTAAGTGTAAAGTTCTTCGAATCTAATTTTAGTTGATTCATGTACAAAGTGTTTTCTATCTCGCGGGAGTAGGAAAAAAATGTGCGTACATACATAGTTTTTTTTATATTTTTTTTACAAAGAATTTGATTATACATTTTAAATGTCAAAATCACAAAAATATAATTTAACCATTACACCTAATTTCGTACCTCTGTTCTTCAAATCTAATGACAAATATAAATATATATATTATTAAAATAATTAATAGAAAACAGCAAAACCAACATTCAATTTTTCCTTTTTTTTTTGCATTTTTTTTTGGGGGGGGGGGGGGGGGGGGCGGGGGAAGGGGGGGTTGGAGGGCAAATCAGTGTATGCCCGCCAAAGTATCAAGTGGTCACCTTACCAAAAACACTGCTCCAAAAAAACCCTTTAACCATTCTATTCATTTAACATGCCTGCAAATTAAAAGGGCTTTTATCACCAAAAAAAAAAAATTAAAAGGGCTTTTAAATTTAACGATAAACATCTTATTACAGGTTGCTTTTATAAAAGAAGGATCATTAAATGTATCTTAACAATTAATATTTTCAAATAAAAAATTAGCTTTTTAAGCTAATAAAATTAAATTCAAATCTAAACATTCTCTTCAATAGAAAAGCAAATTCTTTTCTTTTCCTTACTAATATAAAGGCCGAAAGAAGAACCCAATATAACTACGATCTCTAAATGTTACTATAATTGGTATTAATTGTCTGATTTAAATTATAATTATTTTTTCAATTAATTCTATCGCCACAATTCTAATAAGACATTGGACAACCACCAAACTTTCCTATGATTTCATGTTAATGGAATAATGTTCAGATCGAAAAGATTTAATAATTTATGTACCAGAACTTAACATCGTACCCATGTGAATTAACTGCATGAAGACTTTTGATGGGAACCCCTCAATGAATCATAAACTCAAGAATTTGTGGCTCTTATTTTGTACCAACTACATATTAGTTGCACGTAAATATCAATACTAAATTAATGCTTTGATTAGGTTTTGCCTAAATTTTGCCAAAATGTTGTTTGTGGACACTTTGGGGACACGAAGGACTTCTCCACCCAAAGGAAATGGGCTATAACCTTTTTCATTAAATCTTCTGTCACTGTGTACCATGTCAACCTTAAAACATATTTCGCCACTTTCATTTCCTCTGCAAACTTCTTTATCATCTACCAAAATTCAAGAGTTTAGATCCATAAGAAATTATAATAATCTGAATATATTAATAAAATCTTGATTTTTATTTTTGTTCTTCATTACAAAGGAGAAAAAGATGAGAGGTCGAATCTCTTACCTCATTATTAGGAGACCCTAATAAAAACTGAATCGCACTGGCCGACTCGATCACGAATCGTTTTATAGTTCACTTCGGTTTTTATTATTAAATTGAATGAAGTCAAACCCAATCAAAACCGTTTAAAATCAGTCAAAACTGATAAAATCAGTGAATCGTTCAAACCAGCACAAAGAAAAAAATTATATAATATACAAATCGTTGCTGATAGAACAAAGCTATTATTTTTATATAAAATATATGGTTTTGTTTTATTTTAAAATATATAATATATAAATTATATCTATGATATAATGATTATGTCATCCAGTTCATAAAACGATCTGATCGGTCTAATCAATGAATTGATAGATTGGCCGAGTTATTTACTAGTTCGGTTTTAAAAACATTGTCTAATACTATTTGATACATGGGTTCAAGCGTGATGAAAATTTATTTTTAATCTTAGATAAAAATACAAGAAGAACCAAATCAAATATTAGTTGAAGTCAAGTATTCTAGCACCATTAAATTGCCATCCAAAGCTAACCAAGTTAATAGCTATGTTTGTCTAAAGAGATTGTATAGATTTAAATTGTTAAACTTGATTATGTGACAATTCTAATTATAAAGTTAAAAATAAAATAATCTTTATCTCGAATCACTCTCTAGTTATTTTCAACAAAAGGAGATATGACCGATCACGTAACGATCAAATTTTCATGATCAGAAATAGTTTGAAAATAGGACCGATGTGGCGTTGATGTGGCCAACCAAATCCACTTCAAAAATATATTTCAAAAGTCACCCTAAGAAAACTTAATTAACTTTTAATTCTAGAATTAAGATATTGCCTTAATTTTTTTTAAATTTGGTTTTTACCAAACTTGACTAATCTGATCCGATCACTATCAAGTCTATTAAAAAGTTAACTTTTTCAAATCTCATTTATCTATTTCTAAGACTCAAATCCGAGATATTCCCTTAATATATTAATGAAACTTATTTAAAGGCCCTCTACAATATTGCCTTGGGAAAGGTACTGGGATGAAAGTGATCTTGATCAAGTTGGGGCCAAGTCTAGTCAGACTACAATGAAAATAGCTACTCAGAAGTCTAGCCCAACCCCTATTTTGGGCTTAAATTGACTTCAATCTTCTTCTTCTTCAATCTTCTTCTTCTTCTTCTTCTTCTTTTAACAGAGTGATTTGTATCATAAATCTTAAAATTAAAAGAAGGAGATTGTGATCACTAGATTGTCTTTTTGAATACATTTCAATGTCTACAAAACAGAAAGTATGGTCAAGCTTAATTAAATATTTGGTCAAGCTTAACTGAATAATTTTAAATGGAGAAAAAATGCTAAATTATCCCTTAAACTTTGGAAACTTCGCTATATCTTCCCCTGAACTTTGAGACTTGGAAAACTTGGTCCCTTCCTCTACTTTTTTGGGGGAGGGGGGTTAAAATTAACATTTTGCGGTTTAATTTTTTAAATTTCCTGACTTAAAACTTAGAATTTTAACAATTTCGTCCTTCGTTCAACTATTATGTTAAACAACTAACACCTATAGTCATGTGTAATGCACACGACTATGATAGAAATATTGTAAAAATAATCAAAATGAAAATAATAAGACTAATAACAAAATATAAAATATTTTACATAAAATATAAAATATAAATTTCATTATTCTCTTTCCATTTTAAAATTTAAATCTATTGTTCTTTTGTGGGTTGTAAACAGAAATGTGAAAGGAAGAGAGGGCAAAAAAAAAAAAAAAAAAAAATCAATGGTAAATTGTTTAATAAAAAATGCCTATAAATTTTTTGTTGATTGCTGAAGTTGGTCAGTTGGAGAGGACTTCAATCTCTTCTTCAGATATGTTTTTTCATGTGTTTAATATTTTAATATTGATTTTTATAGTTTTTTTATGTCACTCCTATAATAGTAGTGTGCTTTTAGTACAAGGCTAATTTTTATTCACGGGTGGACAAAAGCACTAATTTGTTAAAATTGAAAATTATAAAAATAAAATAAAATAAGTTAATTTCAACTGAAAATTTTACAAATGAACTAATTTTGCTAAATCGGAAAGTTTAGGAAGAAAGACAATAACCCAACGTTTAGAGGGAGTAATCTTTTGTTTTTAAAATAAACCACCATATCCAGTAATTACGGTATTTTTAAAATTAGACCAGACCGGTCAGTTCAATCAATTCAACTGTAAAGTATTCTATGGTTCGATTCAATTTTTATTGTTAAATCGGATAAAATCAAATCCGATCAAAATCATTTCAAACTGATCAAAACTGATAAACTGGTCAGTTTGACCGATCCAACCAATGTAATATATAAATTATATATGGATTTTATTTTATTTTAAAATATATAATATATAAATTATATATATAATATCATATTGATATCATCCGATTCGTAAAATGATCTGGTCGGTCTGACTAATAGACCAATGAATCAATAGGTTGGTCGAGTTATTTATCGGTTCCGATAATTATGTAGATTCAACTAGATCTGAAAGTCGATTAAATTTTTAAAATATAAAACTTTATAATATTTATTTTTTTTATATATAAAATTCAATTTAAATTTAAAATTTTAATTAAAAATTTCAATAGCTGTCGTTACCCAGCACGTGATAGCGGGTTAGAGGGAGTAATATTTGTATTCCATCAAGTCAAGTCAAATTAAAAAATAAAAATGCGGAGTCTAAAAGAAGGCAAAGGAAAGGGCAAACAGAATGTTCAGTCCCAAACCTCCAAGCAGAAAATGGCACAAAAATGAGAATTTCATTGAAATTTGGTGAGTCTTTGGAGTGGAAGGGGAGAAGCCTAAATAGAATAGAATAGAATAGAATAGAATAGAATAGAAGTGAATAGGGTAGATGGGCAAAAATAATGACACAAGGAAGAATTAATTTATGGCGTGTGATGGGATTCTTTGGAAAATGACAATGCACACCCAGTCGTACACAGACATCGCACCATGTAAAACGTCAAAACAATTGAAAAAAATATTAAATTTCGTGTTCATTGACACGCAACAAAATCCTATGGGCTTATACTCCTCGATCCATTCTGCATATGACAATATTTCTTAACCTCCAAGTCGTTTGTTAGACACCGACACACGACACAAACCTTTCTTTGTCCTCAATCCATGCATAATTGCGGCTGAAGTTTCCGACACCTTTTCTCTTTCCCCCCCCCCCCTCTCTCTCTCTCTCTGATATTCGGGACATGAACTATTTTCGAGGCTAATTTCTATCCACTTCTAATTATAATAAAAAAATATATATTTTTGAAACAGTCAAGAAAGAGCAAAGTCACCAAAGTTTCCGAGTAATTTCAAGGAAAGTTCACATAATTATTTTTGGTACACCTAATAAGTAATTCTTTTAGTCGACTTTAAAAAACTTCAATGTTTCTTTCCGAAGCTTCCACAAAACAACGAAAGCAGAGAAAACAGAATATATACTCACTCTTGCTTTTGCACACAAGTGAATGAATTTTCATTCATCTCCCGAAACATTTCTAAGAAAAACCCTCTAAAGCGTAGCTTCAAGACCAAGCTGTAAAACTTTTTTCTCGCTTATATTTGACCAACCTTTCTCTACATTTTTTCATGTCCCAAATTGGAGATGACAAGCACAAATGACACTGCAGGCACCTCACCTAAGTTTCTTTTGCCCTATAAGTTTCTCTTCTGTAACATTAGATTGCATAACTTTGTGTCAAGTATTTTTCAACCTATGACCAGAAATGCCCTTAAAGTGACTAATTCAAATGACATTGACCCACTGATTGCCATGTCTGGTTTTGAAGACACTAAAGAGGATGTGAAGCTATCTAGTGATGAGATGAAAGTAGTCATGGAGAGGATTGGACTTCGTTACGACTCCGAAGAGGAAGAGATTGAGGAGAGGGTTGGTGAAGATGAGCTTAAGGTAGTGTTTGAGAATGAACCATGTTTGGATGAGGTAATGCAATGCTTTGATGTGTTTGATGAGAACAGAGATGGGGTTATCGACGTGGTGGAGCTGCAGAGAGTACTATGCAATTTGGGCTTTAGGGAAGGATGTCAAGTAGAGAAATGCAAGGCCATGATTAGGACTTTCGATGAAAACGGAGATGGAGTGATTGATTTTCACGAGTTCGTGAAACTTATGGAAAAGTGTTTGAGCTAAGTGCCCTTGTGTGTGGTTTTCCTGTTTTTGCTTGGCACGGTTTTCGTATGCCTTGTTTATCTATATATTGTGGTCGAGATGACCTTTCTTATATCTATTAGTTCGTGAAACTTATGGAAAAGTGTTTGAGCTAAGTGCCCTTGTGTGTGGTTTTCCTGTTTTTGCTTGGCACGGTTTTCGTATGCCTTGTTTATCTATATATTGTGGTCGAGATGACTTTTCTTATATCTATTATTTTCTTTGTAATAACTGGTAAAAATATTGAATCAATAATCTAACGTTAGATTTATAAATAAAATAATTATGTAATACATACTATCATTTAAGGTAAACCCATATAAAAATTAACTATTAAATTTGAAAGTTTGGTATTTTTTGTTAAATATTTCATACGATATGAAAATAAATAAATGTATAGGTACCAATGAACATTTATTATTTATGATAGTATGAATACAATGTTAAACACACACACTCTCTCTCAATAGCCTCTACCCCTCTCTCTCTCCCTTCCTCCCTCCCTCCCTCTCTCCTCCTTTCTCTTTCTCTCTTTCGATCAGCCTTCCCAAATCCCTTCCCCCCAAGAAAACCCTAGATTTGTCCCTAACCACAGTCTATAGACTATAGACCCAGACTATAAACCCCATCGACCATTCTTCGATCAGCCTTCGATCTACCAAAATCGAAGTATGTAGCTTTGATCTACAAAAATGCAAGTTAGACCCTCCTACCCATCGACTAGCCTTCGATCACCCACCCTAGACTCCTTAAAAACCCATCGACCAGCCCAGACTCCATCGACTAGCCTATCAGCAACACTCACCTGTCTACGTTCGACCGTAGACTCCTTCAAAGCCCAGATCTATCCCTCGACCTTCTCTGTAGCCTTGATCTGTAGCCTCAGACATGTAGCCTCAATCTCTAACCCAAGATTTCTCTTCCTCCCTTAGACTTGTAGCCTCGATCTCTCCTGGCTGACACAACGACACTTCCTCTTACTCTTTACTTGCTCCAAACCTCTACCTCAAACGACTTCTTCTTCTGCTTCTTCTCAGTATTATTATTATTGCAATACATATGATCGCATTCATCACAACACACACCTGATCGCATTCCCTCCCCTTCCCACTATTTGCTTAATATTATTATCATTAATGCTATTATCCTGTGTTATTCACTTAATGTTCGATTAATATTCTGTATTACTAATAGCAATCCCCTTCCCTGCCCACAGTACCTTCCCTTCTCTCTCTGCCATTGAATTCGCATTTTTCTTTCGGTGATAGTTTCCACCACTATTTGCTTAGTTTAGTAATTTTGCTGATTTATAGATTATTGCCCTTCCTTGTGCTATTTTGTACGAAATACTATATTTATTTTATTATTGCTATTGCTGGTTCTTATTGTTTGTATTGAAACATATGAAATTTCATTCACTTTAATAATAATAGTTTCCACCAATAATACTAATACTATTATTATTACCAGTGCTACTATTATTATTAGTATTACTACAAACACTATTACAACTATTATCAGTAGCACTATTATATAGCATTTGTACTATTACTATTATCATTATTAGTGTCATTACTACTACTACTACTATTATTATTATTATTATTATTATTATTATTATTATTATTATTATTATTATTATTATTATTATTATCATTATTAAAATTTTTCAAACTCATAGCGGCATAATTGTAATATAAGATTTATTGTTTTAGCGTTATTTTGTGTATATAGATATAAGATTTTTTTATCATTTTATATTATTATCTGAAGAACTCTGTCACAGTTGATTCCAAACCTGGATAAAGGAGTAGAGTTGCGGTAGGCTGATAGCCAACGTAAAATTTTTTGTCAAATTAAAAATGGGAGACAAATATAGGAAAACGTATACGGTGTTTCCCCCTCAGCGACGCGCTAAATCGAATTCTGGGTATAGTGGTAAGTTACCAAAAGACTTTAGGTTGCGGGTAAATAAGATAGTCCATGAGAATATGATTCGTTTAACCACTTGAAATATAGGATCTCTAACCGAAAAGTTAGGAGAAATAAAAGAATTAATGAATAGAAAAAAAATTAAAATCATGTGTCTTCAAGAAACCAAATGGGTGGGAGAGAATGTTAGAATAATAGAATTTTATGATCATAAGTTTTGCTATACAGGTAAAGATAGAACTAAGATTGGGGTAGGAGCAATTGTACATAAAGATCCACTAGGAAATATAATATATATAATAAAAAATGAAGATAGAATTATACTCATCAAATTAGTAAATAGAGAAAATGTAATTAATATAATTAGTGTATATGCGTTCCAAATAAATATAAATACAATTAGTAAAAAATAATTTTTGGAAGATTTAAATGAATTTATACAAATCATACCAAGTGACGAGAAGTTATTTATTATAAGAGATCTAAATAGATATGTATGTGAGAAAAATGAGAGATTCAAAACTATACATGGAAATTTCAGTTTCAACTGTAGGAATGAGATGGGAAGTACCATTCTAGAGTTTCCAGTGGCGTTCGATTTGACACTCATAAACATATTTTTTAAGAAAAAAGAGTCGCACATAATTATTTATAGAAGTGAGTCAAATGCTAGTTAGATAGATTTCTTCCTCACTAGGAGATGTGATAAAACGACCTGTAACGAATGCAAGGTCAGACCGGAGAAGAGTGTAACGACTCAGTACAAACTTTTAATTTTGGATGAACGAGTGTCTAAATGATAAAAACAATATCGATCATATATAGAATCAAGAATTAAGTGATGGTATAGCAAGTTTAGGAAAATTTTGTCAAAAAGATGGGAATAAATTTAAGGTTGGTTGACTTTTAAGTAATTCTAAATAAACTCATCACCTATATAAGAACTTTCCTTGTACTCTCTCCTACAAAATGAGGATTGATCAAGTTTTGAATCAATTATCGACAAAATGTGAGATTTTGATTTTATGCTAACAATGAAAGTATATGGACAAAAAAGAAGGATGAAAGAAGTAAATTTGATAAATTGGAGTTTTATAGACTCAATTTAAGATTGATAAGATTGAGTTTTAAATAACCCAATTTTCAAGAAATTGAGCTTAACAAGATAAATTGATGGATATGATTCAAATATAGGTATGGTTTTGTATATATATCTTGAGATGAATTAATTAAAATAACATGTCGTCAAAGTGATCTCTATTGTAAAAATTAATTTATTTTGGATATAAAAAGTTATGTATACAATTCACGTGAGTACTGATTGACCCAAAGGAAGATATGTACTTGATAGAATTGCATGTACACTCTATATAATAAATGCATGATAATTTTTTAATTTCATATGTGATCAATTTATCGGTCTAAAGAAAATAATTGATTTATATGTTCTTATTGTCAACGTTTGATTACTACATTTATGGTTTTGTATGTAACTCGAGATGAGTTAATTGAAACAATATGTCACCAAAGTGATCTCAATTTCGAAAATTGGTTTCTTTTGGATATAAAAAGTGGTGTGTATGCAACTCATATGAATACCGATCGATCCAAAGAAAAGTCTGTATTTAACAGAATTACATCTACACCTTGCAGTAGTAAATGCGTGAAAGAACTTTAGTTTTACATATGATCAATTCATCGGCTCAAAGGAAGATAATTGATTGACATGTTCTTATTGTCAGTATTTGATTACTACATTAAGATATCATTTACAAGTTAATTATTTTTGTCCAAAAATGAAATATTAATGAAGTACCCGTTATCTTGTAATGGAGATTATTCATATTTGAATATATTTGGTTTTAAGGTTTCATGTGAGTATATATTGATCACTGTTCTCTGTTTCACAACTAATACTATTCCCACCAATATTAACACCTAGCTTAGATTGATTTTTAAGTTGAATGGTTCGAATTTCAGGTTATGACAAGAAGACTTGTTGATATTCTCGGAGTCATGGATTTAAACCTTACGTGAAGAATCAACTCTTTCTCACCTCTTACAAATAAGAGTACCTCTAATAAAAAGAGAGAGTTCAAAAGGTGGGAGAGATCAAATCGTATGTGTTTAATGATTATTAAACGGCCATTTCTAAAATATTTAAAGGCAACAATATCTAAATATGTTACGACAGTCAAAATTTTCCTTAAAAATATTGAAAAACGATTTGTCAAGTCTGAAAAGATTGAGACTGGTACATTTTTGATAAATTTTATCTCAATGTGGCATAAAAATCAAGAAGACATGACCACTAAGGATAAGAAAGGAAAGAAAAGAAAATAGGATAAAAATGTTGTTATGTTCCTTAATTTGATTTGTTTTGAGATTAATTTAACTTTAATACCAGGATACATTTCATGGTAAGATTCCGTTACAACCACTCACATCAGTATATCTATACAGGATTGTCTAAATTATCAATTGCCTGATGGTGAAAGATATATTTACGTAGGCGATGGTAATAAAGTTTTAGTAGAAGCAATAAGAAAATTTAGATTATTACTAAAATCTGAATTCTATTTGGATTTACATGAAACGTTTATTGTACAGTTTTTAGATAGAACTTGATTTTTATTTTTGTATTAGACAACTTTGGTTTTAATTGTTCTTTTGGAAATAGAAAAATTAGTTTGTTTCTTAAATTCAAATTCGTTAGTTCTATTTCTTTATAAGGATCCAATAATCTTTATCTAAACCAATGAAAATTCCTCTTTATTTTGACACAAGAGATTATATTATATCTCCAAATAGAGAATAGAGAGACTTGTGTTAAAAAGAGTTCTTGATTCCCTTAATTTCACAAATTTTGATATTCATGTAAGTTATATAAAGGGAAAACAAACAAACAAAAAGAAATTGAAACTAATAGAATTTTAAACGTCTTAGAACTGATATATACAGATATTCATGAGCTATTCCTTTTGGTTCTTGAAATGGTAAAAAATGTTTTATCATGTTTATAAACAAATATTCATGATATGGTTCAATCAAAATTACAGTATACATTTTAAACAGAGTTCTCACTAAGACAATTACCGAAACCCCTTATGAACTTTAAACAAGCACACGTCCTAGTCTAAAGCATTTGCACGGTTGGAGTTGTCCAATTCAGATTAATTCTATTAAATCTAATGAAATAAAACTAGATGTCGGGATGATAGTTGTTATTTTATAGGGAACTTTGAAAAGTTTAAAAGTTATAAATTTTATGATCCTATAAATAAGGTCATTTTTTAGTCGAAAAATATTTGGTTCTTTAAGAATATTGAGTTTGTAAAGGGGGATATGGTTAGAGACATTATCTTCCTAGAGAAACATGTTTTTACAAATGATATTGGATTTGATCAGATTTGTATCTCTAATTCTGTTCAAAACACAAGAGAATCAGACAATGTTGGAGAATCCTCATTCCAGAAGAACAAACTCTACCATCTCTAGAACCTATGCCATTAAGGAGATCTACAAAAAGTTAAACATCCCAATAGTGGTATTTCACATTTTACGAATTCATCATCTCATTAGTTTTTTATATGAATTCGGTTGGTAATTATGTATACCATAAGTTCAATGGGAGCAGTTACTTTTTTCCTGATTTTACATGTCAAATGGATTCTAAAAAAATATGACATTCGTGATTGTGAATCAGGAGATACCCATATGGATAAGGGAAACAAATTTAGTCTAAAATAGTGTCCCAAAAGCGACTTGAGAAACAGAAAATACAGATGATTCCCTATGCATCAGCAATGAGGAGTTTGATGTATGTTCAGGTATGTACGCGTTCAGATATTTCGTACATTACAAGAATATTGGATAGCAATTTAAGTAACTTAGAAATATACCATTGAAAAGTACCAAACGGATCATGCGATACTTACAGAAAACAAAAGGACATATATTCACATATCAAAAGTTAGATCAGTTTAAGATCATTCAACATAATGACACCGATTTTAGGGATGTTAAGATAGTATGAAGTCTACATTAGGTTATATGTACATACTAACAAGAAGAGCCATTTCTTGAAAAAATATTAAATAGTCTCTTATAGTCTCTTTCACTATGGCAATGGAATTTATAGCATATCAAGAGGCATCCACCGATAGAATATGGTTATGAAACTTTGTTAAGGGATTACAGATAATGGATAGTGTTGACAGGCCATTCAGATTATTTTGAGATAATAAATCGGTAGATCTTTATTCTAATAACAACAAAGCTCAACGATGTCACAGCATATTGATATCAAATTCTTGGTTGTCAAGTAAAGGATTCAGAGTTGACAGTTATCTATAAAGTACGTTAGTACAAATTCTATGATTATGCGCTTAATAAGGGATTGTCACCCAAAAAGATTTATGAGCACACTGTTCGCATGAGTATTATGTCATTTCAAAATATTTAGTTTCAGTGAGAGTTTGTGATTTTAGATGTTTATCTAATATAGATAATTTTTTATTATTTTGATTTAATGTCATTTTTTGCAAAAGTTAAAATTTAGTTTTGGATCATACTCTAGCATTAATTATAATATGATCTCACTAAAGAGAGTCAATTAGAAATAGGTATGTCAAAGGTCACATTGCATGAAACATTCATGCTACACATACATCCATATCATTATCAATATTATTCGATTATATCAATTTACGTGATCATTGATGGGTTGAGTTATAAAAGAAATGTAACAAAAGTCGACTTGATTCTAAATTGATATGATTGATAGACGGAATTGGTTGAAAATACATTTCAGTACTGACAGAAAAAGTTAAATTCATTCAGTTATATCACAATTACAATTACATAATTATAAAGTTTTATATATAGTCCAAATGAGAAATTGTTGGATCATTAATTCAACGTTGGGTTTATATGTAAAATAATTATGTAATGTATATTGTCATTTAAGATAAACTCATATGAAAGTGATTTGCTCAGTTTGAAAATTTGGTATTTTGGGTTAAATATCTTATAGAATATGAAAATAAATAAATATATAGATACCAATTGTAATTTACTATTTATGATGAGTTAAATAAAAAATGTAGAAGAGTGATTTAAGAACAGTTGAAATAAGCCGAACAGATATATTTGAAAGATAAAAATCACCCTACAGCTATAATCCCCAAGTCAATGTATCACTCAACTCTTTTGATTCCTCCATCATATAGAGAATTTTGTTAAAATACATTTGACCTGAAAGGTTAGACCCGAAACTCTTCCCAAACTAGGGTCTCATTTGATTCAGTTCTTCAGCTATGGTATTAGGTATTTTTTTATTTGATTTGAATTTCAATTTTAGTTATTAAATTTTAATTTTGCTGATTTAATACAATGTCTGACATAATTTTGCACTAAAGTTAATTTTCTCAACAAAAATTGCTATTTTCAATATTGGTATGCAAAGAGATGTAAGCCCATATAACTCATTTGATAAAAAAGCCCTCTATTAACAGTTGGGCCCGGGCCTTTGGCCTAAATCCAAGGCCCATTCTTCAATTAGCACATGATAAGCCTACAAGGAAAAGCTCTGCAGTGTGCAGTATTTCCTCTTCCAAACTCTGTGTTATGTTAATCCCATCTCCTACAAGCATTCCCTTGTGCATTATGTCGCTCTATACTGAGTTTGGTAACAAAAAGCCGGTGTTGTTAGACGGCCCATGTGACCAAATCAAGATAAAGACTAGCAATTGGAATATTAGAGACAAAATTAGCATTGCTTTGGGAGTAGAAACTCTCAAAATCACTTTCCTATCAATTTTTGATGCATCATTAATGAGTTTGTTATCAGCAAAGTATCAATGTCCTGTATTAGACTAGAATAATTATCAGCTGGAGTTATTGCAGTCATTTCTGTCAATGGCATTTTATTTTTGATACCAAAGAATGCCTGAGAAGGGTATGGAAAATAAGATTACCCTTCATGGCAATGTGGCTATGTGGTTATAAATGGTCAAATATTGTCTTAATCCTTTTATGAGAAAGTGAAGTGTCTTTTGTTTGCCTTCATAAGCTACTGATTATTTTTTCTTATCTGAAAAGAAAGTTCGGGATTACATCACTTTTCTAAGCACAGCAACAAAATTATATATTGGCATTTCTTTTTAAATCTTTACCAAGCTTTTGGAATATTGCCTTTGTAACAGCATCATATTCCTCTTGTCTTAATCCTTCTCTCATTAATTTATTTTCAAAGCAACGAACATGACAAGACTACAATTGACAATCACTAAAAGAAATTTTAGTCTTGTCGGTAATTTTAGAAACCAATAAAATTCCTTGTCATCGGAACAATTCAGGGGTAAAATTCTTGAAGTTTTAGTCTCATTTTCTGGTCATGCCATGACCTACCGAGTGAACAAACTTTTTCTTAGGATCAAGCTCAGAATGTCTAGTGGACAGTTACCAAACAAACCATTCCCATGTGGGGAGCATGAGTTTCTCAGAAGATTCTGCTGATGAAGGGATAGGATGTTGTGCAGTTGCTATCATGAAAGCATAGGTCTGTGTTTAGAAGCAGAAATTGTGCCTGAGTATTTGCAGGCCCATGAGAAAAAGATGTTTTGAAAAGTTCCTTGTCTATGTGATTTTTTGTCTTTGTTGTCCATCTTTCATCATCATCATCATCATCTCCCTCGCATTTCCTCAACCTCCTTGCTCTCATACATTTTTTTTTGGGGGGGGGGGTGTTTGGAGTTGCAAAACCAGCTAACTCATTTCCAACATTTAATAAAAAATTTGAAGACCCTACAATAATAAAATTGCTGTCTATGAATCGTCTTCTCACACATTTAGCAAAGCTCAAGGTCTTTCATTGCTATCATCAAGAGTCTTGGTGCCTCCTGAAGCTCCTTGAGATAAATCTAATACCATAATAGGCAACAAAAATTACTGAAACATATGTATAAAATGGGTTTTCTCCTACTCTTCAAAGACACTGATTTTTCCTCCTTCCTCTTTCTCTTTAATGTGCTTTTATTAAGTCTACGCCTCCTTTTCCACAAAGATTATTCGGTCAATAAATTTCAATGTGATGGAAATCATAAAATCCGTTCAACAACAATGAAGAAAACGGTACAAAAGGGTTTTTTAAAAAATGGGGATAAAGAAGATATGGGTGAGCGGTAACAATTAATTTATTGTTTCATCATCTTTTATGGAAAAAAGGAGTTTCATCTGAAATAGAGGTACAACTAAAAGGGTGTTGCTGTGATAAGTTGATGACCTGAAAAAATGAAAGACACGCACTTGATTTTATGTCACCCCAAGTGAAACAACTTCTTTTTTTTTCCCCTCCCCCTCCCTTTACTTCCCCATGGTCCCCCAAATGTCCCCTCTCACTCTCTCTCCTTCTCCCCTTCAAGTGGCTCCTACTCCAAGGAAGTCTATGAATGGAGGTGGATTCGTATCGAAATGGCTATCCCCTCCGTTCTCTGGTGGCACCGATGATGCAGTAGGAAGGTCAGAATTTGAGGGTGGTGTTGTCCTAGCATTAGAATAGAAATTTGAAGTTTGAGAAGGAATGTGGTTGTGGAAGTAGTTTGACTGCTGCTCATGTTGCTGCATAGACGTTGCCATCATGGATTGATTGTATGTATAATATCCAGAGAAATTAAGCTCTTCCCTTGTGGTATGATCCCAAGATCTGTGATTGTTGTAAATGCTCATCATATCATCGTTCTTGGGACCTGCACACCACACACACAAACACACCCTAGTCACTAATTTTCCTTGAGAGAACAAGTGCAACATTTCATATATTAGTTTAGTTACTATATTAAACGAAGAATAGAAACATTACAAATCAAGGAATTTTTTTGGAAAAAATAATGTGGGTAAGCTTCAAAAATGGGAGAAAAGAAAAAACAAAAGCGAGGATGAGAGCACAAAGAACCAAAGAGAGAAAAGGACACACCAGTGAGGAAATCAAAAGGTCCTCCTCCTCCACCTACTGAGACTGATAATGGTGATGGCGATGAATGATCTTGGGGATTGTGTGAAGATGAAGATGTTGAAAAAGGGAAAGCAGAGAAACTGTTAAAGTTCCCATTTCGAAGACAGAGAGAGAAGTGCGGATTACACGATGAATCTCCAGCAGCAGCACCAACACCAAAGCTTGAATCTTCCTCCATTCTTCTATAAACAGATTGACTTAGTTTTCTTCTCCGATACGCACTAGACTGTTCTCTGTATTTTCTAGCCATAATGACATGCCAATGATTTTTCACTGCATTGTCTGTTCTTCCTGGAAATAGCCTAGCTATCATTGCCCATTTGTTCCCATAGTGTCTATGTGCTACCATTAGCTTCTCTTCTTCTTCTTCCGTAAATGCCCTTCTGTTTATTCTTGGATCCAACTGATTAAACCACCTTAATCTGCAACTTTTACCTTAAAACCCACCCAAAAAAATTAACAAAATCCTTTCTAGACTGACAACATTAACCAACAGGAAAAAAAACGAAAGATTAAATATATTGTATACCTGATCTTCCTTCTAGTTTTTCAGCAATGAGATTCCAATTTTGAGGACCATAAATGGCAACAAGTTCTTTAAGCTTAGTGTCTTCAGCAGGTCTCCAATGTCCTCTAGCACAAAGCTTAGACTGACTACCACCACCACCACCGCCACCACTGCTATCAGAGTCTTTTCCGGTGCAGGCACCAACTGAACTCTCTCTCTCAGTCTCATCATGATGATGATGATCATTCAAGTTTATGTTAAGATCCATAATTCCATCACTACGATCAGAGTCTTTCGTTTCACTAGTACTAAGAAAACCCCAAGAGTTTTTTAGGATGCCATCTGATTTGGAAGAAGTAGAATTAGTAGAAGACGCTGAAAGGATGGAATAAGGGTTGATTGAGAGTGAACCCATATCAGAAAAAATCATACCCATTGAAGAAGAAGAAGTGGAGTAAGTAGCAGAATCAAGAAAAAGGACATTTGTGGTGTGTTTTGGTGAATATGCAACACACTTGTTAGCCATGCCTTCATATTTCTGACACTAACAACAAAAAAGATATAAGAAGAAAAAGAATTTGCTGAAGGGACTGTTACAAAGTCATCTTTCATACAACACTTGGGGTGTTTCGCAGAGGAAATGGAAAAAGAAAAACACGCTTTGAAACAGCAAAAACAAACAAACTGTGGTGTGTGTTTCTAAACACTAAACCTACACGGCTTCTGTTCACCTTCGCTTCATCGTGACTCAGAGAGAGAGAGAGAGAGAGAGAAATTGTAAGTTGTTAACAACACTGACTGACCTGACCACTTAATTTTGAACTACACCGGCATACAAACTCTCTCTCTCTCTCTCTCTCTCTCTCTGCGCTAGGCCTACCTCAATATATGTTTGTTATATTACTTTCTCATTCAATCAGGGTAAAAGAAAAATCCCCACGAACGCACTGGTGTGGAAGCGAAAGAAACCCTTCTGTCTTTTCCCTCCAGAAGATAATTTTCCTTTACCGTCTCAATAATAGATATTAATATAAAACTAAGTTAGATAAATCTAATAATATATAAAATGTTTGATTTAATTTATTAATTAAATTTTATAAAAATATTTTTCATATTGTTATACAAAGATTCTGTCTCCATTTAATTTATTTCAATTTTTTATTATATTATATTATTTTATTTATAATATCCATAGATTAAAATAAAAATTTTTATAAGAAATATAAAATAAAAAGAACTAAGATTACAACTATATTAAGTAAAATCTAGTGTTAATCTTAATTCATATTTTCAATTTGAATATCTTTTATTTAAAAGTAATTAAAGACATAATATTGGTGATATGAATTTATAATTTTTACATAAATTATATAATTTTTTAATTTTTTAAGAACTTCTATAACACATAAAGTGTTTTCTAATTTAATATATAGATAAAAGATGATAAATATATATACATGTTTTTTTTTATATCTTTATAAAAGAATTATTTTTATGTTTATAATATATAATCTCGATGTGATTAAATAAAAAATTTAATAATTGCATCAAATTTTATTTTTAATTTTTTTAATTTCTTTTAATCGCATCAAATTATTTTTCCACTTAAATCAATCGACATCCGTGAATTTAAATAAATTTAGTACGTATTTCTTAGGCTGTCGGTCTCCACATTGACAAGAAAAACTCTTAAATGTGACAGTCTGCTGTCTTGCTCTTGGGATTGTACAGGTCCACATTACAGAACCCGTTTCTCTACCTTGACACAACACTTCCTGTCAACCATATTAAATTCATAAATCTCTCTCTCTCTCTCTCTCTATCAAAATCAAAATTCACAAACATTTAATTTAATTTATTTTTTAACCAGAGAAAGTGGTTTAAATATCTAACTTGGGTTTCAGTTAACCACCTGAAGTAGACCCAACAACGAAACCCCAGTACCAAACAAAATTACCTAGTCAATTTTTTTTATTGAACAATTAATATCTGAATTATCAGATTAAATCAATTCCAATATTATATATTTAACTTAAAAATTAATTCTATTTAAATTTAAAATTTTAATTAAAAAAATTTAATATTCTATCACTATATCTTTATTATCACATAATAATATTTCCCCAAAATGATAAGTGGTGCCCCAATTGTTTCGATTTGTCTCTTTTTTTGTCCTTAATAATAAACCCAATAAAATAAAATGACATTAATGTGCGTACGAGTGATTATGACTTGTCCGGTATGTGTTCCCATATCTTTTGAGTCCTCATGAGATAAAAGATCTCATCATCATATCAAATTTTATGTCTCTAAAGTGAAATTTGAAAATTCAAATTACTTATAAAAGGAAAATATCCATAAGTAGGCCTATGAAGCAGCCATAATTGGAAATACTACCTCATGCAATGCGAGGAAGGACTGCAAATTAACCTTTGGATTCCCATTTTTCCTTGTTTTACAAAAATTGCAATCCCAGAAAAACCTGTAACTACTGATTTAATGATAATGAGATAAATATTTATAACACTCGTTCAAATAAATTATTTGAAAATACTATGATCCCTTTATATATAGATTGATTTTATTTTTTTAAATATTGGTTATTTAGATCTATAATAACAACAATTAAGCCTTTTATTTTACTAAATAAGATCAATTACATAAATTCTTGTTTACGTTACTATATTTTATTTTAAATTATTTAGATTATTAAAAAAATAATAAAGAATAAAAAAAAAGCTTTCAAAGCGCATAATTTTAGTAGAATTTAGGAATTTGATTTTCCCATTTAGAAGCATAATTTTATTGGGAGAAGAGAAAATATATTAAACATAAAAACGCATATGTTAATTTCATGTAAATAGTCCATACAATTAATATACTTTAATTCTGTCGTACGAAAATAAATAAATAAATAACAAAAACTTCAAATTTAATAATCATATTCCAGAGATAGGAAGCAGCCAACATATATATGTATGCCATTGAATGGTTTCTCACAATGTCCAACGTAGTACGAATCTTTGCAGGGGTGTTTAAAATAGGTATTGGCTTTGGAATTTTTTCATGATTTCATTTTTTGTGCTTTTAGCGTATAGAATCGTAGTGAATTGCCCTCATAGAAATTCTCACAATTTTAACTTTACTAGGTGCAGTGGCAAAATGCCCTGAAATTTTCACACACACACACACACACACACACACATATATCATTTAATTAGTTAAAATTTTAAAATAATATTTAAAATTTTAAAAATAAGAATGAATATTTTAAAAATACTATTAAAATTCTTTAGAATATTTTATTTAGAAATCATAATCTCCGCCCTTTATAACCCCGTTCCCAAAATATTATATTTTGTTCTTAATTTAAATTTCCGAGTTTATCATGATAATTGCAATCCATCAAATGGTGTTATGAGTATGTTAAATTTGATATAAATGAATCTTCTTTCTTACAAGAATTGAAAATGAGATTATCCAACCAAAATTCAAGAACTTTTTGATAATTTTAGAGAAAAATTTAGAAATTTTTACCGCATGGACAAAAAAAGAGTAATTTTTTCTTTTGGGTACATTTAGATTTTTTTTTTTCCCCATGCATCTCATCGCAGGAAAGAATGGTTAAATTTTTTTTTTTGGTGTTCTTACCTTTTACCTCCTACTCTACTTTGACTCTCAGACTCCTGAAAGTCCTTTCACAAAGTCTAATAAAAATATAATATAATACATTTTATTTATATAATAAAAGAATTCTCGGCTTCAACTCACTTGTCTCAAAATTTTCACAGAAAATTGACGGTGAGTTGCCGAAACTCAGTGAAAGATCTCTTCACGAGTCAAATCAGTAAAAACTGAGCTCACAGAAGGAAGACTTCACGGTATATTCACAGCAAAACCCCAAAAAAACCAGTTAAAGTGTTGGGCATATTTCCATGAAAGGAATGTCTTCAGGCTGCCCCCCCAAACCCCATTCCCAATAAAATCAGATATAACCACAACCAATAACAATGAAATTAATAAATCAGTTATTCGTTCAAGTAAATGTAATATATACATATATATTTGTCTCAGATTTCGCTATCACTTGATATCTAGATATTCGTATTCATTAGCGGGGAAGATCTCCGAACATCTATAGAATAATTTCTAATATTTTTAGAAGAAATATTAAGTAATAAATTTTTATATATTTATTTATTTATTTTTACCCAGCGACAGATGTTACAATAAATGAGGGGCACAGAATGTACTAGTACCCCCAACCCAAATTGCTGTGATTGGACCGAGCAAAAAATTGTGCAGTCAACAGCTTTGAAAAGTGACTCTATATGGGAAATCAGCCTAAGTAAAAGACCCCAACAAGTAGAGAGGCCATTTCAGAGGGACCCCATTTTTTGAGGGACTGAGACCCTATTTTCGGTTTACTTCCAAACCCTGTAGCCCTACCTATCCCACTGTAGAGTCCTAAACAAATAAGGCATATTTTTTTCTGTTACTGTTTCCCACTCTTGGACTTGTTTTCGGTAATAAATAAATTTTCTATTATTATATTTTTATGGGGTTCTTGCGTTGTGAGATTAGGATGATTGCCTGGTGAAGATGTGGTGATGTCATCTTTGTGATATGGTTCATGGTAGACTAGCATGGTAGCATTGGGGAAATTATTTTGGTGCACCTTTTTACCGGTTGCTCTACTGCATTCCAGAAAAAGGACATAATTCTAAAGACGTATTTCTATAATATCTTTTAAGGTTACATCGATACCTTTTAGCTTCGGGAATCGTCACAAGTTCCTATCATTTTTAAAATCTTCACGTCCATATTTAAAAATATAAGTAACACGATTCAAATAATTATAAAATCTAATTAAAATAAACTTTTTTAACATCTTTTATTCTTATTTTTAAAATTTTAATTAAAATAATTTATTTTATCGTTAAACCCACAAATTATTGACTTATCCTCGTATCTTTCAACACCAACATCAACTCTCCCCATCTCTCAAAATTTCCCGATTCTTCTTTTAATTATTCAAAACAGTCTTCCAACATTATTTTCATCCTCCTAACCCTATTAATTCCATCGCGCAGCCATCAATTTCATCACCAGCCATTGAAAAACGGGTAGTAGACTGACTAGGTTCGAAGAAAGTTTTTAGGGGGTGTAAAAACGTTTAGGGGCTTAGAATCTAAAGGATTTGAGCATCGATCGACAAGAAATGACGTTGAGTTTTCTAGTAAAAGAAGATGCTAATATGAGTTTCTAAGTTTGTAAAGATAGGATTTAAGTGTTTAATCGAAAGAAACCTTGAATTTTAAGGTTATTTTCTTATCTTATGTTACTTTTTTTTTTTATTAGAGTCAAATTAGAGCCATCTTGTGTTAATTTGATTTCTATTCAGTTTGAAATCTTTAATGTGTCTACTTCCAA